>NW_019168481.1:19696291-20296291 GCF_002303985.1 Durio zibethinus
ACAAGACCAGAAATATAAAGAAACTCATTACTCTTTTCCACTGCTGTCTTTATTTATTTTATTTTATTTAAATTTGTTGATTCATCACCTCTGACCATCCATCAATTTATCACCGATTTATCGGTAAATACCCTATGAACCTGAGCGATTTAGCAATTTAGTTCCTTTTCTCATGAAAAAGTTAGCTAAAAAAGATTTTACTAACAGCCGCCTCCCAAAATCTGGATGGTAAAATCAACAATGAATTTGAAAACCCGTCAAAAGGACAAATCCCATTTTACCCAAAAAATAAAAATTCGGAAGCCCAAAATGACTAACACAAAAATAAAATTGCATACTACAAAAATTCCAAAAATAATCCGCACTTGAAAAAACACAAATCTAAAAAGATTCAAACACGAAACAATTTGGAACCCAAAAAACCCAAACTCAAACAATCCGAATCTAAGCTTTTGCCACTCTACCAAAATGTATGTTAGAAGAGGTATTTTGCTTCGTTAAGCATCTGAATCAAATTGCAGACCTCGTCAAACACCCGACTCGGGCATTTTGCTTGTAGAAGACAAGGAATGCCAGACGAGCAAAATTGCGGGTTTACCCAGCCCTAATCAACCAGTTCAATGAAACCAATACATAAAAATCTGGGATCGCAAACGAGTATTTACTGATAACAAGAACCAAACAAAATACAACAGTAGATTACAAGAATCAACAAAGTGAGCAACGTTTAGTCATGAGGCTGTTAGCATACATAGGGACTATAGTATATTCACCGGTTTGACTAACAGAACAATGAACAACAACTGCATCGTTGCCACAAAGGTCTTTTTTCTGTACAGAATTTACATGTCAAACAAACCTGAACATCTGACACAAGAATATACAACCCGATTTAGGGCAACGATGCTGTTTGCTTACAGGTGAAGTCCTAGCAACTAATCCAGCAGTCCCAGCAATTTGAACATAAAACATGTCATGAGAAAGACTTGGTCTGATCTTCAAGCAGAGAAGCCAGCTTCCAATGCTCTTAATATTGCAGCAGTATCAAATCTAAAGTTTCTGAAGCTCTTACCCGGACCAGTGTCAGGCTGGTTAGCATCAGATGCAGGCTTAGTAGATTGGCTCTCCACAATCATTGAGTTACTTCCGGTAGAACTATTCTTTGCTTCCACACACAGATCCCTTGACAAGAATAAAAAGGAACTTATCAGAAAACACAGACCATAAGATTTCCATGGGTACCTATATTTTCACGGATCAAAGGTGGTTTAAGTTATTGCCAGAACGCAAAATCACAGTAGTTGAGATATTAATGAGAGAGTGAAGCACTTGAAAGCAAACTAAACTACAATGTGCGAGACAATTCTATTTGTGTTTTTAATTCGTTTTCTCAACACCACAAATAGTCTGATATTTTTTATCAAATTAGTTGTCAAAATTCAAAACTTGCGCATTTTATGGCCAATTTTATATGATTCAGTTTTATGTTATAATGTGAATGTTCTTTCCAAATCCAACCAGAGGTCACTGAAAAATAGAAAAAAGGTGTTAACAAAAATATCTAATAACATGCTACTGATGCTATAGCTTCAGGCAGCGAAGATCATATTAAAAACTTCAGCTCTTCACCCATAATCCCTCTAGTAACAAAAGCACCATAAGAGATCTAAAGAATAGATTTGATTTTTTACTTTCTTCTTGTTATGACTTTATGAGGACACTATAGAAAACTGAATTTCTCCAAAGATAAATTCAACTGTTTCTTATTCAGTTTGGGTTTAGGACATGCATGAAGGCATCCAAGACCAGCTTTAGACTGTAAAATCTCTCTCTAGTGGTTTTCAAAACCTCTCCAGAGAGAGACCCGCATCAGTGGAGCGTTCCCAGTTTAGCCAGTTCAATTAGCGGTTTGACTGATGTTAGTAAAGTGTATACTAAATACATTGTATGTTGAATCTCACATTTACTAAAGATTTTGAAAAGAGAAGAACATTTTAAGGTTAGTTTTAATAAACCAGAACTGCTTCAACCTGGCTAAACTGAGCAGCTTGATCCATGCATTTTGTTTAACCAGTTTTCACATTTTCCGCTTAAGAAGTATGTTCCTGACCAAACAATTGACTAATTTCAGGTTCAAAACAATTGAATTGACAGGTTTGGTCCAATTTTCACAACACACTTCCTCAACTAGCTTCTATTCCTTTTTTTAATCTTGCATTTATAGGGTTTACACAAACCTAATACTACAATAAATTATCTTCCAAAATGAGGGAGAGGGAAAACCTTTTAGGGGCAAATCTGGTCTTGGAGATATTGGGGGTGGATGCTTTGAAATCCATGATTTTAAAGATCTGCACAACGACGTCACATAAATGCAATTTAGCCAACAACGTAAAGGTATTTGAAAAATTATTATAATGTCATAACAAAGTACTTACGCTAAAAAGGGGCCACCATATAAAGCTTTAGGCCAGTGATCCCACGGGATATTACTTCATTAGTTGCTGGCTGAAGTTCATCAAGCCGGTGCCATGCAATTTCCTGCAGCCAGATAATAGCAGGCTAGCTGTCAATATTATTGTTTTCTAAGAGATACAGGGTCTTAGACATCGTCTCCTCTTTGAAAAGACAGATGAGCTAGATATGCAGGCCATAAAAGTCGAGAAAAAGTACAGATCAAGTACATACTTGAAAAAACTATTCTGCTGCACATCATTTTACTAGATAGTGGCTACTTTGTCTATACTTGGATCTAAGTTTCTGATTGACATCGTTGTATCCATGAGATCTATGTACAATCTACCATTGCTTAACATGCAAAAATGTAGATACTATCATACCATAACAAACTTAACTTTTGGCCTTTTAATTCTAAAAGCAAAAATTTTAAAGAAAAAGTTTTGGTTACAGCTTTTACAATTTTCTTCATAAAAGCAAAGTGCTTAGGGCCACAGACCACCATCTAATCATGGTAGAATCCAGCATGTTATAAGAGCACTTGCCCAACCATTACCATCGTAGAAAATAGCAACTACTTTTTTTTTTAGCAAAACCGAAAAGGTTTCAACTGGTAACTACTAAAAGAATATCTATCAAGCTTGTAACACTATTTTCTTAATATATTTTAAAGTAACCCTTGTTAAATAACTTTGATAATAATTTTGAATACTGAGGTTTTTTTTTTCTCAAAAAAAAGGAGAAAAAACATCAAGAATGCTATTACTATAATTGCTTTTACTCTATATCAAACATTATCACAAGTCATTATCGAACAATGCATTAAATAAATTAATAAAGCAATTCTGCCGTGTGTTTCTAGGCAGCAACCATTCATATTTAAAGCATACATTGCAGTTCATAAAAATAAAAATAAAAATAAACAAAAAGAAAGCACCGAAACACACACACCAAAAACAAGAGCAGTATGCAATTTAGACAACTTTGGATGAAAGCAACAGTTTTGTGAAGAGCTTTTTTAATTTTCTTCATTTCCATTGGCAAAGAAAGACCCAGTAGTGAGAGGCAACGCAAATGTCTGAAGTTAATTGCAGACTGAATTTGCCAACAAGATGGTTTTATTCTATTGTTGACAGGTACTAAGGCCTCAAAATAGCCCAAAGTGAAGTTGTTTGACAATTGAGCACACTAAACACAAGCTAATTAGATATATGCTCTGAAGTCGTGAAGAAAACTGCAACAACATAAAAAGGTGCCTAAAATTGGATTCCTATCAGGCCATTAATGTTATGTACGCTTCCAAAATATTATGAACAAGTAAATTGCACTTATCATCCAAAAATACACATACACTGATCTCCTTTTTTGTAAGTGGGGCAAAGGCAGTATCATCCTTTACACCAGAAATTATATAGAGCCGCACCCTCTGCTGTCCAAATATTAATTCAATGTATTCATCTTTGTTTAAGAGTCCTGAAACATCAAAGCCTGTTTCTTCTAAGACCTGCATTTTCATAGAAAGTACATCACTAATCACAGATGAGGAAGGAGAGGGGCGAGAAAAGGGAGATAAAGAACTCAAAGAATAATCAGTAATCATTTGGATTCCCTTATCATCAGAAACTGGAAGCATCTTTTTAGGTACCATAAACTGTACTCCAAATTAGAAGGGAAACATGCAGTGAATAAATTATGGGTAATAATCTAAATATTCGATGGCTCCATGCCACTGACAAAGTTTAATGACAGGTTTAATAGAGAGAATGGCAACCCTACTCTAGCTTTTGCTTTTGAGGGGTAAATGAACAGATATGGAAAGCTAGTTAATAAACTAATGTAGATTCTACATTTCTTTCTCATCCATGTCACTCACAACTAGAAGGCAAGATCATTCTGAAGTAAGCTTTGACCCTGTACCCATCTGCATTAGCTAGTAGAGTCTAATTACTACCATCCGAAGAACACAAACAACACTGAATAGATTCATCTTGTGTGCAAAAGGTTGAACCACTTGTAAAAGGAAATACATTTCCAATCTTATTCTTTAGTTGAAGTGCAAAAAACTTCCATGAAAAATAAGCTTACTTCTCGAATGGCACATGCATGGTCTTCCTCATCTTTGTTCTTTTTCCCACGTGGGAAGCTCCAGCTCGTCCCTTTCCATCCCTTCACTAGGATGCACTATTAATTGCAGCAACAAACACAATGTAAAGACGCTTGTAGAATGGAAGCTTAGTGAATTCAGTTCAACATATATGATAATCCCGGAAAATGTTATACAACTTGAATTTAACATCCTGAATTAAAAGGAATTGCTTTCATTGAAGTTCCATAAACTGG
The DNA here is from genome assembly GCF_002303985.1 of Durio zibethinus. The sequence continues at coordinate 19,701,089 of NW_019168481.1, forward strand.
AAAATAACATTTGAATGAAAAAAAAAAAGTACAGATGCACTAACACAAAATCTCTGATAAGTATATCAAGAGATTAGAATTATGGGGAAAAAGAATGAAGAAGTGGGATTAAAAAAGTAAACGGGTGCAAAATTTCATTTCTTAAGCATGAATACATGAATGTGTAAAGTGCATTAGCAGCGTTAAAGTCATGTATAAAAGTACCATGGAGCTAACTTGTCAAATTGAAAACAACAGAGGGACAAAACTGACATTCACTCAAAAATGAAAAAAATGAAAAGGAAAAAAGACTCTTCCTCATTTTTAACTAGCGCAAGAAAGAGACTCACCCGTTCATATGTTTCATCCAAAATAATTGCCCCTGTTACCGGAACACGAACCTTGTAATCAGTGAAATCCTTAAATATATCATCTAAATGCACAACATAAGGCCTTAAAACATCGCAGCTGTTGAACACTGGAACAAGTTAACGAAACAGAGGATATTGATGAAATTGAGAAACAAGAAAACAGACAATACTCATAGCATGGAATAACCAAAAGTACAGAAAGTGCCATAAAGATGTCTTCTAAAAGTAAATAAAAAATCAAGTTAAAAAGGATCTAAACTTATACTGCACTTAATAGTATAAAGTCTAATCTTCAATTTGGAGAGCAAAAAATGATAAAGTCAGAGGTCATCCTCTTCAGAGTCAAAGGTTAGCTCCAACTCCCTGTTGAAAAACAGAGTGTCTCCTTTTCCCAATGGTACAGGTTCTAAGAAATAGAAGCCCAAACTTTGCAATCATAAGACCAAAACCAGATATCTGTATCAACTTATATGCCTTTTTTCTTTTTTCCCAGAAGAAACAATTTGATTCTTACGATGAACAAACTTCATACTATTTATTTACAACAACAAAGTAAAAGTCAGCATCCAAGCAAATAACTGCAAGGTCTTAGATAGAAAAAACATTTCAGAAAATCAAGCAGAGTGCAAATCAAATAACCATGACCAATAGAAATAATTGCCAGACAAAATGGGACAAATCCCCATCTTTGAACTTTAAGAATAGTGTAAATGAACCTTGGACTTCTTATCACTTAAATGTTTAATCATAATCACATAGAAAATGCCCATAAAAATGTAGTACAAAACTGGCATCAATTGATGAGTGACTAGGGCCTAGATGTTTTCATAAACCAAGCTGTGAGATAGGATGATTCCAAACATTTTTTTTTAATTTTGAATCAATATTTTAATGTAAAAAGCTATGATAATTGTAGATAAAAAGGGGTTTGAACAATTAAAAACGAAGAAAATTATCATCAAGCTGAAATCAAGAGTGAATATTTGACAAATCAGCCAACAGGCTATTGATAGAAATATATCACAATGATAAAGATGCATCAGATACAGGATACACAAAGAGGTGAACTCCTTCAGATTCAATGACTTCAGTGATGGATTTTTTTCCACTGTATTGTCCTCGTAGAACCAATGTGCATACTCCACAAGGAAGAGAATTCTCTCAAATGACTGCTGGTCCTCTTTTGGCACATTTAAAACAAACCGACTGCACAACAATTATTAGTAATAAACTTTAGATAGGACCGGGGGGGAAAAAATAACAGAAATAAGGCAATGACATGGAAAACAAAGAGAGAGAGAAGAGAGAGAGAGAGAGAGTGGTTTGGTCATCACATGGTAATGATTTTAAGGCCATAATAACTCATTTGAGTGAAAAACAAAAAAAAATGGAATAGCATCATACAAAAGGACCATCTGCCAATAATTGGATCATATCAGTGAAACTAGAAATTAGTTTCCTAGCAACGCAACCAATTTCTTCATTGTATTCTGCTGGTTGATGAGAAAAGCCAATGTGAAAAACTGCCAATACAACTTGTTAAAGAATCATTAGGAGGAAAATTTCGAATGTGTGATAATTGGCTGGCTGATACCTAAAAACATGATTCTTGAGCTTAAACCTTACACTTGATTGATTAACCCAAAATATAGCTACAATATCTACAACTAATATTACAAAGGGTAAAACTTCCTTAACACCATACTTATAATGCGATTAACAACTCCCCGGTCCCCACTAACGCTATGTTTGGATAAATATTAATAAAGGAAAGGAAAAAAAAGGAAAAGAAAAGAAAAGAAAAGAAAGTTTTTTAAAGGAAAGGAAAGGATATATGTAGCCCTTGTTTGGATAATTAAAATTAATAAAGGAAAAGAAAGGAAAGGAAAGGAAAGGAAAGGAATTCTAACAACCATTGTTTGGATAAAGAGTGAAAAAGAAAGAAATGATTCATTATAATAATTTTTTCCAATTATAACCTTTCATTGCCTGTGATTTTAGAGCATTCCTAGACCATAATATATTTGCTATCTTGTCTGGCCTCACAATTGTTGCTATATCAAAGGTTTTTAATCAAGTGCAACAAGAAGATGTTTTACAAATATGCATTGATGAATTTTGAGTTAGTCTGACATCTCATAAACCCAAAAAATATATCTATTTATATTCAATCATTCATCAAAATCAAATCACCAAAAAATTATAAAAAATTTTTATATTGGAAGATATATATGAAACTTACTTGAAAAAAGAGATGGCTTTGAAAAAATTTACAGAATGATTATCATCTGCTTAGGTTTTTAGTATTAATAAAAAGATGGATATAATAGTCTTTTTATAAAAAAAAATTTCAACTTTCTTTTCCCTAGCTTTTTCTCCAAATAGGAGTATTAAAAAAATTGGGTTTATAAGGGAAACCAAACGTTATTTGGTTTCCAGCTCTTTTCCTTTCTTTAAATTAAATATTTATCCAAACAAGGGAAGGGGGGTTTTGTTTCCTTTACTTTACTTTCCTTTCCTTCCTCTCCCCTCAATCCAAACACACTGTAAATTTTAATTTACATAATTATACACACACCACACCATTAATCTCACTAACAATCTTCAATAAACATCAACATCAATCTAGAAACAATAAAAAGAATCATCGCAACTGCACAATAAGTGGCCTAGCAATAATAAATCATGATCTAAACATCATAGGGGTCTAACCACTATGCTTCTTCAATTGGTCAGTGCAAACAAATTACACAACATGTTCAACAGATATTACAAATGATCATGCTCCCATATCTCCACACTTTTCTCACAAGTTCAAAAGCAATGCAATTAAGAGTTCCCCATAGAAATGTGCAATATATAACTAAGTTGAATTTGTATGATAACCTCCATGTCGCGCCACTGATCACACTAAAAATCTTTAAAAAACACTCACATCATTTTCAATCAAGCAATATCGGAAATCATGAGCTAATAAGCCAAAGCTCCTTTTTTAACTAACTTGACAATCATACAACTGAATTCAGTTACTTATTCTATAAAAAAAAAACCCTAAAACTAGTCAAAAATAAATAAAATAACCACAAAATAACTGGAATTCCAACATCAAATTCTCGGGAAAACAAACAGAAAAGTGAAACCTGCAAAGATCGTCAAGAAGCTCTTGAGGAGGAAGACCGTTCTTCAATGGCGCACTCGAAGATCGATGAAGACCAGACATAGCTTTTTCTGGTAAAAAAAAAAAAAAAAACTAAAACTAAAACCCTACCCCTAACTTTTTTTAGAGAAGATCCAGAAGATTACAGAAGAAGCTTCTATTTTGTTACTAATTTTCTTTTCTTTTTCTATTTGATCGGAAAACTGAGATGGAAAGAGAGAACAAGAGAGGTCCCGCCTGCCGGGATCTCTCGAGGGATGTTGGTGACCCAAAAAAGAAACGTTTCTCCGCCTGCCTGGAAATGAGCTCATTTTATGTGGATTTTGGGATTTTATAGTACCCGGGATTTGACCTAAACGAACCGGGTTTGAAGTTGAACAGGATTTCATGGGCTGGCCCATGGATGGCTGATTAATATTCCCATTTTCTAACTCTTCCATTCTATGTGCTGCTACTAATGATTATTCCGTATTCATCTATCCAATTCACCTTTGACCATTAGCCAAGAACAAAAAATGCAAATCTTCTATTTCAAAATTTAATGATTTAGCATTAATTAAAAATAAAATAATAAAAATATAAAAATATTTCATAAATTAAAAAATAGATCTCACATTTAAATTCATTTTATATTTTTTAAAAAAATTTTCATGTTTCAAAATATATTTTTAAAAAAAGCCATTTATATCATTTTCAAATACTCATTACCACTTACAAACATAAACATTCCATAAATCTTAAATCATAATCCTAAACCCTAAATCCAAATTTTTTTTAATTGAATTTAATTTTTCTCTTATCTTTTTATTTTATGTATTTTTTTTATAATTAAAAAAATTAAAGACTAGTATTTTTTAGTATTATGTGTTTTGAATACGCTGACGCTGAGATATTAAATTATACGGTCCTGCCATGAAATAAAGAAAAGCATGCACCCAGTCCGAATCTTCTGCTTTCGCTGGACTTAAGCTTCCGAACAAAGCTCTGCTTTTCTGCATCAAATCTCCGCTGTAAGTCTCCTTTCTCTCTTTTCTCTCTCATAAAGATCTCCTTTTTTTTTTGCATCAAGTTTTTTTTTAACCCACTTCAGATTACTTCTTTTTAATAAAGTTTCTCCCTTTTTTTTTAGCTTTTAAATTGGCCATATATTCATGTAATTTTTATAGTTTCGTTGACTTGAGGTTGCTATATATACTATATATATATTTTTAAAATTTAATTCAATTTATCAGTAAATATCCATTTCTTTTATGTTTGTTTATGGCTTTTGAAAATTGAAAGTAATGATCCATGGACTTGAATTCATGGAAAATTTCAAATTTTTGTTCAGGATGAATGAGAATATATTAATATCACCTTGTGTGATATTAGTTTTGGCACCATGTCAAGATTCCGTGTTAATTTTCATGAACTCGAGTCCATGAAATCATTAGTAATGAATAGTTAGGAGCCTGTGGATTGTGATGTTTATATGACCTTGGGGTGATATTAGTTCTGGTTTCATGTCAAGATTCGTGATAATTTTCAAGGACTCGAGTCCTTGAAATCTTTACTCGTGAATTAGTTAGTAACCTGTTGATGTCCCAAGTTTAGGAAAAGGTATATTGTTTGCAACCAATCTTTTGGTCATATTTTGAGCAGATTTATTGGTTAAAAAATGCGAAAGCGGTCTCAAAGTTCATCAATTTCACCTAACACATCGGCCAACGAATCAAGTGATACCTTGCAAACCAATGAGGAAGCCAAATTTAATAACATTATTCAGATAAAAAGGGCAAGGAGGTCAGGATTTGTATGGCTGACATTGTTTGCGGTGATTATATACTCTTCTTGGACTGTTCACCACTACCAGTTTGAGAGTTTGCCTGTGCCCCTTACTGCTGACCAAGCTGGCAAAAGGGGTTTCTCAGAGGTGGAGGCAATGAAGCATGTTAAAGCTCTGACTGAATTGGGCCCTCATCCTGTTGGTTCTGATGCTCTCGATCTTGCTCTGCAGGTTGGGTCCATTAAATCATTTTATCAGATTTTTGGCTGATTATAATTGTGTTGTTGTCCTGAATCATGATTATATTCTATTCTCTTTTCATTGTTATTGGATTCTTTGACACGGTTAGGAAAAAAAGGGAAGAATCTTAATTTTGGTTTTGATTAGAATATTTCAGTCGTTTGAATAAGATGTAGCTCAGGTCCTTTTTCTATGAATACTGTGATGTTGACAAAAATTAACCGGTTGGCATTGTGGTGTTGATGGTATATCTTGCCTTAAAATGTTCGTTTTTAGAGGGGTGACTTGCAGTTTTATGATTGAAGATATCCCTTATTTTATGATTTAAGCTGCAAGGCTTGTTTTAAGTCTTCAGTCCGTCATGCATCTTCGTTGATCTATATGTTAGATTACATTGGCTATTCTAGTGATCCATTTCTTGTGCAATCATGTTTTAGAGATAACTGAATATGCTTTCAACACAGTATGTTTTGGCAGCATCAGGAAAAATTAAAAAAACAGCTCACTGGGAGGTTGATGTTGAAGTGGACTTTTTCCATGTTAATTCTGGTGCAAGTCGTCTGGTCAGCGGCATGTTTGTGGGGAGAACACTTGTCTATTCTGATCTGAATCACATCATATTAAGAATCTTGCCAAAATATGTACCTGAAGCAGGAGAAAGTGCTATTTTGATTTCTTCCCACATTGATACTGTTTTCTCAACGTATGATTTCTTCCTTCTCTGTTAATCTATTCCATGTTGGTTCAAATAAGTTTCTTTTCTGACCAAAATGTGTAATACTTTGTGTATGACACGTTGTAGATGTTGCTTTCATTTGAATTCAGCTAAGTCTAATGGTCTTAACAGTAATTTCTTCTTACATTCTTTCTTGCGGTATGTATGCTGCTGATGGACCAGTATAATGCCCAAGTGTCAATGAATAAAATTGGCAGCATTGTAATATCCAGTGAATAATGCCATTTGTATTTCAGATAAGTCAAGAAAGAGAAGGGCAGCTAATTAATTAGTTTCCTGAAGAACAAAAAATACAAACTTTTTTTATTGGTCCAAAACAAATAGTTTTGAATCTGGTGTAAAAGGTTGTTGTTGGAAAAATGAACTGCAAGTCTGCAACACTTTAAGCTCATTTCTTGAAAATTTCAACAAGTAGTTGTGCCCTCAATATTTTCATGTGGGAACATAATCTGTTGGAAACTTTCTCATAACTTTTGGATATTGCATAACACTGCCACTTTTTTTGTGACATCATAATCAATCCTCCATTTTGTCTTGCTTAACAGCATTGGTTAATCTGATGATTTTGTTCTGTGTAAAACATCGTCGTGTTATTTCAGGGAAGGGGCTGGTGATTGCAGCTCATGTGTTGCCGTTATGTTAGAACTTGCTCGGGGAGTTTCTCAGTGGGCTCATGGATTTAAGAATGCTGTGATATTTTTATTTAATACTGGAGAGGAGGAGGGTCTAATTGGTGCTCATAGCTTTATAACACAGGTTGAACATGTTTTCAAGGCCTTCACTTAAAAACTTAAACTGTATTATGTATGATTTTCTTGAGGATTAGCCTCTAAGGTGCATGGTTTGGTTTGGTTTGGGTAGATTTAGTTGTTTTCTTTTTTCTTAGTCCTTGATGATGATACCTTCATGCGTTTTCTCCTACATAATGACTGGAAGATTTGCAAGAAAAATAATGTGATTAAAATAAAGATAGAAGAATCTTATCTGTCTTGTCTTCTCTACATAAAACAGACATGAGGAATGTGTGTACCATGTTTAGTGCTTGGATTAACCCGTATGAACCATATGGCTCAGTTTCTTATTGTAGTTTAATGGTTGATTGAACAAATTTTCTATAGTAAAATTGAACAGTTGCATACATTTCTAGTTAAGCATGTAAGTGAAAGCGTATATATTTTCTTCATGGATTCATGATCTAGCAGTGCCACAAAGAAAGAATATAAGAAACTAAATTAGAGAAAGGAGTTCAGCCAGGAAGAAGATTGGTGAAGGCTTACATAGGTTTGAAAATCTTAAAAGGGATTGTAGAGGCATTCATTTAGAATGTTGCAGGTTTTGTTATTTACGATTGTTGAAGAGCATGTCTACTGCTATACACTAGATTGTTTTAGTTGACAACTCTAGCATAACTCCTTGTTCAAGTTTAGATAAATATTAGTATCTATTTGTTAATTTTTATAACCTGTTAGATGATTAAGCTTGATAGGCAATTCACACTAAAACATTCAATCTCACCACATAACAATTAAGAGAAAGTATAGAAATATCGAGGGGGCAAGGTGAATTTGAGGATGAGGTTGAAATATAATTGTTAAGACAGTGAGATGATTTAATAAATAAGAATACCCTTTTCTGTTAATAAAAATTTGTAAGTTGAAGAAAGTGATACCCTGAGAGTCCAGCAAAACCGGGGGAAGGACTTCAACATAATAAAATGACAATTATCTGTAGACTGATAAGCTTTTTCTTTTACTTGAGATGTTGAATTATGTTTACTTTTAGATCATGTTTCTAGTACTAGGAAGTGCTTGGAAACTTTTTCATCTTTGTATTCTTCTAAGTTGTGGTTTTGTCGGTTTTAGACACATGAATGAGTGATTATTCTTCTGCAGTATTGCTCCAATAGTGAATGTGTAGGGCTACTGTGCAGATCTAGTACTTAAAGTAACAAAAGAACAAAATCTTTGAGTTAAAGGATTAACACTTTAGTTTGCTATTGCAGCATCCTTGGAGTTCAACCATTCATATGGCTATTGATTTGGAGGCAATGGGTATTGGAGGAAAGTCCAGCATTTTCCAGGTATATAGTTTTAATCCCCCCATTGACTTGTTGCAAGGGATTAGTATGAACTTTATGAAATCCACTTAATGAGACAACGGTAATTCTTAAAAACTTATCATTCACAAACTTAAGCTGATTTACCCAATGGTACTGTGTTTGGGCGTATACCTGCTTGTCAGATTTACCAAATTTTCAATTGTGCAGCCTTCTTTCAACTATATGGTTGAAGGTTGCTGTATACTGTGTTAGCTGTTAAGAGAGATTAGTATCCTTGGTGGATCATTCCAACTAGTTTTTCCCATTCTAACTTTAGACACCAGTGCTAATTCAGGAAGGAACTAACTAGGAACTCCTTCCTCTCACGCATGGATGGGCACCAACAGTGATTGTTGGACAGCTATACCACCCATGCTTATTTTTCCTTCTTTAAAGTGGATACTTTCTATTGTTTGAAGTGCTCCTATGTCACTGTTTTGACCTTGTGACATCAAGCATATGATTGAATCTACCACCTGTTTGTATGACATGTTGTAAGATCCTTGTGTTTTAATTTGATTTCAGTGATGTTGTTCTTGTGATTTACCATGTGAAAATTTCAGTGTCCTTTCATTTATATATTCTGAACCTCAAAATAATCAAATCAATATTACTTGGTATTTCCTTAGCTTAACTAGTTTGCTTATATTTTACCATATTTCCCGTCAACTTATATTCTGTTCTATACTTGATAGGCTGGACCTCATCCATTGGCTGTGGAGAGCTTTGCTTCAGTTGCAAAATACCCATCTGGTCTTATCATAGCTCAGGTGTGATTTTCTTCTGCTTCTCCCTATGGGTGTGTGTACACATACATTCATATGTGCGTGCATATTTTGTATGCTTTCTATTTCATGTCATGCTTTGGTAGTTAATTTTTCCTAAAGTTTGAAGGAAACCTTAAAATCTGAGCGATAAAATGCCGTAGGATCTTTTCTCTTCTGGAGTCATAAAATCTGCAACAGATTTCCAAGTGTACAGAGAGGTTGCTGGTCTTTCAGGGCTTGACTTTGCATACACAGACAATGGTGCAGTATATCACACTAAGGTCTTCTCTTCATTTCTTTGCCTCTTTCTCACCATTGACTTGGAAAGTTTCATTTTCACATTAAATTATGGTTGATTTGGAATCTTTTATTACTCTGATCAAAGGAATAGGATTTACTAGGTCTTTCACTTTTGCCTAGATAAGAGAAGCTCCTTTATTTAGATGCTATTTATGATCCATATATATGTCTGAAATTTGATAGCCTGGCTGATATGCAAGGATAGAATACCAATGTTTTCAGTTCTTGTCAGAGACTGTGTAGACAAGTGGGAGGCTGGCTAGAGAACCATTGAGTGGTTGTAAACTTAGGGAGCAGGAGCTAAATTGATTGAACCACAGGATGGACTGAATAATTTTATAATGTAAGAGTTGGTAATTATAATGTTCTCTGAGTATGTAGTGTGCAGATGAAGCTCATAATATTATCATCTGAATTTTACAGGTATGATGTGTTTGTGGAAATAAGTAGAGTGCATTATGATGGTGAAGACTGTAAAATGATGGAAAAGGAGAGAGAGTTATTAATTTGTGGACAAAGGTGTCAGTGACCAATTGGAAGTTCCTGAATAGTGTATAAGTGAGATTTAAAGCTTTTAAGGATGGGCTTTTATCAATGGGAAGCCGTTATGATCAGCCAGTCAAAAGACACAATGTGCTTGGTTGAACTAATAGAAAGATGATATCCTTGTGATAATTACAAGACAAAGGAGTAACCAATGAAAGGTGCCATATGGAAAAAATGGCATCTTCGAAGCTCAAGGCTCTCCTTAATGGATCCCTCTCTAATTAAGTTTACCAAATTCAATAATGATGATTATTATTTGGGTCATGCCACCAATCCAAGAATTATTGGCATTGAAGTTGGATAAGGCACCATTTAATGATGATTTTTGCAATTTCAGATATATAATCAAGTTTGAAAATTAATCAAGACAAACTGGGGACTAAATTGATCATATGTCTAGCTATTTGTTTGAAAATAGGACTGAAATATTTAAAATTCAAATAATTTTACTCAATAACATTCATGGTTTTAGTAATTTACAAAAAGTGTGAAAGCAGGTTTTTTTTTTTTTTTTTCCGGTTTAATGGTTTACATGATGTGATGCACATAAAAGTGACTGGTTACCCTCTAAATAGAATACTTGATATTTAGTATTATAAGCTGCACTTTCATTAGCAAATCTAATTAACATCCTTATATTTATAAAGAATTAAAAAGAAGAAAATGCTAATTTTCACCTGGTACACAAAGCATTTTAAATATTTAAGTTATTAGTTTCTCAGACGTATCAACTAGTTCAATTAACCTAGTGCTTAGTCTTGACATATTATTATTTTTTCACTTTTGGAGTTCCATTGAATCTCAATATTACCTTCCTGCATTCTTGGTCTTGGAAGCAATTCATAGTCTATGAGACAATTAATGAAATCCTAGTATAACTAAATTAATTAATTAAAGTAAAAGAGGGAAATTGAATCATTTTTAATCCTTTTTTCAGTGCTAATTAAGAAACAAAAAAGAAAGGGAGACAAAATAGATTGACAACTCTAATTCTTTTCTTATTTCAGAATATTTAAATTTGAATATTTTCTGCAGAATGACAAATTGGAGCTATTAAAATCAGGATCTCTTCAGCATCTTGGAGAAAATATGCTTGCTTTCCTGCTTCAGATTGCACCATCCTCTCATCTTTCAAAAGGCAAAGTAATGGATGATGACAGACAATCTAACCAGGACACTGCTGTATTTTTTGATATTTTGGTACCTTCATAATCTTTGGAACTTAGTTCTTGTTTTTGAAATCCGCTTTCCCTCTTTCCTTTTTGTCCTTCACAATTTTATTTCCTAGCTAGCCATGTTATAATGTTTCATGGAGCATTTGGCTACCATGAAAATTTTGCAGGATGTTATTGCTAAAACTTTGTTGATCTCAGGGGCAATATATGGTTGTTTACCGTCAACGGTTTGCAAACATGCTTCATAATTCGGTGATAATGCAATCTCTTCTGATATGGACTACATCTTTGCTTATGGGTGGTTATACAGCTGCATTTTCATTGGTCTTGTCATGTTTAAGTATTATCCTCATGTGGATATTTTCAATAAGTTTCTCAGCTCTTGTTGCATTGATCCTACCCCTGATATCTTCATCACCTGTGCCATATGTTTCAACCCCATGGTTGGTGGTTGGGTTATTTGCTGCACCTGCTTTTCTTGGGGCTTTAACTGGTCAGCATTTGGGCTATCTTGTTTTGCAAAGATATTTATCAAATGTTTATGCCAAGAGAAAACAGCTGTCACCTGTTATCCAAGCTGATCTGATCAAGTTAGAGACTGAAAGATGGCTCTATAAAGCTGGTTCTCTTCAGTGGCTTGTTCTTTTAATTATAGGAACTTACTATAAAATCGGATCATCATACGTTGCTCTTGTTTGGCTAGTTCCACCGGCATTTGCATGTAAGCTGACATTTACTAGTTTGCCTTTTGCACAAGAATAACTCCATTACTTTCCGTAACTTGGATGAATCTGAAGTCTGTTGATGTTAAGAAGAACAATGTCCATTGTTCTGAATTGTGCCACTGTGGAGTGTGGATGCATGCCTGGCATAATTAATGTTAATAACACATGTGAAATTACTTATCTTTTTTTTTTCTGATCAATATTTGGAATACCTTATCTTGATGGTATTTGCTTTAGACTAATTTTCTTTACTATATTCCTTAGATGGCTTGTTGGAAGCAACTTTAACCCCAGTTCGGTTACCAAAACCTCTCAAACTTGCAACTCTGTTGATGGGCTTGGCCATTCCGATTTTAGTTTCAGCTGGCATATTCATTAGATTTGCTAACACAATCATTGGACTTAGTGTACGATTTGACAGGTAAAATTTATAAGATGATTCTTACTTTGAATGTTTGCTCCTTGGTTGAGATTCTATCCTAACCCTTTCTCATGTCATTGATTGTCAGCATGAGTAAGTTTCTGTAGCTGATAAGAGAGTAGTTATCTGCCTTTTTGCTTTATCAACAAATAATAGAAAATAAATCATCTTAAACTTTGTGGTTGCTGCCAAACCTTCAATGCGTATATTCAGAGGATATGCCTCAGGTCTCAAGTGATATTCAGTTTTACAGATCATCTAACCTTGAGTTCTGTGCATATAGATTCATGTGATATTAGTTGGACGGCATGAATGTGTACCAAAATTAGTTTGTTACTTTTGTTTCATTATGGTGATTAACATATTTGAATTGAGCTTATGAGGAAGTTTATCTTGAGAAATTTCTTTCAGTAATATTTTTCTTGACACCTTAGTTAGGATGTTGCTAAAGTATAGAGCTATTTTTCCCTGAAAAGCACGAATGTATAGAGTTTGTACTACTGTATCACTGGCTTTAACTCCTCTCTTTTTGTTATAACAAGGGTGATAAATACAAATAAATTAAGCTTTGCCACACTGTATGTGATTAAATACATTGATCCTTTTTATGCCATTCTACTCTATTTAGGATCACATAGGATCAGTAAACTCAAGGTCCTTCTGATTGTTTCAACTCCTGTTGTCAATCTTCCATTCCCCTATTTGACATGGTTGCATTTTCTTCCAAGCATTTGTAGGGCTTTATTTTACTTTTCCAAATCACATTAAATGGTCTCCCTCTTTTTTTTTTTCTATTGACACAATGCTTGCCTTCTCTCAGGGAACTTCATTTGTACTTTTTATCTTCTTTCTCTGTGTGTGTGTGCATGTTTTGGGGTTTTTTTTTTTTTTGTTGGGGGGGGGGGGGTGTTGGGGGTTGTTGAGGGAGGGAATTATCCATTATAGCATCATCATCTTAGCTATCCTCATTTCTACACATAATGGCACTTGGCTACTCGATAGACAAATTTGTAAAGCATTGGTAGTAAAACTATAAAATTTCCCTTAGCCTAACTGGTATTTTGTCAGCACACAGGATTCTGGATGCACTCTTTGATTTTATCCAAGTTTTTCATAGTAAATATATCAACAAAAAGATGTGAAAGTATACTATCTTTAACATAATTATTAAAATTTTTGGGGATTTGGGGTCTGGGATCTTTTACCTTACTGTTCTGCAACCTTATCATCAGAATTCATAAAGACCCAAAATCCTGAATACCTGATAATTTAGAGTTGTGTAGTGGAGATATGTTCTGATATTCTGATTTCTAGATTTTTGTCTATCTTTCTTGTGCTTAGACAGTATGCCAGTTGACATCCTTTGTGCTATATACTGGATTGGCATAGCATGGTCTGTTTAAGTGGAAAAACTTTTGATATTGTTGCTCTAAAGAAAAACTTTCTTAGTTTAGTTTTGGAATTTAGATTTTATACTTGCTTTAGTGATTTTATAAAAGCACTGCTGACCATGCTTTATATGCTTGTGTAGAAATCCAGGCGATACTCCTGAGTGGCTGCCGAGTGTGGCACTTTCCTTTTTTATTGCAGTTGTTATATGCCTGACTCTAGTGTATCTCCTTTCGTATATTCATCTTTCAGGTATTTATTTATCATAAATGCAGGTGTTTATTTATTACAAATGCTTTCTATGTTGCCCTTGGCATTGACATTTTTGTTAGTGATGATGAGCTGTCATCATTAGGTTTGATTGGTCAATGAATATCAAGACAAAAAAATAAATATATATTTAGCCATTAGGACAGTCAATACACCTAAATATAAGGTCAGAGTATATGCCTTTTAGGCATAAAAGGGGGTGACCTTGAAGTTTGAACAGATGTGAATTTGATCCAGGAAATGTTATTTAGAGTCAATTGTATGTAGTAGCATGAGCCAGATATGCTCACATACCCTTCTGCTTCTGGAACATGCTGAACAGTTTCAATTTCATTGACTGTTGCATTATAAGATGATAATATAATCAATTGTTTAAACTATCCTTATAGATCCCCTAATTTATAAACAATTGATAAATAATTAAGTTTTTTGATCATCAGCTAAAAGCATGATGATCATGCAAAACTAAGAACTTAAGGCTGAGCAAAATAATCTAATTATACCACTGTTGTATTATTATTATTTAACTGTGGGCATTATAACAAATGCACCAGTGAGTAATGAGTTGATGGTGCAGAATGTGTATGGTTAATTGATCTTTGGCCTGCTTTGAAATTTCCCAGATGTTCCTGCCAAATGTAGGATGTCCCCCAGGTGTAGGACAGACCTCAGGAAGTCTGCCTACTTTGGTGTTGGTGAGCTGGGGATAGAATTTAGGGATTTTGGGGTTTATGGCTTTGGTAGGAACTCAGGTTAAGGTTTAGGAATCATTTGGGTTCTGATTCAACTGTCATTAAGGGGAAAAGGGTGCTGGAAATTCTGAGCAGCAGCAAAACTAGAGGAAAAAAAAAGCACAGTTTATCTATATGAGTAGTACTCCAAGACACCGTGGTAGTGTATAGAAAGAAAAAGAAGAGTTGAACTTAATAACTCAGATTTTTATTAAAAGATCCAACTCCAGCAACTCTGGTAGTACAAAAGAGATGTAAATAGGCAAATACTAACTCATCATTCCTGGCTAGGATTCCTAACTGATGAGACTTAAGAACAAGGCCAATGTTATAAATTAAAGACTATATGGAAGCCAAATAAGTTGGCTAAATACAAGACCAACGAACCAGAATTAAGGCCGATTCTCGAAAAACAAAAGATTACTGAAATACCTCGGCCCTCTGGACATAGAAACTTGATTGAACTGATAAATTAGTATCATATTTACCTACTAACTACCAACATGTTCGACTGGACCAAAAGAATAGCCTTTTTTATAGGAAAAAAAGCAATTTTGTCCATGATGAAACCATAATCTTAGTGTTTTGCTTACAAAGTGAATGAATTTGTCTAAGCGAGCTATTGACATTCTATCACCCATGTAGTTAAGATTTAAGGGCTTCTTGGGTGTCATTTATTTCTTTGAAAATATTTTGCAAGATTAACCAACTCTTCTATTCCCAGAGTCAATTACTTTCCTCCTTACTTTCCTATTAACCATCTCTTCGAAAATATTTTCCTATGTTGTCATTGATGTGCTCCATTATGTACAATAAAATATTTATGAAACAATTATTTTTTGAAATGCTTGTTTATTCTCTTCATGTTGTGTGACCACTTTGTAGGTGCAAAAACATCTATTGTCCTTTCAACTTGTATTTTCTTTGTTCTGTCACTTGCTGCGGTATTTTCTGGTATAATTCCTCCATTCACTGAGGACACTGCCAGAGCTGTGAATGTAAGTTTCATGCCTATAGTTTAACTATTGCATTCTTAAACAACTATATCAAGGTGTTACCTTTCATCGTATTAATGATAGTTGTCATTGTTGGCGTTATAACTTGAAAAAAATGTTCTGTTTGTGGTTCAGTATCTTGATTCTTGAATCCAAGAATTTTAATGAATGAAATGTTTAATTTATTTAATTTGTTATGAAAGATTCTTGCAGCTGCTTGGAGCCCCCTTTTTAATGTTTGCAGCTTAGCTTTAAAGAGCAAGAACTGGGAGTTTAGTTTATTAGAGAAGCACCAATCCTCTAAGTTTAAGCTAATAGGAAAGGGCTAAAATATATAGTTTTTAATTCTAACAGCTATGGTTGTCTTCTATCTTGTTTTCCATAAAGAGAAGGATTAGGAATGAAACTAAATTAATAATCTTATATGAGGTTCTTCCTCTTGATATTTATACTTGGCTGTGACTTGTAACGATTACCTGAAGTTAGAAATAATTTTCACCAGAGTTTGAAGTAGTATCCTTGCTTTTTAATTAGGAGGGAACATGTATTATTGTGTCATTTTCACATAAGCTAAGTCTGAAAAAGTGGAGGTACTTTTCTTTGTAATTTAACTTTTTCATTAATATAGTTTATCCACCTGATATTCTGATACCATTTAAACAACTATTTTCAGAATACTGTGCTTCGGTACTTAATGTCTACATGGAACTTTCATTTCTTTCTTTACTGGTAAATTTCCAGGTTACTTTTTTAGTTTGAATTAGTTTAACAGATTCCTTTGGGCTGCTCTCAATTATGTTTTACGTTCATGTTTAAATTCAATTGTCTTTGTTTTTTAATAATAGAATCAGTTCTGTTTTTGAATGTATTGTTAGGATTGTTGAATGGTGTTAGCAACTTAGCATAGTTCTAGCATCTAATTAAATATGTTTTTATATCTTCTTGAGATAACAAAAATTTTTATGGTTCCCAGGTGGTGCATGTTGTGGATACAACAGGAAGACTTGGTGAAAAGCCTAACTCATTTGTATCTCTATCTTCCATAACTCCTGGAAAGTTGACCAAGGAAATTGACCAAATTAAAGAGGGCTTTGTCTGTGGCAGACACAAGGTCATTGATTTTGTTACTTTTTCAGTCAAATATGGCTGTTTGACCTTTGATGAAACCGAAGGGGGATGGAATGAGTCTGATATTCCTGCACTAGATGTTGTTAATGATACAAATGGTTATAAGAGAATCACACAAGTGGTAATTGATACAAAGAGGTCCAAACGCTGGTTTCTTGCAATCAATACCGAGGAAATAGAAGATTTCATGTTTAAAGGTATAATGAAGTTTGCTCATGTGTGTCATTTTTCTTATATTCTCATTGGCATACTTGCATTTGTTCCTTTCTTTTTCCCTATTTAGAGCGAACAAACCATGAAGAGGAAAAAGGCGGATATGTAAAATGAGAGGAGGGTGGAGGTGTCAATTGGGTTGTCGGGTTGGGTTTGGTTTGGTTTACTTTGGATCGGATCATTTTGGTTTGGGTGTCTTCTAGTTTTTCTTTGTGATATCACTGTTATTATCTTTCTCCATTGACTTTTGGAGAGAGGTGTAGGATTCCAGATATAGACTACGCTATAACTCAATACTGAAAATTAGTTCTACTGCACCAATTAGTATGATGTTATTGCTTGTCCGACTTTATCCTTGATTCTCTCGTTTATCTGTCTGTCTGTCTGTTGTCTATCAATCTTAGTTTTAACCTTGAATGCAGTGGATTCAAAGGAGGTAGTCCCAGCGGATGGTAAGAGCAGTGTAGATGGATGGCATATTATTCAAGTTTCAGGAGGGAAGAATGCACCAACAAGGTTTGATCTGACACTCTTCTGGGCAAAAAATTCCACACGTCAATCACACAAGATGCAGGGACAGGAAGAGTTGCAGCGTCCACTCTTGAAGCTCAGAACCGATCTTGACAAATTAACACCAAAAGCTGAGAGAGTCCTTAAGAAGCTTCCACCGTGGTGTTCATTGTTTGGAAAGTCCACATCCCCACACACTTTATCTTTTTTGAGTAGTCTTCCTGTTAAGTTTTAGATACCTGCAAGGAAATACTATAAAGATTTTGGAACACTTGACTTGTTAGAAGAATATTGGTTTTCTTGTATAAGTGCATAGGATGAGTTAGTGGAGACACAGTGCATTCTCGTTTTTTTTTGGCGCTCTTCTGTAAGTGAAGAACCTTGTCCAGCATCAGAAATTACTTGTACCTATCTCCACTTATCAATTGTAGGTAAAGAACTTTACAAATTTTTGTAATAAAAATTTGTTACTATCTGTTGCTGCTGCTTTGGCACAAGGATTGCTTTTCTGATTGCGTTCATCAGATGTAGGAAATGGTGAAGAAAGCCATGGAGATTAGAGAAATTTTAGAGGTACTGAACGAACAGAATTAAGCTCGGGTTTCAGTTCTTATTACATTCTTTTATTTATGAATGGCCTGTTATTTAGCTTTGGCATACTCCAAGATGTGTATAGGATCAGTTTCCTAAGTCTTTTCAACATGAGTGAAGAACTTCAATCCGATCTGGTTAGCATTATCAACTTTTCACGGGATAAGAGTCTAACAACTAAAAACGATGCATTGAAAAAATATTCTAATGTAAAATAAAAAGGAGAAAAAAAAAGAAAAAAAATAAAACATCTATAGTTCATTATAGCGAGAATGTAAGCCAAATTATCCCCAATTGAACTAACTCCATTAACTTGTATATGATATCTCGTTGTATCAATCTCATCATAGCATCAACTAAATTTTTCATATTTCATGATTGCCTAAATTTATGAAAACTACTACTAAATTTGATTTTTTTAATAAAAAAATATTATATAATAGAACCATATCAATATTGCTTTTGACTTTTGAATGTAATTAGCAATATGGAAAAATAACCCATCGCTTGCTTTTCATTTTTTTTCTTTTGGACGTAGTAAGAATCATTCAAATCAGTGGCCAATCAAATTATGAATTTGTGCCCATTTAGGAAATGGTCAAAAGAAAGGAATAGCAATGAAGCCATAAAAGTGTGGGAAAGTGTGCTTCAATTTCATGTGAAAGACGCTTCCCACCCTTGGAAGTTGTCTCCCGTTGGAATTTAACAAGAGTGGGATGCCACTTTCATCAACTACATCATTTTTTTAGATTGATACTGACCCTTGAAATGTCAAAATTCAAAACCAAAATAAAAATATCTCAATATTGCCCTTCGAAATTAACCCCGAAAATAATTCACCTCGTGAGCAAAAAGGTCCTTTTCTATATCCATTGTTATCGTCACGTTGTCTCATTTGGTTGAGGCACCCACGTGGCATGCGGCTACAATCACATATGTTTGATTTTTTTATTTTACAACCTTATGTTTGAAAAAAAAAGAAACTTTTTTTCAACCTTATGTTTAATAAAAATTTGTTATTATCTATTGCCGCTGTTTTGGCACTGGTTTTCTGATTGCATTTATCAGAGGTAGGAAATGGTCAAGAAAGCCATGGAGATTAGAAGAATTTTAGAGATATTGTTAGATTTGATAATTTATATATTTTTATTGTATAAAATATTAAAAATTTATATATTTATATTATATTTTATATAAAAATTATGTGTTATAATTTATATTAATATAAAAATATAAAATATATTTTTTTAAATTTTATTAAATTTATTTATAATTTTTATTAAAATTTTAAATTATATTATTTATATTTATTTATTTATATTCTTATCATATCATATTTAAAATTATTAGATATACTGAACATTGAAATCCGGTTCAAAGGACTGCCGATGCTTTCAAATTCATGCTTTAGAGAGAAATAGATCTCCAATGGATTTTCTTTTTTTTTTTTTTTTTTCTTTATTTAAAAAGTCTATTTTCAGGAATCTTGTTACTGGTCAAAATTCTCACTATTTCAATTGTGGATTGGGGGAAAAAAAATGGAACATCGGTAACTTCATTCGTTATATCCCACAACCACCTCCTGTAGTGTTAAAAATAATGAGTTTAAATTTTATAAGAGATTTATTTAAAATTAGTTAAATATTATTTAATGATAAAAAGTTTATAAAAAAATGTTAAAAAAATATTTTTTTAATAGATAAATTTAATATTAAAAGAAAATTAAGAGAAAAAATTCTTAATAAACAAATTAATATACTTATAAATAAGTAAAATCTATATAAAATTATATATGAAACAAAAATATAAGAGTTTATAATATTTTATGGGATAAACAACTCATAATACCAATAAAAATTTACGTTTTATTAGAGATTTACATAATTTATAAATGAGTGTATATTTATATATTTTTTAGTGTACTAAAGAAAATTGAAAGTATTCATATAAGTATGATGCATATAAGTGAATTAGAAGAGATTAAGAAAGTTCATATTGGTATGGAGTATAAGTGCACGTAAATATATATTTATTTGAATTAAGAATATTTCATAAAACTAGTTGAGAAGGTCTATAAATATTAATTATTGAATGAGATTGATTTGATATATGTTTATAATTCTTTATAATTAATAAATTTTATTTTTCATTTCTGAACGTAAGTCAATTAAATTGAATCAAATTAAATTATTATTTTTTATGTGTTTGATTAATTATTTAATTTTATTTTTATTGATATGATTGAATTAAAATCTTTTGAATTATTACGTGAAAATTAAGAAACACAATCTCGAGAAATTAACACAGTCCTTTTTTTTTTCTATGAAAACATGGTCTTCACCTTTCATCACACTTTTGCTTCAGTTTTAGTCCAATTGACATTTTTTTTAGTGTTTTTGGCAATGGATTTAGCACGAAGGCAACCTGCACTAATTGGCATTTGGACTCTCTTTCTGTCTATTACCGAAAAAAATAATTACGGACCACGTTATCTAGAACTTATCTCTTTCTGTCCTTGGTCCACAATTATCTGGAACCCCATATGCAGCTAATTTTGAAACTTGACCACATAGCAAACATAAACAAGCAGCCATCCCTCGGTATTTTCACAGAGATTTTCAATCCTGAGATTACTCACAGCCTTGAAAATTTGGCTCATTTTCAGGCATCTTCTTACTGGTAAAATTCTCGTTGTTTCAGTTGTAGATTGGGAAAAAATTTTCATTGTTGTCTAAGGAAAAATGAGCGTAAATTGCAAAAAGAAGTGGGACATGTAGTAGTTGTAAAGTTAAAAAGCAAACTCATGATAGCATGCTGTTTTTCTTATATTGGACCAACCTATAATGACGAATACCTTAATAAAACTGAAATTTAACACTCGAAACATCCCAAGATGTCGAACTCCAGTAAGTTTAACCGATTGTCAAACATTTTCTTTTACTTATGAATGGCCTGTAATTTAGCTTTTGCATACTCCAAGATGTGTACAAGATCAGTTTCCCCAAGACTTTGAACATGAGTGAAGAACTTCAATCTCACCTGATTAGAAGCAGTATCAACTGTTCACAGGATAAGAGTTTAACAATTTAAAAAAATATTCTAATGTAAAACAAATCTAGTTTTACATACTCAAAGATAAACATATTTGTAAAAATACCTGTTATTGAAATGTTCCCATCAACATCTTCAGCAGACATTGATGCATACCTATAAAACGGTAAATTATTACATCAATTAACTTAACCATTGTTATAGGTATTAATACTTCAGGTTTGAGGCTCCAACTTCGGCTTCCTTTGTACCAAAACTTTTTATGTATTAACAAAATGTGCAAACTCAACCGTTTCAAAACTAGTGAATCTAACCACGATAAACTACAAGGAATTCAGATTTGTATGTGATGAACAGTTTAAATTAACAGCGTATGTCTTCGAGAAGAAATCAAGCTCTTCAAATGTCAAAAGCCATAATTTGGTAGGGACATGAAATTCCACTTTTGGCAGACTTGGTTGGACCCATTACCATTGAAATGACAGATCTTCAAGTCGTAACCGATAATCAAACCAACATAAAATAAAAAAACAAAAGATCAGCAATAAAAAATAGAAAATCATACTCACCTATATTGAACATCCAGTCCCACACTAGACACGCCTTTAGAAACAGCCTGAAAAGTCAATTGGCAAAATCAACGAAAGCATATTAGACAATTACTCATCAGAATATTGATAAAATCAAACTACATGGATACATATAAAAAAGAAAAAGAGAGGACCTAGAATCAAAAATTAAAGTGAAACTACTAGTTTTATCATCGTAAGTATAGCTACAAGCCTAAGGGCATTGCCTGTATTTAAAAAAAGGCATATAAATATGACAGATGATGATAAAAGTAACAATTAGTAGGTAGAGTCTAAGGACTTAAAAAGCTACGTTAATGGAACTTGAGATGATACGGAAAAATGAAAAACTGAATCAACATAACTTAAAAACAATACTTCACAAGCAGGAAAATTGTCAAAAGTACTGATGATAACAGGGGGATATAAGATTCAAATGGACGCTAAAATTACATTATGCATGACATTTACAATTACTGAGAATTAGTCATGCATGGGAGGGGGAGAGATACCTGTAGCTGTAACATTTGTGCCGAATCAACATTAGTAATTGAATCGATTGAAACGCTTAACCGTCCAGATGCATTACCATTAGTCTTATTCAACGACCATGCAGCAATACCAGCAGCTATTGCTGTTAGAAAAATGGGGTCCAGTCCCATGTAAGTGGTTTTGGACCAAGTAAAGGCCATGGGCCTTGATCTTTTATTTTACACAGAGCCCTAGCTACTTAATAAAAAAGAGGTGGGGTTGTTTAAAGTGTGTGTGTCGACAACCAAGCAGAGAAAGAAGAAAAGCCAGGAAAAGCAGAGAGAGAAAAAGGAGAAGGGAGAGTTGGTTGAACGGAAGTCAATCTGTGGTCCGATTGAGTTGGAACCTTGTCAGGAGGTTTATGATTCAGAGTTCTACATTCTGAACGGTCAAGATCGGGTTTGAAGCTCTCTAAAAACAAATCCAGGGTGTATTTGTTGAGTCACTTATTTGGTGAGATTTCTCCAATTGTTTCTCTAGTTGTTGATTAGCTCTAGTTTTAGCTAGAGAAGAACTTTGTATAACTATTATTTGATAGTGAAGATTTTTCTGGCGGCCCGTGGTTTTTTCCCTCTACACTGGAGGGTTTTCCACGTAAATCTTGGTGTGCTTTATTTTTCTGCGCATTTGATTATTGATTGTTGTCTATTGCTTCTGTATTGTTGTGATTATTGCTTCAGGCGCAACAAGTGGTATCAGAGCGAGGGTTATTTTGAGACATCGATACAGAAGCAACCCAGGATAGAAGTAAATTCTGTTTGAGATCATGGAAGGTGATACAGGTTCCATGATAAAATTGACAGCATCAAATTATTCAATTTGGAAGCCTATGATGGAGGATCATCTATACTGCAAAGATTTGTATGAGCCAGTATTGGGTGATTCGGTTAAACCAGCAGATATGAAAGATGAAAGCTGGAAGAAGCTAGGTAGAAAGACGCTGGCTACAATCAGAAAATGGGTTGATATCAGCGTGTTCCATCATGTAGCGCAGGAATCGGATGCTCACATTGTTTGGGAAAAATTGGCAGCATTGTATGAGAGAAAAACAGGTATGAATAAAGTTATGCTTGTTAAAAAGATTGCAACTTGTAAGTCTAAACATAAATCTAAGTTTAGAGGTAAAGTGAAGTGTTTCCATTGTGGTAAGGCTGGTCATATAAAACGAAACTGTAGAATCTTGAAGCAAGAGCGAAAAGATGAGAAAGGCAAGAGTTCAGATGATGGCAATGTTGCAGCAGTGAATTCAGATAGTGATTCAGTTACTTTGATTTGTACACATGGTGATTGTAATCATGTTAGTGATCCCGGCATTGAGTGGATAGTTGACACAGGAGCGGCATATCATTGTGTTCCTAAGAGAGAGTTGTTTACAACTTACAAAGCAGGAGACTTTGGTTGTACCAAGATGGGAAACAAGAGTGTGTCGCAGATTGTTGGGATTGGTGATATTGGTGTACAAACTAGTACAGGCTGCATGTTGACTTTAAGGGATGTCAGACACATTCCAGATATGAGAATGAACTTGCTTGCTATTAATGTCCTTGATAAGGAGGGATATGAAAGCCGACAAAAGAATGGACAGTGGAAGCTTCTCAAAGGATCTATGGTAGTTGCAAGGGGAAAACTATGCTGCACAATGTATAAGACATGGATGCAATTGAACGGTAACCAGGTAAATACCGTTGAAAATGATGTTTCAGCAAACTTGTGGCACAGGAGGCTGGCACACATGAGTGAAAAAGGGTTACAGGTTTTGGCAAGGCACTCTCTCATTCCCTTGACCAAAGGTATGTCTCTCGATTCATGTGATTATTGTTTGTTTGGTAAGCATCATAGAGTTTTTTTTCGTAAAAGTTCTCAGAGAAAAGAAAATAGATTGGAATTAATTTATTCTGACGTATGTGGTCCCATTGAGGTTGAGTCATTAGGTGGTAGCAGATATTTTGTTACTTTTATTGATGATGCTTCACGTAAGACTTGGGTGTATATGTTGAAATATAAAAGTCAGGTACTGCAGTATTTTCAAAAATTTCATGCCATGGTTGAAAGGATGACAGGGTTACCCTTGAAGTGTATTCGAACTGATAATGGTGGGGAATACACATCTAAAAGCTTTGAAGAGTATTGCTCAAAGCATGGGATCAGGCATGAGAGGACAGAACCTGGAACACCGCAGCATAATGGTATAGCTGAAAGAATGAATCGCACCATTGTGGAAAAAGTCAGATGTATGTTGAGGATGGCAAAATTACCAAAGCCATTCTGGGGTGAAGCAGTCAACACAGCTTGTTATTTACTTAACAGGTCACCATCAGTTCCTTTGGGCTTTGACATTCCAGAAAGAGTGTGGACAGGAAAAGATGCTTCATACTCTCACTTGAAAATTTTTGGGTGTAAAGCATTCATGCATGTGCCGAAAGAGCAGAGATCAAAGCTTGACAGTAAAGCTACACAGTGTGTGTTTGTAGGATATGGTGATGAGGAATTTGGCTACAGGGTATGGGATCCAGTAAAGAGAAAGACAGTCAGAAGCAGAGATGTGGTCTTTCATGAAAAAGAAACCATAGCAGATCTTGAAAAAAATGAGAAGACTACACGAGTTACTGTTGAGTGTGATGTTTCAACACCGACAGGGATTTCACAGGAAAGAGCCACAGATGGTGAAAATGAGCCAGAAACAGAACTTGGGGATATGGATGAGCCAGCTACAGTTGGTGATGAGCCAGATGCTATTAGTTTTGAGCAGGGGGAGCAATCCTCTCTACCTGAGAGTGTTGAGCAGGGGGAGCTACCTTCAGCATCAAGTGATGTAGAGTCTCAGCCCAGAAGATCTACTAGAGAGCGCAGGCCATCTACCAGGTATTCAAGTTCAGATTTTATTTTAGTTACCAGTGAAGGGGAGCCAGAAAGCTTTCAAGATGTGCAGGCTACTCCGGATAGAGAGCACTGGTTAAAAGCAATAAAAGAAGAGATGGAGTCATTGCGAAAGAATGGTACTTATGATCTTGTTAAACTTCCAATAGAAAAGAGGCCATTAAAGAATAAATGGGTGTTCAAGTTGAAAAAGGATGGTGACAAACTAGTGAGGTACAAAGCTCGATTGGTAGTAAAAGGTTTTTCTCAAAAACCAGGCATCGATTTTGATGAGATTTTTGCTCCAGTTGTAAAAATGAGTTCTATTCGAGTGGTACTGGGATTGACAGCTAGTTTGAATCTTGAACTTGAGCAACTTGATGTTAAAACTGCATTTTTGCATGGTGATTTGCAGGAGAACATTTATATGAATCAGCCTGAGGGTTTTGAAGTGAAAGGGAAAGAGCACTTAGTTTGTAAATTGAAGAAAAGCTTGTATGGCTTGAAACAAGCTCCACGACAGTGGTACAAGAAGTTTGATTCTTTTATGGTGAGTCATAGCTATAAAAGAACAGCAGCGGATTCTTGTGTGTATGTTAAACAATTCTCTAATGGTAACTTCATTATCCTATTATTATATGTTGATGATATGTTGATTGTAGGACAAGATGCTAGTATGGTTTGCAGGTTGAAAGAACAATTATCTAAGTCTTTTGATATGAAAGATTTAGGTCCAGCAAAGCAGATTCTTGGTATGGACATTATCCGGGATAGGAGAGCTGGAAAGCTGTGGTTGTCACAGGAAAAGTATGTTGAACGAGTGCTTGGTAGATTCAACATGCAACATGCTAAATCAGTTAGCAGTTCACTTGCCAACCATTTTCACCTAAGTAAGAAATCTTGTCCAGTGTCTAAGGAAGAGCAACTAGCTATGTCTAGTATTCCTTATTCTTCTGCAGTCGGTTCTTTAATGTATCTTATGGTTTGTACAAGGCCTGACATTGCTCATGCAGTTGGTGTAGTGAGCAGATTTCTTTCTAATCCAGGGAAGGTTCACTGGGAAGCAGTGAAATGGATTTTTAGATATTTGAGGGGTACCTCAAAAATGTGTTTGACTTATGGAGTTTCACAACCAATTCTAGAAGGGTTTACTGATGCTGACATGGCAGGCGATCTTGATGGTAGGAAATCTACTTCAGGGTATTTGTTCACTTTTGCAGGAGGAGCTGTATCTTGGCAGTCTAAGTTGCAGAAGTGTGTTGCTTTGTCAACTACAGAAGCTGAGTATATTGCAGCAACTGAAGCATGTAAAGAAATGCTTTGGATGAAACGTTTTCTTTTTGAATTGGGGTTGAATCAGAAAGAGTATGTGGTATTTTGTGATAGCCAGAGTGCTTTAGATTTGAGTAAGAATACCATGTACCATGCTAGAACAAAGCACATTGATGTTAGATATCATTGGTTACGTTCAGTGATTGAAGAACAGCAGATGCTATTGAAGAAAGTCCATACTGATAAAAATGTGGCAGATATGTTGACTAAGATACTTCCCAGGGAAAAGCTTGAGCTTTGCAGTAACTTGGCCGGAATGAGTTCCCTGGCCAAGGTAAGTTCCAAATGAAATTGCTATGGTGATGAATCTCCTTCTAATGGGACTGGAGGGGGAGATTGTTAGGAAAATGGGGTCCAGTCCCATGTAAGTGGTTTTGGACCAAGTAAAGGCCATGGGCCTTGATCTTTTATTTTACACAGAGCCCTAGCTACTTAATAAAAAAGAGGTGGGGTTGTTTAAAGTGTGTGTGTCGACAACCAAGCAGAGAAAGAAGAAAAGCCAGGAAAAGCAGAGAGAGAAAAAGGAGAAGGGAGAGTTGGTTGAACGGAAGTCAATCTGTGGTCCGATTGAGTTGAAACCTTGTCAGGAGGTTTATGATTCAGAGTTCTACATTCTGAACGGTCAAGATCGGGTTTGAAGCTCTCTAAAAACAAATCCAGGGTGTATTTGTTGAGTCACTTATTTGGTGAGATTTCTCCAATTGTTTCTCTAGTTGTTGATTAGCTCTAGTTTTAGCTAGAGAAGAACTTTGTATAACTATTATTTGATAGTGAAGATTTTTCTGGCGGCCCGTGGTTTTTTCCCTCTACACTGGAGGGTTTTCCACGTAAATCTTGGTGTGCTTTATTTTTCTGCGCATTTGATTATTGATTGTTGTCTATTGCTTCTGTATTGTTGTGATTATTGCTTCAGGCGCAACAATTGCTTCAGTGCCTGACTCACTGGTGCTTAAATGTGCTCCCACCTCAACGATACTACCAACAGCCTCAACTCGAGTGCCACTGTATCGACATGATCGAGTGAAAGAACGAAAAATCAAACTTCCCCACATCATAAATAAATAAATATATACATACATATATATATATATATATGTCTATGCATACATATAGCTCGAAATTATCAAATCAAACAAAAATCAAAGAAAAATGGATTGCCAACCCACCTGGGGTTTTCAACGCTCAGAGTAAAATGCCGACATAAGTTTTCGGCGTTGCAACCCGTTGTCGGGTGATTAGCAAGTGGAGGGTGCATCGACATCGACGGCGGAACATTATTACTCTTCCTAATGATGTCATAATTCAACGTTGGTGGTTCTTCAGCTGCTGATACCAGTCGCAAAGTCAAAGAAAAAACAATTACTTTAAGGAGTTTCGACATGTTAACTTTCTTCATACTTTGGGAAAAGTCCAGGCTGCAAAAAAAAAGTGGAGAATTTCAAGCTAGAATTTTGGGTTTGGAGTTGAAAAGAAAGTAAAAAATCAAAGTTAAAATAAATCTGGGAAATCGAAATGGAAGAGAAAAAAGACATATGCGTTGTTTACCTTGAAATTCACCAAATCAGCTTCTTCAATTAACGTGATTGGCAATGGGGCAGAGATTAAACAAAACTTGCCCAGTCTGATATTCGTGTGGGACTCTTTATCTCCAGCCAAAGTTTTTCGTATAGGCCGTCTGCTTTGATGGCTTTTTATAGAAAAAAAAAATGGTTGATCTTGTCCGAAAGGACAATAAAGATCTAGAAGGATATTTTAATTGAAAAAATGAGGTGGAAAAACCACCATATGGGTGTTCGTTTTCACACACTATATAGATTGTTGAAATCCTATTATAGTTGGCAAGAAACTTGGTTAGTCAGTGGATATGATTTTTGCTGTGCCTAACTGTTTCAAGCAGAGATCTAAGTAGTGACTTTCTCTCCCTCTTATGTCATTCTGTATGAGCGCGATAAAATTATTCAATGAAATTTATTTCACATAGGCATAGCACCCAAAAGTCAAAAGCAATTTGTGGCTTCAAGTGCCAAATGTGACTTTGGCAAAGCAACTTTGTTCCAAGGAGACTTCGCTTGCCTTCCCATTTTTATTGATTCATATAATTAAGTAATTTTTTTTTCCCACAATGAAACAATCAGAGCGTACAACAGGCGAAATTGACATCAGCAGCTGGTTTAGTGAGAAAGTTGCATGATCTTGCAAGTGAGTTCAATTATGCTAGCCAAAATTAACCTTGAGATAATTGGTGGATCGAATGCATCTTAGCTGTTCCTAAATTATTATATTCTGACGAGCAAGTCTCCAACCTTATTCATGCTGCAGTTCAAAAGAAAGGATTACATACTTACAATATGTGGATAGGGAAGACAGTCTACTCCTACGGAACCTCTCTCCAAAAGGACCCCAACCTGCATTTTACCTTGCATGCAGTTGATTTGTTGGCCATCCTTTTACGTTTTTGATACGTCGTAAAAATTGACAGGTCCACAACCTTTTTAATTGATTCTTTCACACAAACCTTCAAATTAGTCAATTGTATTAACACAGAGACACACATACATATAGGCATAGATATATAAGTGCATATGGCGTGCATGCATGCAAATATACATACATACATACATACATATTTTGTGTATGTGCATATATATATGTAAATAAATACATATTGATATATACATGGATACTATACTTATGTCAGCATATGTGTGCTTGGTAAAGTCAGATTCTTGATTTCATGTGTATACCAAATTGTTTTATGTAAATTTGATGCTATAATGTTAAATTTCAAACAACTATTAATTGAGGGTTGGAATATTGGCTAAATTTTAGGATTAGAAATAGAACTAGCAATAAGTTTGAAAGAAGATGAATTGTCAGAAATATAAGTGAAGTGTTATCAGTATAATTATGTTAAAATTTCAAATAAATCTTGTAAACTTGATGAACGCTAATGGTTTTAAGAGCAAAGAGTTAGAGAAAGTACGAGAAATTAAATAGCAATGAAAGCACTGCTTAGACAAGTCATTTGTGATATCATGGAGTGAGTCTTGCTTAAAATAATCATATGGTTATCTTGACAGATAAAAGGAAAAACTGCAAAATGCTGTTATTCTCCTTCTGAGGCTGAGGTTAAAATTACCTTCAACAAAAATTGTTTTTGACAAGTGGCTTGACTGCCTGTTATGAAGTAAATGGTGGAAAGATAGCCAGAAAGTTGGCTTAGCTACCTCCACAGAAGAGGTGAAATTAACTTTATGCTGCACTAATTACTCATATTGTCGGAAGTGTGATGTTAATGGGCATAAATAGGTTTTAATGTGATGAATAGTTCAAAAACCTTTAGATGATCTATGTTCTTGGTAAACACAAATGTAAATTGATAAACTTTATGAAGAAAGGATGTATAATTGATATATTAAACTGTTAAATGCTTGTTTGATGAACTTCTGTCATTGGAAAGATGTCAGTGTTAAGTCCGACATTGTTTTCATTAATGGAGATTATTTTGTTGATGAGCAGCAAGTTTATCTTTTTTTATGCTTGTTTCTATATATATTTTTTAGTTTGTGTACATGCCATATTTAATAGTAAATGTCTATGCTAGAAACAAGTACTTTGCCAGAATTTAATGTTTTCGGTATAAGATGGGAAGAAACCAGATAGTCAGTTTGAAGCATGGCAATGAAAGTGGCAAAAATAGAGGAACAATTGGGCCCAAATTGAAGTTACAATATGGAGGCACTGCCAAACAAACTGACAGAAGACTATCTTTGCTTTCGAAGTGAGATTATTTATGGAAATCATATTCTAGGAACCAACGTCAATGTTAGGGACTTCAGTCGAGTTCAGTTCACATCAAACAGCTTCCTAATAATCCTTAAAAATTCATCTTTCCAACCTCAAAGTTGGACTTGAAAAACAAGAATCTATCCTTAATGCTGAAATGTTGGTTTTAGAAATCCTTTAAATATATATCTAATTACTTCTTAAGATACGGTTACTCGCTTTTCAAAATCTGCATATGTAAATTCTTTTGTCTTTTACCTTTAATCCAAATTCCTATTCTTCGTAGTAGATTAAGGCAAGTGGAACCATAAATGCAAATGGTAAGGGCAGACTGCTGGTTAATATCTGATGATCTGGGCAGCCGACCTGGTGGTATCGTTCAGGTTTGAATTATAATTATATGTATTATTTGCCTATGTCTAACAACGTAGTCCTTGTTATTAAGCATCTGTGTAAAACAGAGACAAACTATTAGAAACCAATCAGTGATTGATAAATAATTGTGTTGATATATTCACGCAGAAATTAATATGCAGCACGAGGTGGACCAGAATTTTTCTTTACTAATAACATGCGGGTGTGTTCGATTGTTTTATATTTTCGATAAATTTCATTGTCTTCATCAACAATCACGTTATATACTCCCCACTATTATGAATCATACTCCAGGGTCGCCAACGAATGATAACCATGATAAAAACTCCTTTGGAAGATCAACCCCAACCCCATCCCCTGCTATATTACTTTCTAAATGGGGTTGATGCCTATAGGAACTCAAGATTTAAGCCTATAACACACATTTCTAAGGTGAGCGACGCTTTAATATAAAGCATAAAAACTTTCTTTTCTGCAGGTTTCCTACATATCATGCTATTTACTCTCCTTTTCTTTTTTTTTTTTTCTGTTTATATGTTTTGTCCGATAATTTGCCTATTAAGAGATCATGAATTGTCAAGCAAAGTGTCGTAAAGAAATGATAAATTTCATTTCTTTTTGTGCATTTGCCTACCAATTAATTTTGCTATCAAGATATAAAAATGACGAAGAATTTGACAACTTTTGTTTTCGATTTATTTTCTTTTCACTTATACCATAGAAATCAAACTATCATACTTCGATCCAAAGATCATAAGAGCCCCAGCTTTTCAATTACAAGTTTCAAGTTGAAATCTCAAGAAAAGCATAGACAATGTCATATTCCATTATATAACTCAAGTAGAACGGATTTTAACGAGTACCAAAAAAATTTTCTTTTCTCCCAGTAAATTCACTTAAAATACAGAGGCTTATGGTGCTAAAGTTTTCGAAGCACATTTTGCCTGTGTCAAGCTTTTTTTAAAGAAAATGATTAATGGTTTATAGAAATTTAAAGGCAACAAATCTGATCTGAATTTGATCAAATTAGATTGATTAAAAAAATTAATTATTTTAATTTAAAACAATTTGAATTCAAATTAATCCAAATTTAAAATGACCAAAACCCAATATTATTTGAATTTTCTTCAACCTTAAGCCACTGAACTCAATCCTTCAAATTTATGGTTTTCTTAATATTTCATCAGGAAAAAGAAAAGGTTTTTATATTTATAATTATATTTATATATAAAAAAAAAAAACGTTGTGGATTATTTTTTTGCTTTCAAACCCTAATGAAAGATAAGAAACTATTGCAAATATAGTGGCAAAATAATAGAGTTCAATGTCCTAAAAAATGAAACGGAGTCCTTATATTGGGAAAAAAAAACATTTTTCTAATTAATTTCGTCGTGCACTACTATTGTTGGCACATCATGATGTTTAATATCTAGTTCAATGATAATCATAACAATAATCATGAAGCTAGAAGACTTTGTCCTAAAGAAGAAAGATAATTCTCCCCCTTTTTCAAGGATATAAAAAACAAAAAAAAAAAAAATTGGGGGAGATATTTTTTTAACCTTTAACTTTAATTGCCTTTTTTTCTATTTTACATCTTTTTTTTTTTTTTATGGCCTTTGTTTCATTTTTTGTTATTGAAAATTTTGAACAAGGAGAAAGAAAATAATTGGAACTTGTTTTAGAAAAAAAATGGATCCAATGAGAAAAACAAAGCCCACAGTCCAATGGGCGAATGTGCCAATCCTTGCTAAAGTCCATTTTAAGACTATTTGAAGTTTCCTCTAATCTTTAATTACTCTGATGATTTATTACTATCAATGTTTATTTGGATGAATGATAAAATTAATGTTAGTGAGATTAAAATAGTAATAGAGGTGAGATTGAATATTATAATATTTATTTGGATTAAATTTAATGGTGGGATATATGTCTACATACAAATGTGTAAATTTTTATGAGAGAAAATTATTATTAAGGATATTAAATTAAAACTTATATATACTAAATTTTATAATATATTTGATAGTTATAAATTTAACAAATAATTGAAAATTAAAATAATTATTATTATATCAAATATTATTTTTTTAAAAATAATAATAATAAATTTATACATATTAAATTTAACAAAATAATATTTCTCATTTAATTATTTAGGTCTCATTTTTATTTTATATAAATTAATTATGTATTTATTTTATTTTTATGTAATTCTTTTATTTAATAAATAAATTGACTATATATTTTATTATTATTTATATTTTCTTTATATGATTATTTTTATTTCAAGATAATAATTATTTTTAAAAAAATATTAATATATTTATACATCTTAAAATAAAAACAACTAATATTTATTTACTTTATAATTTATATAGATATCAATTTTATTTTTTATTCACTAATAATTTAGTTGATTATAAAATTTATTATTTATTTATTTATTTAATATTTCTTCATGAAATAATTATATAAATAAAATGATATTTTGTAAAAAGGTAAAATGAACAAATTACTATTCAAAAATTAATTTAAAAGTAAATTAATAAATTATTCTCATATTTTTTTTACTTTTATTTAACATTTAACATATTAAAAATTTATTCAAAATAATATTAGTATTAGAAGTGTTCATGGGCTTGGTCAAATTCATGTTTGATATTAATAATTTATATGCTTGTCAAGTCCAGCCCAACCTAAAATTTCAAATCTCCAAATTTTTTCAAGTTCGGTCTAAATCAAAATAATAAATCTCAAGTTCACTCATTAAACTTAATTTATATAATAAAAAATTAAAAAATGTGTGATCAAATTAAGTTTAATGTGAATATATTTAATTCACATATACATAAAAATAAAAAATTTATATATATGTTAATTTGAGCATTGTCGGGTTGAGGTTTTAAATATTTTATTCAAGATTCATCTGAAATTTAAATGGACTTAAAAATTATATCCAAACTCATTTAACGAATTTTAATTTTTTATTTAAACTCTTTTAAAATTTGAACGAACATTTAAACTTGAGTGAGTAGCCAACCTTAAACAGATTTAATTGGTACTTCTATTTTATATTAGAACAATATTTAAAATTTTTAAGTTGATATATCATAATTTATATAATATATAAAAATAAATCTAATTATTTATATATTTAATATATTTATATATAATAAATATGTATTTTTATTAGCTAAAAAGTATGTGTTTTTATTTACAATATGCCAAAACTACGTAATTTTAACTATTCCTATATAAGCCTACCCTAAAAACCCTATCTTCATTTTTTCCTTTTCTTTTTCATCTTTTTCTTCCCTTAATTGCACTCACGTCACTCCTTTTTTTTAGTCTTAGATTTTGCTTTTCATCAGCCTTACTTGAAAAATAAAATAAAAAATAAAATAAAGAATTCTCTTTATTTTCCAATGGTGTTCTTTCCTTGTTTTTATCATTTATTTTCTTTCAATTCCACCTCTGCTCTGTCTCTAAAACTTTGTCTTTGCATATTTTGTTGTATGTTGTTCTTATCATTAGGTGACATTTTCATCCTTTTTCTCTCTTCTTCTTACTAATTTTTGTTTATGGTAATTCTTTTTTTTTTTTTGAATTTTTTGTTGTTGATTGTAATATGCTTATTGCTTGTTGAAGGATAGAAACGGTACCAAGTAGCAATAAGGCTTATTGGACCCTTAAAGGTCAGGTCAAACAAATGAGGCATGGCATAATGGAAATGTTTTTGCCATACCACACCCATGATATCGAAACGGGTCATCACAACACGATTAAGCAAAAATTTCTTCAAATGCATTGAAATAGAGATTTAATGAATTTCAAATAAGGCCTTGAATATTATTTAATCCTAAAATTGAATCCTATGTCACAATAATGAGTTGTCAATTCAGTACAAATCCTTAATAACAATTTTTTTTTTTAATTTTTCAAACAAGACATTATTTAGGAAAATTATACTAACTTTTATTTTTAAAAAATTATATAATCTTGGTTTTGACTTTCTGAGTGTACCTAACCTGAATTAGCATGGAAAGAAAATTAACCCATCTCTTTTTTTATGTGTGTATATTGTAAGAAGCATACAAATGAGGGCCCTATCAATTATGAATATTTGGCCATTTAATTTGGCTAGGAAATGGCCAAAAGAAAAGAATAATAATAAAGCCATAAATCATAAATGTGTGGGGTGTGAAAGGCACATTGTTTCCTACCCTTGGAAGTTGTCTTTCTTTGGCCTTTAAGTAAGAGTGGGATGCCACTCTCCTAAACTACACCATTTTTATAGATTGATACAACCTTTGAAATGTCAAAATCCAAAAACCAAAATGAAAATTTCCCCACATTGCCCTCTCAAATCAACCACAAAATAAGTCACCTTGTTGGCAAAAAAGCCTTTTCAATTTTTTTGTAATAAAAATTTGTTACTATCTATTGTTGCTGCTTTGGCACAAGGATTGGTTTTCTGATTGCATTCATCAGGCGTGGGAAATGGTGAAGAAAGCCATAGAGATCATAAAAATTTTAGATGTATTGAATAAATATAATTAAGTTACGGGTTTCTGTTATTATTATTAGAGATGATAGTTT
Source organism: Durio zibethinus (assembly GCF_002303985.1). Next base: position 19,736,298 of record NW_019168481.1, read on the forward strand.
AATTCGAATTTAACGGATTTTAATTCAATTCAATTTTATAAGATTTTTTTTTTTTTTAAATTAGATTTCAAGTTAAGTCAAAGTTGAGTTTTTGGCAAATCTACCCCTATCCAACCCGACTTTATATAAATTTTTTAATTATTTATTAAATTTTATTTTTTTATATTTTTATTTAAAATAATATTTTATATTAAAATTAATATTTTATTAATTTTAAATCAGATCGAATAGGATATAGTTTTATATAATATCAAATTGAATTTGGATTCGAATATTTAAAAAATAAAAAAAAAATCAGATTGGATCAAATTTAAGTATTAAAGTATAAAATCATATTAGATTTATGATATATAAAAATTTACCTCAACTCAATCCATTGCCATCCTACTTATTACATTCTTTTATTTATGAACGGCCTGTAATTTAGCTTTAGCATACTCCAAAATGTATAAAGATCGATTTCCCTAGTACTTTCAACGTGAATGAAGAACTTCAATCCATTCTGGTTAGAAGCAGTAACAACTATTCACAGGATAAGAATTTAACTATTAAAAAAGATGTTTTGAAAAAACATTTTAATATAAAACAAAAAGGGGGAAAAAACCTCAATAGTTCATTTATAGTGATAATGTTAGCCAAATTACCGCAATTGAACTAACTCCATTAGGGAGGTCATAATCTATACTCAGTATATGATAGATATCTCATTGTATCAATCTCATCATAGCATCAACTTTTTTTTTTTTTCATATTACATGATTGCCTAAATTTATGAAAACTAATACTAACTTTAATTTTTTTTAATAAAAAATTTATTATAATATAACCCATATCAATATTGGTTTTGATTTTTAAATTTACCTAACATGAATTAGCAATATGGAAAAATAACCCATCTCTTGGTTTTTTTTCCTTTTTTTTTGTTTTTATGTAGTAAGAAACATTCAAATTAGTGGCCAATCAAATTCTGAACGTTTGGCCATTTAAATTGGTTGGCTAGGAAATTACCAAAAGAAAGAATAATAATAAAGCCATAAATGTGTGGGGAAGCATGCTTCAATTTCATGTGAAAGACACTGTTTCGTACCCTTGGAAGTTGTCTCCCATTGGCCTTTAAAAAGGGTGGGGTGCACTATCTTAAACTACACTATTTTTTTAAATTGAGACTGACCTTTGAAATCTCAAAATCCAAAAATCAAATTGAGAATATCCCAACGTTTGCCCCCCAAGTCAACCTCTCATGGGCAAAAGAGTCCTTTCTTAATCAAGTGTCATCTCCACGTTGTGTCATTTGATTGAGGCACCCACGTGGCATGTGGCTACAACCAAATATGTTGTTTTATTTTTTATTTTTATTTTTCAACCTTATGGTTAAAAAAAAAAAAAGGAAACTTTGTTTTATTTTTAGTCAATGTAACATTTTTTAGATAAAATTTTCACATGTTCTTGGCGAATGTAACGGTGTTTGTAATATGATTTTCCACGTCATCATCCTGAATACAACAGTTACATGCACAAATAAAATACGTACGTCCACATGGCACCATCACATGCTGCTGTCTCTTTCTCTCTACGTGACAGCATGTCACAAGATCTACAAATTATTGCCAATTTGAAAGAATGTAATTTTTTATTTTAAAAAATTCTAACCTTATTATTTAAATAAAAATTATTTACCCATCACTTTGACTCGAGCGCTCGACTGCTTTGGAAGTGTATTAAGTTAGTTACAAATAATAATCACAATACATACACACATAGAATTGCCCTTTAATTTATATTTTTTACTGATCATGAAATGAAATCTCTTGTGCTTAATTTTTTATGCACAAAAAATTTACGAGTTATTTAGTTCGAGAAAATTCATAAAATTATTTTCAAAATCTTGATGGTGAGTATTTGATTCTCATATTTGGTTTAAGATAATTTGATTATGAAAAAAGTGACAAATTTTTAATAATACTCAAAGTTTTGGAATTAAAAACTCACATCTTTCTATGATATTTTAGGATTTCGAGAGAGAAAATTGCATTATTTTCAAATTTAACCTAAATAAAAAATTATAAAATAATCGTTACTTTTTTTAAAAGTATGTCTGAAAGTGATTCAATTTAATTGTATATTTTTTCTACTAAAATTTTTTTTTATTACAATTAATGATGTTTGACGTTAAAAAACACATTAAATGGTCATCAAATATGACTTTTTTTTTATTTGCAATCATCATTTAAGGCCTTTTTGTTGAAGAAACACCATAAATGATGATCATTTAAGGCATTTTTTCTTCATAAACGCCTTAATGATCATCAAATATGGCATTTTCTTCTTTAAATGCCCCAAATAATCCTTGCCTTAATTATGTAAGGCATTTTCTCAATTAAAATGCCATAATTGATAATTTAAAATAAATCTTTTTATTTGTATTAATTAGAGTGTTATGATATAATCGTTTTCAGACATGCCTATAAACAAACGATTAAGGCATTTGTATAAAAAAATACCTTAAATAATTACCATTTAAGGTGTTTCTTCTTACAATCGCTTTAATTACCTCATATTAAATTTTTTTTCCTTCTCAATAATCGTATTTTGACAATATAAACGTTCTAACATCTAATCGTGAAGCAAAAGAACCTATAATTTATATATCAAATATAGCATTTGTATATATGGAACGTATTATTCGATGTCTTCATCATATTTCAATAACTAATACATTTTTTATTTATATTTCAACAGATCTCAGCTTATAGTATTTACTTTTCTCTTTGAAAAATATCAGCTTCCTTATTCGTCATTTAATTGTTAAGTTTATGGTGTGTATACTTTCTGATTGATAGTGTATAATTGATGTTTCCTTCCAATGAACTTATTTTTCACTTTTTTAGATGTCGTTTAAATCTAGAGTTAAGTTTTTTATATAAATGCCTTGTTTTATGGTTAATTTGTTTTAGCTCATTTCAATCTTCCAATGTTTTATTTGTGATTTATATTTTATTTGATGATGTTTGATAGATTCCATCTACCATATGTCAAGATTTGTTTTCCATTATATTTTCAACTTTAATGATATTTTGTCTTATAAACAGTTATGGCTAGTTTATCACTAAGAAGAAAGATGCAATGGTTTATATTACCTATGAAGCATTTGAACCAGATGAAGATTTTGTTGCATGTATTATGTTTTGTTGCTGCAACATTATTAAATATTAATATAAAAAAATGATATAAATTATCTTATAGTGGAACATCTTATGATAGGCTATATATTAGGAAGTTAAACTTAAACGCAATGCTCTTTGACAGCAATATACAGTATCTAGATAATACTATAATGAATAGAAAAACTTTTACAAAATTATATCATTTGCTTAAAACAGAATATGGGTTATAGTCATGTAGACATATGTCAATAGAAGAACCAGTAACTAGCTTTATCCACATAATTGCTTATCATATAAAAAATAAGGTTATGAAGTGTCAAATGGCCAAATTTGGAGAGACGATTAGTGGATAATTACATTTTATATTGTATTTCGTTTTAAGATTGTATAAGCTGTTGTTTAAAAAATCCAAACCCATATTGAAAAATTCAATAGATAATATATGAAAATGGTTTAAAAGTTGTTTGGGCGCCTTAGAAAGGACATACATCAAAGTCAACATAGACACAGTTGACAGACCTAGATACAGGACTAGAAAAAATGAAATTGTTATCAATGTCTTTGGTGTTTGCACCCCAGATATGTAATTCATATATGTTATACCAAGATAGAAAGGTTCTATAGCAGATGGTAGAGTGTTAAGGGATGTCATTACATGCAAGAATGGATTAAGGATCCAATAAGGTATTATTTTTATTATGTTCATGTAATATTAATGTTGAAACACCTTACTTTCATATTAGTAATGTTGTTGAGCGTTCTAACAGGTAATTATTATTTATGTGATGTTGGATACACAAATGAGAAAGAATTTTTGGTACCTTATAGAGGTCAATGATGCTACCTTAGTAACTGAAGGGCAGGACTCTAATCGATGACCCCACAAGAATACTTCAATATGAAATACTCTCAAGCAAAAAATTATGTCAACAAATGTTTTGGTATATTGAAAGCTAGATGAACAATTTTAAGGAGAAGTTATTTTAATCAATTACGATATAGTGTAAAATCATTTCTGCTTGTTGCCTTCTCTAGAATTTTATTAGGTCTAAGATGATTTTTGACCCTATTGAAGGGGATGTTGCTGAAGGAAGTATTTTCTAACTAGATGAATTTGAACATCTAAATTTGATTATGCATATTGAGCCATCTGATTATTGAACTCAGTTTAAAAATAATCTGACTAATGAGATGTTCACTTATTGTTTGCAATCTCGGGGATAATAATATTATAGATTTGTTTTATATTTTATTATTTGTTTACCCAATGATTTTTATTGTATGTACCATATGGTTAAGTATAAAATTTGCTTTCTATCAATGTTGAATATATGTTTACAATATATTTAAGGCATTGTTGATTGTCCAATGAATATTACAATTTAGAGTACACAATTTTTTTGCTTTGTTTTCATGTGTATTCATTTATTTCATTCCCTTGATTATTTTTTCATTTATTATATTGATATTGTTTCATAATGTGTAACCATGTGATTAGAAATTGAACATGTCTTCATCGCATTTCAATCAGTTGTAATCCATTTGAGGCGTCTCCAAAAGAAGATTGAATAGTTCAGGTATTGGTAAACATTCATGGACTCGAAAAGAGGATTCCCATCTAGTTCAATGCCTATATTTTTTGGCTGAAGATCCTAGATGGATAGCAAATAATAGGACATTTCGCGTCGAATATCTAGGTTATATTGAATGAATGCTGGAGCAAATCATCCCAACTTCATAACTTAAAGACATCACCTACATCGAATCTAGGGTTAAGCTGCTTAAGAGATAATATCATGCAATTTATGATATAAAAAATTCTAGTGGATTTGGGTGGAATGATCAAGAAAAATGTATCACAGCTGATAAAAAAGTATTTGGTAAGTGGATTTAAGTAAGTTTTTTAAGATTATATTATGGCTTATCTATGTTTTTTACTTTTTTTTTCTATAGGTTTTATTTTATTTGTATTTGCTTTAACTTATGCCAGTCACGCCCACATGCTAAAAGGTTAAAAATAAATTCTTTTTCATTTTTTGATGATTTTAAAGTAATATTCAAATTTGATAGAGCAATCAGTCAATGAGCCAAACAACAACCAATGCGATTGAATCATTGAATGTTAATGACAATACTTATTTCTTTCATGAGTTTGATATCAATGGCGAAGGAAACGTGGAAAGAGGAGATGATGATGATGAAATTGGTTCTATTGTTCCGAGCAACGTTAGGACGACTTTGTTAGGCAAAAAGCGTTCTAGGAATGAGGATGGACCAATAGTTGAGTTGGTGTATCAGATTAACAATATTGGCGTTTCATATGATAGGCTATAAGGCATTTTAGCTTACTTCCAAATAAAAGTCGAGAATACAGATAAAAAAGTCACTTTTTAATGAAATAATGTGACTTGACAAATTCATGCCTGATGAAATACTTAATGTTAGTGAGTATATGTTGAAAGAAAATCACAAAGTTGAGTTTTTCTTTATGATGTCGATTGTATTTAGAAGTAATTACATTAGAAAACGGTTAAATGAATGTAACACATATCGGTCATTGTTCGACTTTCTTCATTTTGGACACATGTAGACCACACTACATTTTGTATACAGATTCATTGTATAATTTTATAAACCTATTTATTTAATAAGGCAGGAAATAGAAGATTGTAAATATATAAATTATGTGGCATGTTAAACATGAGTTTATTTATAACGGATATTGTACTTGTATGAATCAAATTTATAGTTGTGATACAACAAATTTCATTTTTGTATTTAAATTACAAACATCATTTTACTTCAATATTACACCATAATTTGAATTTATAACTAATAACGTTGGTGTTTAAAAATATATTTCACAGATTGGTGCTTATTATTATATGTGTTTTCATATAATGCAATTGATATAAAACAAATATATACCAATAATGATGAACTAATACCCCAATCAAAAATTAAAAAATATCCAACTAAAATGCCTTTACAAAAAAACTTAAACAAATTTAATGCTATATATTTACAGCAAATCAATATTCTCTAACCTCAAGGTGTAAAAAATGATAATACATAATTAGACCACTCTTTGCGGACTTCATCAAGTTCATCTTTCGTGAAGCTTCCTTTACTTTCCCACTATAAACAAAAAACCAAAAGTCAATGTTATTAAATGAGCATAATGTTTAGCTATTTTTATTGAAAGATATTACTATTGTATGAAATTAATACTATCCTTAAATGGTGTACTCATAAAATTATATAAAATTATCTCCCTCATAAAATGAATAACATAATATTCACATTTGGTAACTCCAAGTTGACGAGGTACCTGAAAAATAACATTTGGTTTAGGAAACATATATTTAAACAAACTCAACATAAAAAAATTTATTTCACATTTACCGATAATAACACCCAATTTATCTTTGCTTTTTTATCAACTACATTCATTCCCCTAAATTGAATAGAAAAATAATAGTAAATGCAAAAAAAAAAAGTAATTATGAAGAAACACAATATAATCTAATTATCTCTTATTAATACCTCTTTATTAAATTATTAATATCAGGTTTAGGCATCACTGTTGGTTGAGTGGAGTTAAATAAGTATGGCATCCAGGAAATAGTATCAATTACAATAGCTGTTAATGACACCTGCAAAATAAGAGACATGATATACAAATATTAAGCATCATATTAGATGTAAAGGTTGGAATTTTAGTTGGTCGAATATAACTTACGTAACATTATAAGGCACCAAAAAATAATTGGCTCGTTTTACTTGTATTGATCCCACATGACAACCAGGAATAAGAACAATGCCACATTTCCTAACTAATCACATTTGGGTCAATAAATCTGAATCTATGGGTCATCTGTCTCCCATTGATCTCTCTATATAGGAAGCTGTACGATAACAATCAATAATATCAGTTAGTAATACACCTTAATATATAATAATATATATTGACTTTGGATATTTAAACTAATTGATAAGCTAACCTCATATAGGTAATAATATCATAAAATGATATTTCATCCAAGGTACAAAATGCCTCAATCTCAGGCTTCTTATGTAAGAAATGAATGGATGATCAAATAACCCATCATCGGATGCAATGGCAATGACGTTTCCTCCAGATAAATATCAAGTGCATAATTAGATAACACATTAATGGCAGCCTCAGCAAAGGTCATCCTCTGAGTCTCAACATCCTGTTACAATATATAATAGAATAAAAGTATTAAAATCGAATCAATAAATATAAAATATAAATAATAATAAGTGAATAAACAAACTGAAAATAATGATTATTACCAAAATTTAGGTTTGCTGCAAAATTTGATTCGTGAAAGCTTGTCCCTACTAGATGTCAATAACTGATTGCCTTCTAGGCATGTTAAGCTACATTGCTGCCAACATTACCTTCAAAATTGTGAGTTGTTACTGTTAATCATTCAAGCGTTGCTCTTGCTCATCAAGTCTTTGCTAGTGTTGCTGAATGATTGCTTCATATTCAACATTTTTCATTGGAAGGATTTAGGTTGATTACTGAAAAACTTTGATAGTAACACAAATCTACCAACCCCACGAACTCGATCATGTCTTTTTTTCGATCCTAATGCTAAAGACAATGAATCTTCACCATAACCAATTAGCAGTGCACCAAATTCAAATTTAATAGCAAATTCATTGTAAAACACAATAAGATGATGCGTAACACAACCGAGTTATATAATATATAGTTATCCATACAAACACAAAACCAATCATATGAGAAAAATTAATCAGTTATAAATATAATCTTTTTAGCCATTTTCGATTCATTTACAAACGATCCATCCTTTTGCATATGTCCTTGTTTTCACACATCCCATCTAGTAACTTTAGCTCTAGAGCTAGATAATTCTTGATAAATTAAGATGATATAAGAATCAGAATCTATTAAATAATGTTCATAAATATTCATATATAAGTATAAAATAAGCGTGTGAATACTTACAAGATCATGCTTGATATTTGCATAACCCTTTTCTGGATGTCTGATGGTGACGTACTTGTTTGACCTAAATGGTTTTTTGTTGTTCTTTGATTTTTTGAAAAAAAAAAAGAAATAAGATAAATCACATATTAAAATATCCAATATATTACATAAAATATTATAAACACTTAAGAAAATGGGTATGCATATTGAAAATTCTTCTGATAGACGATCTCGAACAAAACACATCCACTTTTGATAACTAATAACATCTGTATATGACAATAAAGGATCAGCCAGCAATCCACTATTATCAATGAATGGTAAAATATATTGGGTTATCAATCTGCTCTTAAACTTTTTGAATACTTTCTCAGGTTTTTATACATTTAGGACGTCAAACCGTTCCTAATAAATTTAAAACAATTAGTATGGACTCATTATTTCAATTGAATTTCCAACCATAAACAAATTTTTAGATATTGTTGAATAAACATATTACAATCGATTCCCATATACGATCCATTTGATCAGCAGGAACTCATCGCCAATTATGATACATAATAAAAATACTACTACAAACGACCACTTTAATGTGACTAACCAACTTGGCAGTTTCATCTGACACAGGCTGCCCACTTTGATTGAAGTTGATGTGAATTTTTATATCGCTTGCTTTAATTTGTTTACCGTGTCCCCTTGCTTTTTTTTTCACTACAGGTGTGTCATCTTCATGTTCAGTAGTAGAAGACATATGTTCTTTAAATTTCATAATGCCTGTGATTTTAATCATAATTATATGAAATACACCAAACTGTCTCCTTAAATATCCAATATAGTTATTAGACCAATATACATAAAACATCCTACAACCAATAATATTGGGTATAAGCCATACTATGATTCCTACCTTAAATAAGAGTTCTATGCAAAATGCCTTAAATATTTTACAGGTACAAGCCATACAGAATTTTTATTTAAGGCATTTTTAGTTGTAAAACTTCCTAAATAATCCCCTTTGAAAAATGAAAAGGATTATTTAAAACATTTTTGAGCAAAACAATCCCCAACATTTATTTGTTGATTATATTTTATAAATAAAAATAGTAATTAAATAAAACATTTATCTTCATTTATTGCTAAAGGTATCATTTGTCGTTTGGGTATTAATTATTAATAAAAATTAATGAAAAGTTGCTATCATATATGTCAAAGAGATTATGATAATTATTCAAAAATTAATATATGTGAATTTTTTGAATCAAACAATGAATCTGAACACAAGATATCTTAAAAATGAAAAAAAATCATGGGTATTGCACTTTTCCAAGAATCATATTTTATTTTAAAATCCAAGATTCTATGAACTAGATGCTCCCTTTTAATAATTTATTCAATTATAAAAAAAATGCTTTTTTTCCATAAATTTTTGAAAAGAGTAGTAGAAGGGTTGTTGAGTTTGTTTGAGATGCACTCGTAGTGAATTTAATATATGTTGATTAGGTTTTAACAGGTGGAGTAGAGTTTTAATGCATATTGAGATTTGATTATTGATGGTACTAAAAAGTTAAAAGATTACGAAGAATTAGTAACAAAATGTTGGGAAAAAGTTATTAGGCGTTTAAAAATAAATATATATTTTTGGATCATAAAAAATAATAAAAAGGAGAGAAAAGAGTAATACCAATGTAAAAAAATGAACATCGAAATAATTTACATATTCTTAAGAATTTTATTTTTAAATTTTAATGCAAAAACTTTTATATTTCAGTCTTTTTAATAATAATAATAATAATAATAATAATAATATTATTATTATTATTATTATACTATATTGAGGTTTTTTTTATGAAAAATTATAATAAATGGCTAATAGCGTTTTTTTAGATGATATCTAGAGAAAAAAATGTAATTAACGTATTATTTTTATAAATTTAATGAAAATTACATCAAATATATATTTACAAAAAACATTTTAACTATTCTTAAACTATAGTAATGGATTTGCTAACTTAATATTTTAAAATATGGATTGCCTTAGCTCTCAGGCAATTAATTGCAATTGATTCCAAATAATAGAAAAAACCAAAATAAAAGAAACTCTTTTTGGCAAAAATAAAAAACAAATCCATGAATTTTAACATTTTTTTGGATAAATTCTTATAATTTTATTACATTCAAGTAAATTTTTTAAATTTTAATTTATATTTAAATAAATTTTTAATTTATTTTTAAATAAATGTTTAATATAAATTAATATTTCGTTTGAAATAAAAATTTATTTTAATATAAATTAAAAAAATTATATAAATACAATAAAAATAATTCAAGGGTTTTTTATAATTTTTTAATTTTTTAAAAAATCATAAATGTCAACGGTCGAAAACCCGGGGAACAAACGGGAAATCGTTACGGATACGGCGTTTTCACGAGAGTCAACAATCCCCGCACCGACGCGTTCAAAGTTCCCGTTTCATTCTGTTCTCGTGCATGAATTTCCGGGTCGCTTCATGACTTTCTCGTTCCCTTTCTTTACCCGATTAAGCAACCGGGTACCTCCTTTTTCACCTGCTACACCCGGTATCCCTGTCGGTGCTCGAAGTGTCGGCACCGACACGCCAGATTTATTTCCGGTAATTCGAGTTTTTTTTTTTGAGGGCCATAAACAATTTTTGAAAAAGGGTTTATTAGGTGTTTTACTGTGTACGGCAATGTGGTGGGCCCGGAGGATTTTAAAAAAGTTGATTGGTTTGTGGGGAAAGTAGGGTCCAAAAGGGGAGGCTTCATCTTCGTCGGGTGAGAAGTACTTGACTACACGACCATATGTGCATGTGACTTGCAACACAATGGATTCCGACTTGTCTTTGCAACAGCAAAGATCTTGACCCTTTTAATGTTTTATTTTTCCTCTTTTTCTTAAAAAAATTGAAAGAGGTATGATTTCATTTAATTGATGTTTAGATTATTTGTTTTCGAAATCACAAAAACTTAAATTATTTAAATCTCAAATTCTCTAAGAGTAGATTGGCAAAAAAAATTTTTTCTAACTACATGATTTGTATTTTAGATAATAATTTTTTTAAAATTTATACTTATAATCAAATATTATATTTATATAATTAGTTTAATAATCAAATTACGATTATTAATAATTCATTGACAAATTATAATATAATTAAATGACAAACTACATATAATAACATTTAAATTTAAGACATAAAAATTCTAGAACTTATTCCTTGCTACCAAATCAATTCCTCATAGGATTGGACAGTACTATTGGCTAGGATTCGAGACAAACGAACTAATAATCAAATTGAACTAACTCTTTCATGAGTGGTTTAATCCTATTACTCACTATAAAACTATTATTAATAAACATTGTCTTAACCAATTATTTGTTTTTTAAAATTTTTAAGTATTAATTAATAGCACGAATATTTTATTATGAAAAAGAGTTGGTTCAAATTTTAATTCCCTAATTACTTTCATATTTTATAGAAGTTAGAAACATGCACATCTTAAAAGATAATGTTCGCATAACCAACTTGTTTGTGTCTGAAAAAAAAATGAAAATAAGTTACACTTTTCAAGCTTTTACTAATATATATTTTTTATTTTTAGCTATAATTGATTGTTGCAATTTGTCTCTTTACTTTCTCATGGCTGCTAGGTTGTAAACGAGTCGAACCGAATCGAATAGTGAGAAGTTCGAGCTCAAACTCGACTCATAATTCGGAGTTCGATACTCAGTTCGAGTTCGATCGAGTTTTATTTTTCAAGTTTGAACTCGATTCGTAATCGAATTCGAGTTACTCGAACTCGCTCGATTAATATGTAAAAATAAGCTCGATTCGTATACTCGACAAGAGTTCGATTATTCATGCTCGAACTCGAACTCAGACTCAAAATATTTTATTAATTAAAATAATAAAAATATATTTAAATATAAAAGCTCAATTAGGCTCGCGAGCTACTCGAGTCAGATATAAGAATACTCGAATTCGGTTCGATCGATAAGTTTAACTACTCGAGTTCGAGCTCGACTCGACAATAATCAAATCGAATTCAAATTTTTTTCGAATCGAATCTGAATAATGTACGAGTACTAATATATCATTTACACTCATAATAACTGCCCATGTTAAGACGGCGAGCCAGCACTCAGCGTTAAGTGATAACATAAAGCTAAAGCTACACCCACCCATATCCTATCTAAACCCTAGAAGCAAAGCGATCACTAGTCAAAAGGACCGACAGTGGGAACCCTGCAATTCCCTGAATCTAGAAAAAAAATGGTTGTCTATGAATATTTAGATCACAGTAGAACAAAATAGAGAAGAAGAATAAACTTTAGTACCTTTGCCAAGAACCATCCAATCATGCAATCTTCAAACTATTTTGGCTAGTGGTTATGATTAGTTTGATCTTAGTGGTCCCTAACTAAGAACATGTATTTGGACTATATTAGTCATTGACAAAATTAACTCAAGTGCTTCTCTTTCACATTTGCAATTTTCATACTTTAGCCACTTAGTGAATCTCACTAATATCATTTATCAATTGTAATATATAATTATAATAAACAAGAATTTTATATCTTTCGAAAATAAAAGTCATGAAAACAAAAATTTTGTAGCATATTATTTGGAAAGGAAATTTTAACTAAACAATATTTAAAATTCTAGATATCTAATAAAATGAGTTAAAGACAACATGAAACTAAAGATTTTAATTCATAAATTTTAAAACTAACTTGTTGATCCTTATTTGCTAAGTATAATATCGATTTGGTTCTTCCATCAATTTAACTATTAATTCTATTAAGGGTTTGATGTGATTTTAAAAAAAGGAAAAGTCATTGGCATGATTGACGTGATAGTTAAAATTAAACAATAAAATAACAAGCAAATGGTTTTTTTAATTTCTTTCATTTTATTATTTTTAAAAATAGAAAATTAACAAAAATATTTTTTTATTTTGTAAACATAATATAAAATTTAAATATATTTACAAATATTATAATTCAAATAAATAAGTTTTAAATTTTCTATTTTTAAGAAGTTTTTTTATTTTTCAAAATATAATATATATTATAATATTATTATAAAATATTATAATTTAAAATAAACAAATTTCAAACTTTTCTTTTTGAATAATTTTTTCTAATTTTTATATATAATATAGTTTAATATATTTTTATCAAAATTTATAATTTAAAATAAATAAATTCCAAAATTTTATTTTTAAATGTAACATAGCTTTAATATATTTTATCAAATTTTATATTTTTAATAAATTTTTTAAAGATAATTAATTTTTATATTTTAGCTAGTTTTGTAATTTAAAATAAATAAAATTAAAAATCTAGATCATATATTATAATGTAAAATAAATAAAATTTAAATTGTAATAATTTTTTAAAAAAATTTTAAAATTATATATAAAATATATTTTTAAAATTAAACTTAAATATAAAAAAAAAAAACTTCAGCACCCACATATCGGTCATTTGTACTAACACGTGACATCAATTAATTTTTAAGGTGAGATTTAACAAAATTTTTGACGAAAAACCTATTTCAATACAATATTAAAAGTTTTGGACCACTAACATTTAAAAAATATAAAGATCAAAACAATATATAATTCAAAATTAAAGAATCACCGATACCATTTAATCTAATTATAAAACTAAAAGAAAAAAAAAAGTCTAAAAGTAGGTAGTTTGTTAACGAGTCCAAGATCATGTATTAAAAAAGAAAAGAAAATTCATATAAAATATATATATAACTCGTCATGTGGTGATAGAAAGTCTAGAATTTTGTACTATACATAAGCTGTGCAGGCACATGAAAACATGTATAGAAAATTGAATGGTATTTAAAAAATAATCCAATTGCAAAGTTTTCGACATTGTTATTAGTTGTTACAAAACCTATCACTATAGCACAACGTGTTTGGTGGTTTAGTCAAAACATTAAAACAGCTGTGACAATGTAATTTACAGGTTCAAATTTTCCAATTTAAAGTAGCAAACAGCTAGCAGCTTCCAACTGCTCTCAAAACTTTAAAAACCCAAGGTTTTAAAGCTTAATATGAAAGAGAGTTGTTGAGATGTGTCAATAGTATGAATATTCAATTACGTGAAAACATCCAACAAATATTGTTATTCTTAATTATAGTTAATAAAATGGATTCAAATTGAAAAAAATATGTTTAATTGATTTGGATGTGAATGTGATTTAATTCAATTTAATTATTAAAAGTTAAGAATTTAAATTCGTTTGATTCAAATCAAATTTGAATTAAAATTAATTTAATATAAAATGATACTAACTCAAATAATCTACATCCAATATAATTTAACTAAAAAAAATTGACCAAAACTTAACCAATCCGAGTGAGTAATGTGACTCTTAAAAACTTATAAAGGAGCATTTAGGTAATTCAATTGTAAATTCGGATACCATAACTTGGCCCCACCAAAGTCCTCCACATCACATTTTGTCGCGTACGGCTGATTCTGCAATGTGGACCCACCGAACACATGGTCTAAGGAACATCACAGATCCTAATAGGTAATAGAAACAATTCGTATTGGGTACTTTCGTCTAAGCTAAGTCAGCACTGACAACGTGGCAGAGAATGATTAGCCAAATAGACAAAAGTATTCCAGGATTAGGGTATCAAGACATAGTCATGTGTCATCCGGCCCCATGTCACGTGCTTGCTACTCTTTTTATTAGAAACTGAGTACACTGAACTTAGCATGACCTGGGCGAGCTTTAATTCGCTGTTGTGGGCTCCACTGGAAACAGGGTGAATCCGTACCCTTCCACGTTAGCAAAACAACCTGTGCAACCGACGGTTTCAACGTTTCTAAATGGGTCCCATAATCAGCATGGGCCCTCTTACTTGCTTGCTTGCACGCACGACGCACATGACCACACTACCACACACCCGCTCTGTCAATTGTGCTGGCATCACCACGTCGATGTCGAATCCAATTTACGATTTTGCTCATGCCATGTCAATTAATAAACAAGATTGTAAAGGATATATTAGTCATGAAAATGTAGGAAGGTTACAAAGTCCTTTCCTTCATCAACTCCATGTGTACGTGACAACTAATTCCTAAAAGTCTTTTTTATTGAACGTTCGTATTACATCTTTTTCAAAATATATTTTTAATTTAATAAAACGATCAACTGGTATTAAATCATTTGTCGGAAAATTTTATATCATCATTTTATGCATAATTTATAGAACTTAAGAGAGTATAGACTTTGAATTAAAATTTTTTTTTAAATAATGTATTTAAACGTTTTAATTGACAACCAAGCGTGTACAATTAAGTGAGTCGTAGAGGGGATTTGCTAATTAATTAAAGCTACAATGGAATAATATGTGATAGGCAAATTAAGGAATCAAACGTTTTAACTAGTATCAATTTTAAACTTGAAATTTTCGAAATATTGAATCATGGGCACCTATTTTAGGGCATGTGCTTTTTCCATAGGTTTGGTTTTACATACACATTGACCTTATTAACACATGAAAGTTTATTGGGGGGTGGGACTTCCCATTATTTATGTACTAATGAATGTTATTGATAAAAAAAAAAAAAAAAAAAAAACTCGGTACTTGAACCAAGTTTATTATGCCAACATACATGTATGCATTCTGTAGATATAGTTAATAAATTATTTTATTTACATAATGTGTCAAAGAATTAAGACATCGTGATAAATACATGGCCCCAACACCTTTCCTCTTCTTGTCTTTAAAGGGAAGAAATGGTGTGCTTATCATATTTTTATGAGAATGCTACGTTAACATTTAATTGTATTAAAATGTGTGTCACACATGACACATTAACAGTTAATTGTCATCTTTGTACAACTTGTAAATAAGAAAAGCACCCTCCAAATTCAAAATTGATAAGAATATACATTTTCTCAAAAAAGAATATTTAAGAAATTAGGCTGATACTTCTAATGATGCATGTTTTAGATCATTCCTCAAAATACTTATATCTATCACATCATTTAACAAAGAAAAATACAAAAAAGAAAAACATTTTTTCTTATAGACATTGATTAATTAACCAACAAACTAGAAATAACCTTCTAACATTTTTTTTTCATCTTATCAATCATCAATAGTATCTAATTCCAAGGCCTATGACCTATTTTTTAAATAGAATTAGATACCACCAAGCTATATGATTATATTCATATATATTTTTTCCATTCCCATAGTTTTGAAGAGGAACCCATTGTTTGATTATTGCAACATATCCAAATTTTACAGTGCATAGAGTCTAACCCCTCTCACTTAACATATAAAAATTAAATGGATTTCAACCTAATTTTACTTTTTGAAACAAGGGGAGAAGTGTTTTAGAAGAAAGTGATTCAAAGAATGCAACATATATTAGCAGATTTTTCATAAAGAAGAAGAAAGAAAAAGAAGAAAGTATTTTGGAAGGATTTGATGAATAGAGTGCAATTCAAGTTAGTTAAAAGAGAGTGAGAGGAGAAGGGAGTATTGAATCTTGATTTTGGGTGAGTGAGGTTCATCATTTTTTCTAGAGCCTAACATCCCAAAACATGTTTCTGTTATGCAGTCACTTTTATTAACCTTTTCCTCATATTTAAAAGAAAAATATCAATCTTTTTTTTTTTTGACCAAAACACTTTTTTTTTTTGTTTTTAATCCTAAATTTAGCACCCTAAATTTGCCCGTCCCAATTTTGAACGACCTGTGGCACCCATCTACAAGGTGGAGTGGAAATGAAGAAAAAATAAATTAATTCCCATAAGGTGTTGCAGGGTAATATTGTAAAATAATAGGCAAATCCCAGCCAATGAGAGCAAATTACCTCTTTTACATATATTTTTCCCTTTTAATTACAAGAATGCCCCAAATGTCATTCACTTGCCGGTTACTAAATTCTGACCTTTTCGCTTTCCTAAAAGGAAAGGAAATAATTCAGAATGAGTGAGAGGGACCCAGAAAATTTGTTCAAAACCCATAACTTTTTTTTTTTTTTTTTAATATATAGAGGATAATTTCATTGATATAGAGAACATTACATTCAGCTTCAATAATGTCATGAATGGTGGGGGAGGATAATCCTACAGTCGAGTTCTTACATGAAATGCATGTTTAACTAATATATATATATATATATCAAATATTATATTTATAGAAAAATTAATAAAAAATAATTAACTAAACAAAATAATATAAAATTAAACTAAATAAACATGCCATGAGATTTGAACTTAAACATAAAAGCACCAAAACATGTATCTAATTACAAAGTCAAGATTTTACAAGGTGCCTTGCATTAAATTAGAGAGCTCCAATTAATTAGTGATCATTGACCAATTTTTTCAAAGTGCTAAAATTGATTAACAATGCCTATATGGCTTTAATTCAGCTAAAGCTTTTCTTTTTTTTTTTTCACTATATGTATGCATATCTACAATTGTTTTCTTGAAGACATTTATGGTGTTAATAGATTTTAATTCATCAAATTTCATAATTAAGTAGTCAATATCAACTAAAAAAATTGATTTTTTTAACTTTTAATTAAAATTATTCAAAAAAGGGAAAGCTAAAAGGGATGATTATTTTTGTCTGAATCAAATGCTAATTACCATTGATAAGAAATAAGCACCCCATTGGTTTTTGGAAAAACAGTAACAAAAGTACAATAAATATATTATATTAATGTAAAGGATAAATTTTCATAAAATTTGTTATTTTATGTTAAAAAATTAACAATATTAAAAATATAATATTATTATTTAATGAAATTAAAGTATAATGATAAAATTCAATATTGATATACAATATAATGATGTATCCAATCAAATGTACCTACCGACATGTTTCACATAGCTTAAAAAAAAAATTAAGGATTATTCTTATCAACTCTCATTATCTCCATGAAAAGTATGGCTAATTAAATACAAACAATATCAAGCAGAAATAAAATCAAATTTTAAAAATGATTTTTTTTTTTTTGGTTTTAAAGGAGGCTAATGCCCGTACAAAAGGAGAGGGGGCATGGCGGGGACTGAACCCTCGCCTAGATGACTTTCTAACAGCCTCTTAACCAGTTGGGTTAAGAGGAGAAAGTCATTTAAAAAGGATTGAATTCTGTGCCATCACCTCAATCAATTTTGTATTTATTCAAATTGGTTAGACAAATTGCATATTAAAGCCATTCCATTAATGGGAGCAAATTGCAAAGCCAATGAAGCTTCTGTTTTCTACTCTCTATCCCAAAACCACAAGCTTCATAGTGGATTTGGTAGTTTTTTCTTTTTACTGGTAAAATTTCAGTCTCCTTTGATTTGACGAAGGATTTTGTTGTTGTTGGTAACAAAAATTCAAGATAAATAAATTGATCAATTTTTAAAACAAAATAAAGGATATTAATATTAAATAAATGGATTTTTATTAGTTATATACGTGAGTGCAAATAAAGATGTTCGTAATTCAATTTTAATGGGATTAATTAAATAAATAAATTAATTTGTTTAAATAGGTCAATTATGGAAATAATTTTGATAATTAACAAAAATCATTTTAAAACAATTTAATTTTCTGTTAATTTAATTTGAAAATAAAATTAATTAAATTAACTAAAATTTTAATTGAAATATACAAAATCCAAATATAAAATGTAAAATATATGAAATTGATCATTTTATTTCATAAGTTATTAAAGATTTTAACATTTTGTTTTGGTATTTAAATTTTTTTATTAGATAATTTTATTTAATTTATTTAAAATATAAAAAATTTAAAATATAATTTAATTTACATGTATTTATTATTCAATTAATAAAAAATTAATCAAATCAATTAAATTAAATTTGATCCATTAATTTTTAAAATTTATAAATTTAATTTAATTAATAAAAATAAAATAATTTAATTAATTTAATTTTAAATAATTTGATTTTAAATTAATCAAATCAACTTAACACTCTTAAAAACATGTATATGATAATTTAAAATTTTTATTATGGAAAATTTGAAACTTGGAAAAAAAAATGAAAAATTATGGAAAAGAATAGAGAGTGGGACCCGGGGGGGCAATTAGGGAGAGAGAGAAAACTTTAACATCAAGACAGAAAAGAAGAGTAAAAGACAGCTAGCAATGAAGGGAGATGCTCAACTACCATAATTCCTTCAATGCCCTCCTCTCTCCTCTCCTTTTTAGCCTTCGTTTCCTTCCTCTCTCACCTTTCAAACTTTCTCATTTCCCTTCTTTTCCTTTCCTGTCTCCCTCTTTTTCTTCTCTTATTCAAGGTATTGCTTCAAACACAATTGCCTTTGCTACTACTAATTCACATCGTTCCGCTAACTTAAACAAGGATGAAGCGGTTTTCAACTTGTTTTGATCGCTAGTTAGCTGAAATTCTCATTCTTTTGGAGGTTTTTCAAATTGGGTTTTAGGAATGCTGTTGTTTTTCTCGGGATTCTCAATGAAAGTTTTTTTTTTTTTCTTCACATTGGGCGGGAATTATAGTTGTTTTGAGTTCAAGTTTAGCATTTTCAGTGAGTTTTTTTTTTCTTCTTGAAAAATTCAGTGTCGGCAGTGAGTAAGATATAGAATTATGGTTCAAGAAGCTTTTTTTTTTTTTTTTAAATCTTTTTCATCCAGATTACTCTGTTTCGTAGCTGAGAAAGTGGAGGAAATGAGAAGGAATTGAACTGAATTCGTGAACTAAAGTTTTCATTATTTCAGTCATCTCCAATCCCAATTGTGAACTAAAAACGAACTTTTCGAAATATTTTCACTGTACTGGGTTCTCATTTTATCTTACCAATTCTCAAAATTCAATTCCTTTTTCCTTTGTTTTTCTTTGGGAACAATAGAACAATGTAAAGAAAATAAGAAGCTTTCTGCTGCATTTTTATTCAATGAACTGACAGTATATTTCAGCTACCAAAGTAATTTACTTTATGTACTAACAATTACAATTTTGTTAACTTTTCTTGCAGGTTTCTCAGGAAAATTATCTCTTCTTTCCAGAAAGTTTTGCTCACTGAGTAACAGAAGGTTTGCTTCAGAGTACCTCCAACTTTTTTTTTCTTTTTTAATTCCTCAAAATTAGCAAAAGAATTTTAAAAACAAATAATCCCATTTTGCAAAGAAACCAAATTTGAGCTGCCCTTGGACCACCTTGTACTAACTTAATCCATGTGTGAAAGTTTTAATTCACTTTCCATTAAAAAAACATATTTTCCTTAAAATTTTCAAAACTTCCAACTCAAAGTAACCCAAATTTGAATTTTCAATTTTCAAACATATAAATCCATTTTTTGTTTCAAAATAAATTGATTATTGAACATGTGACGGCGGAGACATTTCGAGGAAGTGGGCTAATATGCGCCACACGGCTCAATCATTGAGCGGTGGCCGCTTTGCTTTACATATAAAAAGGGTAGACATTCACAAATTACATGCAGAAATAGTAATAATTTTACATTTTTTTGCAGGAATTTTAAATTATTAACATAAAAAACATGATTGGACCAACGGACTTCATTGATGAGATAGATTGCGGCAGCTTCTTCGACCACATAGATGATCTCCTCGACTTCCCTAACGAGGATATCGAACCTGGCTTATCAGCATCCGGATCCGCCTTCAACGCCGCCGCTTTTCCTGGCATTTGGACTGCTCATTCCGAGTCATTTCCTGCTTCTGACTCGGTTTTTTCCAACAACACCGCTCCCGACCTCTCTGCGGAACTCTCCCTACCGGTAAGTGTCGTATTTTTTATTATTATTATTATTATAGTGATGGCGAGTTT
This sequence comes from Durio zibethinus, assembly GCF_002303985.1. The sequence continues at coordinate 19,757,294 of NW_019168481.1, forward strand.
TATTTATTAAATTGGAATTTTTTTTGGGTTTTTGGAATTTAACTCATTTTGTGGGGCCTTAGATAAAATGGGATTTTTTAATAAAAATTTAATGATTTTTATCTATTTGTTTGTGATATTGACTGTTGGCTACGTCGGTGGAAATGTGGAATCCACCCAGGAGTTTTGCATTATTTAGTGGCATAATTATTGCTTCAATTATGAAGTCACGTGATTTACCATGTGATTAGTTAGACATGCTTAGGTGGCAAAAAAAATTTCGTAACGCATTGTATTATAAAAATTATTTTTATTTTTCAAAACTTCAACAATATAATAGCCACTTCGAAATTCTAGTCCATCTAGGCTGAAGTTTGAGGATTTTCAAATGCTTGATTTGGTGTAATTATGATCGATTATTGTCTAATTCATGCGTATAAACTTTTAATTCAATAATATATGTATGTATTTTTATGCTCGCTGTATAAGCAGATTCGAATTCCCCTTTTGTCAAATAAAACTTATAGTCTTATTTATGATTAACTTGTTAATTATATAGTCTTATTTATGATTACAGTTGCGTGAATAAAGCTTTGGGTAGTTTTGTTTTTGCAGTACGAAGACATTGTTCAATTGGAGTGGTTGTCAAACTTTGTTGAAGATTCTCATTGTGGAGCAAGCTTGACAATTAAGAAAGAAGAGTCCTCTTCAATCAATAAGGACTCCTCCCATCACCAATTCCAGACATCCAGCCCGGTTTCTGTTCTGGAAAGCAGCAGCTCTTGCTCAGGGGACAAAACATTGCCGCCAAGTCCTGAGACGGCTGCTCCAGGAAGGCCCGGACGTGCACGTAGCAAACGTCCCCGCCCTGCCACATTCAATCCTCGTCCGGCGATTCAGCTTGTCTCCCCTACTTCATCTGTCAATGAGAATAATGTTCCTCAGCCGTTTGTCGTCCCCAAGGTGCCTTCAGACTCTGAGAACTATGCAGAGTCTCGACTTTTGATCAAAATACCTAGGCAAGTTAATCCAGAACATAAGAAAAAAAAGAAGATCAAGTTGTCACTTTCAGCTGCTCCTGCCTATAATACTCAAAATCCATCAGGACAAGCAGTTAGGAAATGTATGCACTGTGAGATAACAAAGACACCGCAATGGAGGGCTGGGCCAATGGGGCCGAAAACCCTTTGCAATGCTTGTGGCGTGCGTTACAAGTCAGGCAGGCTCTTCCCGGAGTACCGGCCTGCGGCAAGTCCAACATTTGTTCCATCTTTGCACTCCAATTCCCATAAGAAAGTGATCGAGATGAGAACCAAAAGTAGTGCAGCACCCACCACAACAATGGTCACCACCAATTCACCAGAGCTGATTCCAAATAAAACCAACCCAGCATTAGATTATATATGAGGGAGGGTGTAGAGAATTGTGAAAATTCCCTTTGTTGGGATAATCTTTCTCCTCTCTGTTTCCCTCACTCTCTCTCTGTTTTTTCCCCTTGTATTATTTACTGTTATTTGATCTTTGTTCAATTTTTTTTTTTTTTTTGTACAGGGTTGGAATGAGGGAATAGGAGCAATAGATGACCAATATTTTTAGATGGTATAGATGGATTGTAACGAGAGAATGAAGAAAAAAAAAAGGGTGGGGGGGTGTTGGGTAGAGAAAATGGCAGGTTAAGGGTTAGCAAGGTTGTAGGTTTTAGTAATGGGTAGGTCCTTAAAAGGTCATTAGTCATTGGAGTCTGTGTTAATTTTTTTTCTTTCTCTTCATGAGAATTCTTTTTGCAGTTCATTTGTTAGTAGAAACCAAATTCTGATATCAGTAATGGAATTTGATAATTTGTTATTTTCAGTTGAATTTCTCCAAAATTTCCTTCAATTCTATAATTTCCTCCATTCAAAATTTCCACTTTAATGTTGCTACATCTTTTGCTTCTTTATTTGCAATGAAACATTTAGCCCTCTCCAACTGCTGTCATGAACAGTAAAATATTGGGATATTGATATATGAAATTTTAGCAAGCTTGCTAATGGTAATTGAACAACTAGAAATTGCCATTTTGAAGGAAATATTCGACACATGGAAAAGTTGTTTAAAGTTGTTAAAAGAAAATGAATGGTTTTATGTCTTAAATTTCAAGCAAAAGTAGGCTTGCCATAGATATCATGGTTGATGAACCAAATTGACAGGAATCCCTTATAATTTAAGTTATGAAATGTAGCAGAGAATTGAACTTTTGTTTTAAAAACGAATCCCTAAAAAACTTCAACAGCTTCTTAGCTAATTTGGTTAGATAATCAAAATCAAATGCGATCATGCGTAAGGTTGTTTAAAGCATTTGGCAATGCGTCTCAATCCTCCAAATTTGAATCAACTCTATCAACCTAGAGGGCAACTTCATTGCAGGTAATGATTAGTATTAAAAAGCCTAGGAAATATTGAAATTAAAATCATGTCAACTTTGATGAGGAATGAAAATTGTTTTTCTTATGGATTGGGATTCGATTTTCATGAATGCATTGTAAAAATAAAAATTTTTAATGTAAAAAAATTAATATGAAAAGAAAAAATACATTTTTAAGATAATTCTAAAAAAGAATTAAACTCAAACAAAATTTTAAATCACTTAGTTTGATTATTCTAAAAGTTGAATGGACTTCCTAATCATATGGTTTGATAGGTATTGCGGGGGGCATGTTTTAAGTAATGCTTTGATTGTGGCAACAAAATTTCAATAGGGACATTGATGGGACAATATACCACCAAGCGAGAATTGTGTCAACATCTTGTCAATTCTATCACCTACCGGAAAAATTGCCTCAACAACCTGAAGATTTCTTCCATCATTCATCAAACTAATCTAGGCTGGGATTGTGTGGAGAGAAGATCAACGTATGTGAGTCGACTAAAACCTAAATAAATAAAAGATTTAATAGAGGGTTTCTATTAAATTGCTGAACTCAATTCTCTCGCTTTATGTAAATAAAAAAAATATTAAAAAAAAAGAGAGGAGGAGAGCCATTCTTGTTTAAAGTTCAAGTCTAAGCCCAATCTTGGCTACCTAGTTAAAATTCATAATTGTGATTTTCAAACAGGGTATGTGATCTTGTGTTAGAAATGGAGATTTTTACTGAGTTGAATTCCAAACAAGGTTAAAAACAAAATTATATGCAGCTTAAAGGCAAAGGCAAGATTCAAGTAACCTTTTTTCATGTAGTTTTAGGAAATCAGATCAACTTTTGTCCATTCATTAGATAGCAATATAAGCTCAATAGTCTCAAATTCTGACTTACAAAATGGGCAAACAGGACACAATTTCACCTTTTTCTTCCATAAGTTTGTGGTTAGTTGCCGCTGCATCATGACAGGATCTCTGAAGAAAGTTCCTTATCTAAGTCGGGACTGACAATTTCCAAATGACCTTCCTCCACCATATTCGAAGATGAGCGATTTTTTTAAGTTTAAAATAAAGAGAGGCTTCTCTATTCTAACATCCGAGTAGATTGGAGATTTCAGAAAAAAAAAAATTTATATTAGATTTATAAATCATTTATAAAAAAAAATTACTAATAACCAAAATTGAAGCTAACTCTTATAATTAAAATATTCAATCATTACCAACTCAAAATCTTTCTTGGCTCTAACAGAAACTGCTTCGTATTATTATTTTTAATAAATATATGGGGTAACTATTGGGTTTTGACTTTGTCAAGGTCAAATTTTGAGTACTCGCATTGTTTACTCTCGTAGCCCAAAATTGAGTCCAAGAATTGATGATTGTGTTGGCAAATTTGGACCAAAACTCAAGATCCAAGCTAAGCTTGAGTCTAATAAATCAAATAGGCTCTATCCCAAGTTCACAAAAACTGAAAATCTTAGTTTTGGATAAAGCCTATGACAATTGGGTCAATCCTCCCCAAGCTTGTTAAAGCTTACTTCTTAAAAAGCCGCTCTCTAACAGGTCGTTCTCATTAGTTGATGTCTCCAATTGAAATGGCAATGAAAATTAAAAGTTGACTACATTGATTCAAGGGAATTTAAGAAAACGGAAAAGCCAACAGGCACCGCCGACACCCGCGCCCTGGCTGCAGCATTCACGTTGGACACGTGTTGTAATCGTTTGGGACTGAAATAAGAATTCAATTAATGCAACGCCACCATAAAATTTCAATAATTGATATTTTTTCCCTCTCAAAAGAACATTTTAAAACATATTTTTATGCACAACAAAAAATTTATCTATATATTTTTATTTTAATAATTAGGATTATTAACTAATTGATGATGAAATGTTTTAATTCCGTAAGTAGATTTAAACGATTGCAAGTATTTATTATTTATTTAATACTTAAATTATATTTTTAAAATTAATCTTAGATGGGCACTTCTTAATAATTTTTTTAATACCAAAAAGGCAAAATTCTGGATCCAAATCCTTAACTAATTAAAAACTGAAGGGCAGTTTCAATTCCAGCATTCCAAACAAAGTATAAATTAACGACTACTCTAAAATAAATAAATGACTAGTTGGCAATTGTTGGAACCAACTCAATCCGATCCAATCTGAATTTTTTTTATTTTTTCATACTTGCACTCGATTTTTATCTGATATTATATAAATTGTATTCGATTTGATCCAATTCAAAATTAATAAAATATTATTTTTAAAATATAAATATTTAAAAATTTTATTATATAAATATATATAAATAAAAAATTAAATAATTAATTAAAAAATAATTTTTTATATAATATCGGATCGGGTCGAATCGAATTTATTTAAAATTCGAATCCGACCTGACCCCGATTGTTTCTTAACCTTATCCGATCCGATCCGATCCAAAACTCAAATTTAAAAAAAAAAAAACTCAATCTCATATAGTTGAATCAGATCGAAACTCGTCGGAGATTGGTTGAATTGTCGACCCAAGATTGACCCTATTTTAAAGAGAATTCATTTGCTTGCACCATCTAGTCCCATTGTTCAAAAAAAAAAGAAAAAAGACTATCTTTGTTTTCCAACTGACCCTCTTTTATTTCACCGCTTGCCTTTTTTTTAGATATTTTTATCTTAATAAAGTGCTTTAATCACTATTCTTTTACTTTGCCATTTTAACTTTTATTTTTACTACAACATACAATATTTAATTAAACAGCAAAACTTTTGTTCAAAGATTCTTTTTAAACTAATCTTCAGAGTTCTCTAATTACCTTATAATTTCTAAGGTATGGTAGCTAAAACAAACCACTTTTACTTTTTTTTTTTTCTTTCAAAATTATTTTAATAGTTTTTACTTAAATATAAAACCTATGACATACACTAGATTTTTTCAAATATAAAAGCATGACAATGATAAATATGCAATAAACATTATGTTTAGAAGGTAAACAAAAAAAAAAAAACTAAGAGAACTTCATTATCAAACTCTTTCATATATCTTTAAACTTTCATTGCACATTTATTGTGATTAATGAAATGTATATTTCATTTATTGTGGCAAAGAAAATTAGAACACTGCTGGTCACATTAGTGTTGGGTTGGCCCAGGAACAGAGGGACAAAAGTGTTTTTTCCTCAAAATGTTTTTGTGGTTCTAGTGAAAATTTTTAGGATGAGTCTCTTGTCGATATACTCCTTTCTTCTTCTTCTTCTTCTTCTTCTTTTTTTTTCCAACTGGTTGACGTCCTTATAGGCATTTGGGACCATAATATTAAATTCAAAAACAATGTCACTCCATAAATTTTTAGAAATAAAAAATATATTTCTTCTGTCTCAAGTTAAAAGATTTAATTTTTTGCATGTTCTTTAGAGAGGAAAATTTTGCTTAAATATTTTTCACATTAAATTTTGAAAATTTAATATTAAAATTGAAGGATTTTTTATTGCAAATAAGTAAGAAACACATAACCCTATTTTGAAATGAGGTACTGAAAGGAAAACCTAAAAATTAATTAGAATTGGAAGGTAAAATAATAAAGATATGTATAATGAGTATTCAACTAAGCAATACTTTTTAGGGGATTTACTAAAAAGGTAGGTGGTGGAGCACCTTGGCAAACATTAATTTTTCTGAGACCAAACACCATGGTTGAGCATTTGCATTTTAAGGTTCTCTTTATCATTGTGATAAGAAAGACTCTCCCCATTTCTACAGTTTGGTTTTATGATTCGTCCAATCATAAAAAAGTTAAAAACGCAATTTTAATGTGATGTGAACTCCACCCATCGCGCTGATAGAAAAAACCTTAAGGACGCCAGACCTTGGCAGTTGGGACTTGCCTCTTTTAGAGGGCAAACCATTTAAATTCGAAATGGAAAATGTCATTTTCATCCAAATAAAAAAAAAAATGTCATGGAATAAAATATTAAAAATCATTATACTTTGACTTAGGGGAGTAATTGCAAAGTAAGAATGTCAATTGATAAAATATGTGATAAGTAAATTATTTTTTATCTTCATCTTTTATTTTTTATATTATTTTTGTTTTTATATATATGGCTTTAAAAAAATAAAATTTTTTTTTTTATTTTTATCTTATTATTTAAATAATTTTTTATAAATATGTATTTTTTAAAATATAAATATATTAGTTCTAATAAGTCTAAAATAAATTTACATTATTAAATATATATAAAGTACAAGAACAAGATTGATGTTATATTACTCATTTCTATATTCGTATTGGATAAAAAATTTAAAATCATATTTATCCTCAAAATTTAATGCTATCTCCATCTCTATTAGAAAAATAAAATCAAAATTTCCATCAAATTTTAATAAGATTGATATCCTTAAATTCAAAATTCCATATAAAATTACTTTTTATTTGAATGATTTAGTCTTAATATAGTTTCACTACAAAAATAAAATAATTTAATTGTCTTTATAGTAGTATAATTTTATTTTCATGTGATGGATGTACGGCGACAAATTTCGATGGTTAAAATTTAAAACATTAATTTGGAATTTTCAAAATTCCAAATTAAGAGAATTAGGTTAAATTTTAATAATTTGATCAACTTTCATAAAATAAAGATTTTTTTATTGAAACATAATTATATAATTATATTTAAAAATTATATGTTCAATTAGATTTAAAATTTAAATTTTAACACTTGTAATATTTTTATTTTTTATATTATAATTTTTATATATAAAAAATAAAAATATGATTTTTGAACTAAAAACCCTTTTAATGAATTTTTTATATATAAAGATTAATTATTTTTATATTTATTTTATATTTTTTACCATAAGATTTTTTTTTGTAACTACAAATTTATGAAAATTTAATTAATTTTTAAATTATTTTTTATTACATTATATTTTAATTCAAGTTCGTGTTAAAATATATTTAATTTAATTATATATTAATTGCGAATTGAAAATAAAATACCAGTATTTTCATTCAAGTCCTCTTTTTTTTTTTTTTTTTTGGTTTGATTTGTCCTTTTGCTTGTTACAGCCTTGCAGCAGACAAGCTTAAATGCACAATGTAATATAAAAGGTACCGACAAAACTTGGGCTTTTAAGATTTCTGCCTCCAACCTATAAGAAACGACAGAGATTCGGACATGGGCCCAGCACGTTTGGGCCCCACGCGTCTTATCATCACTCCCCATCTCTGACGAGAATCTCACAGTACCTTTTGTGGGTCCAATCAAAGAAAGAAATTTAACTTCATCTCACCATCATCCGCCACGTAAAAAATTCTAACGTTTATTTTTGTCGTTATGCTGTCACACTTGCGTGGCCGGTTAAGTTAACGGGACCGGCTGTGACAGGGACTGCTAATTGGAAGTGTTTGTCAGTTACGAACAGTGATGAACGTCTACGATTAAATCAAGGCCCTAAAAAGACAAATTTACAAAAGGAAAAGAAAATTATTTTTACTACTAGTAATTTTCAGGATAGTAAATGCAGATAAAATAATAACCCAACATATGGTTACTAATTATTTATTAAATATAATTATTCGAAGTAATTGAATTAAAATTTGAATTTAATTAAAAATTATTTGATAAAGCTCAATTTTTCCAAAACTAAAGTTAGAATTTTTTTAGATGCAAATTTTAGGAATATTGAGCTTAAGATCTTGTAGTCAAGATTCAACCTCGGTCACCATTTAACCAAGGCTTTATTTTGTAAATAAAGTAGAACATAAGTGTTGTATATATATTTATTTTTTATTTATTTTGTTACCATGTGAGCTAATTAATAAAAAGCACGAAATTGTTTTAAAATCAAAATTAGTGATGAAATTCTTAGATCAAATATCCTAAAATAATTAATGAATTTAGATAGAGAAGTTTGGTGCATACATCTTTTTCCACTTTCTTAGGAATGATTGGAACAAAACAAACACTCCATGGCAAGTTGGGTTTCAAATCATCACATACGTTGTTTTTTAAGTTTAATTTTTTAAATATTTCTGATCACATAATCCAATCAATGCATGACGAAAATAGTTAATAATAATATAGCCTTTATTTATCAAAAAAATTAATAACTGCCTAAAAAGAGTAATTTTCTTTCTTTGTTTTATGACCTAACTTAGTTTTTAATTTTTTATTTAATTTGTGTCCTTTGATTAGCTAATTAAATAAGTAAACACGTGTAAAAATATGAATTCATGCAAATTTATGTAATAATGAACTTATAATTCATCATGATAAAAAGCCCGCGTAGAAAAACTTCATTGTTTAAAATAATTTTACCTTCAAAATAAATTTAAAAAAAAACATGTTCCCTGTCTTTGATAATTAAAAGTTAAGATTTAAATTTAAAAATCTTATAATTTAAATATTTTATATATTCCAATATCCAATAAAATTTCATATGTATATAAAAAGAATTGTCTCCAATTAGTGAAAGGAAATTGATGTGAATTTCTATGGCTAGAAAATTATCTTCAAATGAAAATAGAAACTATTGATTGCAATGAACACAGGTATATTTGTCAGAATCTAAATTGGAATTATCAAAGGCCCACTTCAAGGTAGACAACCAGAAGCCAATCCTTTTGGTGACAGGATTGGCATACGGTGATATATTTGTGGTGTTTTAATTTGTATAAAAATTATATATTATAATTTATTTTGATATAAAATATAAAATATTTTTTTAAAATTTTGTAAAATTTATATAATTTTTATTAAAATTTTAAATTATAATATTTTTATATTTTTTAATATTATATTATTATATTATATTTTAAATTGTTAAGCAAAATAAAAAGAAATAAGCCCATCAATTTTTTCTACATAATTCTTATTAGTGAAAAAGCCCACCTAGATTGAAGAAAGGGGTCACTTAATAATAATTAATTGATGATATTATGGCATATAAATCTGTGAATTTATCGTTAATTATAGATTAAAGAAAATTATAATCAATCTTTTTTATTTAGGTTGAGTCTCAAAATTGATTTAAATATTTTTAAATAGTAGATTTTAGTCCATGAAATCATATTTCAGATTCAAGAGTATGGTTACATGTAAAGAAAATTATAGCACTCTCACAGTGCCCATCCAAAAGATGAAACCAATTTGATTTTAAATTATCCAAGCCTTAACCATATTTATGATTTACCAAAATATTTAATATTAAAAATTAATCTTAAAATTACTTCAATAGTTTGGTAATAATTTAAGATAATTCTTTCACCTCCGGAGTATTCATGAAAACTAGTGTCTTACTTTGAAGAGGCTCCGTCGTTGGATTCATTTAAATTTTAGTTAAAGAAATAATCAATAAAATCTTCCAATAAATTAGTAAGATTAACTTTGATACATGTCTCTCAATAATTTAGTTAGATTTTATTATAAGATTTTTTTTAGAAAATATATTAAATCTTTCAATAGTTTAATAATATTTAATTTAACATGTCAATTCTCTAATAGTTTAGTAGGATAAAAATACAAAATATTTTATTAACAATAGATTTTTTTAAAATTAATTTATGAAGCTCTCTAATCTATTGGTAAGGTTTTTTCTATTTATTATATATATATTTTAAATAAATAAAATTATAAGGGTTTTTAATATATTGGTAAAACCTTATTTTAAAAAAAAATGATTATCTTCTAATATGTTGGTAAGGCTTTATTATTTTTATTTTGTTATATAAAAATATTTTTTTAAAAAGAATACAAAAAACAATAGACAAATAAATAAATGAATGAATAAATAAATAAAATAACATATAAAGAGAAGCAAAATTACCTGTAGTTGACTTGGTTTGGCGATTGAAAAAGATGATTATAGGCACAAATCAACTCAAGCAGCTTTGAATTCGACTTCCGGTACAACTCAGCTTAGTGCAACAGACGAGGGAACAGGTCAAAATCAGGTTACGCTGAAGGTCAGGTCTAGAAAGCTAAACCCAAAAATCCTTATAATGCAAAACTTTATAGAAATTCAAACCCAAAAACACCAAATTTTAATTCTAAAAAAATTTAAACAAATCAAACCCTTAACCTAAAATCTCTTGGTTGGTAAACAAATTTATCTTTTTTCTCTCCATAATTTTTGTGTAAACTTTTTCACCCCATTTTCTTTTTTTTAAGAGTTTCTGTATATATATTTTTTGAATGATCTTCCTCTTAATGTGTGGTTTCTGTTTATTTATAGAGATTGAATCCCTTTAATTTTGAAAAATAAATCAAATTGATTATGATTTTATTGCCATTTTGTGATTTGATTTTAAGTTTCCCTTTTTACAAGATTTGTATGAATCAATCGTTTTCTGATTTCTCTCTCTCTTTTTTTTTTTTTTTACTTTTTTTTGAAAACAAGTAAAATTAAATTAAATCAAATTAAAAGTGAAGAATTTTCTATTGGGCTCGAAGCTTCATTTTTTTATTTCAAAAAAATCTTAGACAAAATGGGGTGTTTACAATTGCTTGAATAGTTTCTGTGAAACAGAAATTACATAAAGATAAAAGACATTTATTTTGTTCAGGTTTGAAAAATCAATTTCAAATTCAAATTTAAAATGATTCAGATGAATTCAAATTTGAATGTGAAAATAACTGAACTGAATTAAAATCAAAAGTGAATAAGATATGCCAAAATGAAGATGACTGAAACTGAGTTACGAATCCAAAAAAATGATCTGGACCAAGTCGAGATTAACAACAAATGACCAGGGTTGAACTGTAAGTCAAAACAATAAAATAATTTGGATTGAGCAGAGATAAAAAAACGAGTGACTGGGGTCGAATCATGAGTAAGAAAAGTAAAATGATTTAGATCGAATCGAGATAAAAAATGAGCGACTGTGATTGAACTGTTGGTCTAAAAAATAAAATGATATGGACCGAGCCAAGATAAAAAATGAATAACTGGGATTGAATCGCAGGTCAGAAAAATAAAAATGTTCTAGATCAAGCCGAGATAAAAAAATGAGTAACTGGGGTTGAATCGCGAGTTAAAAAAGTAAAATGATATGGATCGAGCCAAGATCTAAAATGAACGATCAAGATTAAATCACGAGTCATACAGATAAAAATAATATGGGCTGAACTGAGTAAAAAAAGAGTGACTAGGAATGAATTGTGGGTCAAAAAAATAAAATTCAAAATTTTTAACATGAAATCTAAAGATTCACAATTTAAAATTTCAAAGATTTGCAAGGTTCTATAACAGAAGTTGAAAGATTCCAATACTCTAAGTTTTGCAAAAAATTCTCAAATATTTCAAACTCACAAAAATTCAAGATTCACAAAGGTTTGCAAGAATTTTAAGTTTCGCAAAAGTTTTAAGGTTTGTAAGAATTTTCATCATTGTAAAGATTCGTAAACTGTATTTAAATATTCACATTCAAAAGATTAAAAGTTTCATATAAACAAATTCATGGATTAATATAAAAAATTTTAAGGCTCACCTCTAAAATTCAAAAGTTCTTATTTAAAAATTTTAGAGATTCACATTTAAAGGTCAAAGATTTTTATTTGAAAAACTTAGAGATTTCCATAAAAAATTTCAAAATTCACCTGCAAAAACTTTAACATTTCATAGCAAAAAATTCAAAGATTCTCATCCGAAAAATTTCAAGATTTCATATCCAAAATTTCAGAGATTCTCATTCGAAAAATTTTGGGATTCACATTCAAAAAGTTCCTTATAGAACTTTAGAAGTTTGAAAATTTTTTCTTGTCCAAAAATGAAAGATTTTCTTCATTCAAGGAATCAAAGTCAAATATTTTCTCCCAACGAAAACAAATGTCATGCTAATAATGCAAATGCCTCATAAATGCAACAATTCAAATTCTCACTAAATGATGCAAATGCAAATGTCATACAATAATTCAAATATGCTCAACATGCATGCCCCAATCATGATGCCAATGCAATTATCATGGATTTAACATAATGCGTGTAATGCAGATGTTACTAAATTAATGCAATGAAATTACAATTATGGTAACAAGGTTCTCAAGACTCTATCATCTCATATATTCCTTCTCAACTTCTCAACATTAACGATATTAGAATACATCCTATCTTTTGATCCATGTTATTTTCTTCATCTGGTCCCAACTCACAGGTTATGTTGACCAACCCATTAGTGTATTCATCATTGAGTCATTTTATTTGTCTTCTTCAAATCACCTCTTTAGGTTTCTTTCACTTTTTTCATCTTAAATTTCTTTCAAAAGAATGAAAAATCTTTATGAACATTATTATTCATTTATTTACCATCATTTTAGTTCATGACCAATATGATACGTTTCTTTGATTCATTCAGGGGATGTACATTTGATAAAGAATAAAAAAATGGGTCTATATTATAAAAAAAATATAGTCAATAACAAATCAAAGGTTAACAAAGGCAAAATACCATGACTATTCAAATGGGGATATCAACATCCAAAATAATGATTGTTTAGACAATTTTGAACTCCAACTCAGAATTTTCTTTTAAAAACACATTCCATCAATATCTTCAATCTTTAAGTTAATCATTCTCACTCTTGAGACCTGTAAATGAAGTTATTTTTTCAACTTTCATCTTTATTTAAATCGTCCTTTTGAGTTTTTAGTTTAAGTCTTCATTTTTTTCTCTTTTTTTTTTGCTTTGTTTTTCTCATTTATTATTATTTTTTTAGCATACCCTTTTCTCATCTTTTCTTTTCATTTCTTTTTTCTTTGATCAATGATACTTTGATCAAAATCCTAAACAATCCAATGGCAAATGATGCCTTAGTTCAATTCATGATTCTCTAATTCAAGTATTCACATTCGATCAAAATAAACTTTTAAGGGACGTAATGTAGGCTAGGGTGAAGGGATATGAAAGAAATGTATAAAATAGGCCCAAGTTGTATTTGAAGGGTTATCAAACTAAGAATCATTTCTTCATATAGAGCACTTTGATATTTTGCCCAATCATTTTTTTTTCTCTTATTTTTTTTCTTTTCATCATTTTTTAAGAAAAATTTGAGCACAATAGTATTTTACCCCTGAAATCACTAAAGATAAATTAGCTTTTCAAACTTTACCCCCAATATAAGAGTGATCCTTAGTTAAGATTCTTCAAAAAAAAATTTCAAAAAACTCAAACAGGATAGCAAAAGATAATTTTATTTTTTTAAGAATAAAAGAAAGATAGTCATTTTTCATCTCAAACATGAATACTCTCAATGAAGAACATCTATTAATCAAGAGCAAACTCATGAATAAATAATTGTAAAGATCATGTCACTTTTAAAATTTTTTCCCATATTTATCTTCTTTTTATTCAACAGTCCCAATTAATCAACGATCTCAACTTATCAATTAGATCATTATAAATGATGTTTTCAAAATTGAATCCTAAATTATTATCATGATTATCTGAATATTCATTATTTGGAATAAAAAATAGATATAGTGAAAATATGTGAGAAGGTAAAAGTATGTAATGATGATTCACATAAAAGAAAAAAAAATATGAAAATGCATAATATTGGTCATTTTTATTGAAATGATGAAAAATAAGAGGAAATTCAAGTATATAAAAAAGATCTATATTCTCAAAAAATCCTAAGATGATAAGCAGTTTTGATTAACCATTTCAAAATCAGGTAATTAGGTGATTGGGCAAAAATTCTTTATTGACATTCAGTTTTTTTTATTCGTTAAAACTCAACGAGTCTGCTTGACTTTGCATCTTGTGCTTGAGAGCAGGGCATGTTTCTATAGAGTGACTCACATTCCCATTATGGTAGTCACACGTGTTATTGACATTGTACAATTTGGGATAAGGTAGTTTCAATGGTTCTAAAATGACTGAGGATACTAGATCATTCTTGATCAACTCTGAAAATAGCTCAGTATAGGTTATAGAGATAAGTTCAATATAAGCTCTTTCTTGATTGCCTTTAGATCTTCCTAAACTACTCACTTGATTGTAATGTCTTAAAACTAGTGTACTAATAAAACTAGGCCCATATGAAGGTATTTGAAAGATTGATTGATAAGGACCTAGAGCGATGTTGTTCATGGTTGGGTAATGAAGCTGTTAAGGGATTTGTGCAATATTATTAGTTGTGAATAGTAAGTAGGATCAATATATGATGGATATAAAAGCATGACTTCTGAATTGTTGCTCTTTAAAACTCACTACTTAGGCTTTGGCTTTTTTTTTTAGGCATCCCACCTTTTTTAGTACTGCTGACCTCTCATTTCTCAAGCTTGCCATTCTTGATGTTATTTTCAATAATCTCTTATAAGATCACCATAACGAAAAATTTTTTTGTTGTGTTTCTTATCATCTTTTCATAATAGGGTGCTTTTAGGATGCTAACAAACAATACAATTATTTCTTTCTCAGTCAGATGAGGTTGAATTTGAGCAGCTATATCTTTTCATTGTTGGGCGTATTCTTTGAATGACTCTATTATCTTTTTTCCATGCTTTATAAAAAAAGATGATCAGTGGCCAAATCTATGATGTGGTAGTATTGATTAATAAATAAGCAAATTAAGTCTTTTTATGTTCGAATATAGGTTTTGTCTAACTGGATAAATCATCTTATAGTAAACTCAGTAAGGCTACTTGAAACACATGCATGAGTAACTTTTTGTCATTGACGTGGACAGTTATTTTTTAACAATACATAATGACATGTATGATTGAGCACTTAGTACCATTATACTTTTTAAACTCAAGGACCTTAAACTTTGGAAAATTACAACATCTGAGACCAAACAAAGGCTGATCGCATCCATGGAGCTATAAAAGTTTATCCCTTTGACAACTAGTATCTCTCTTCCAACAAGTTTATCTTTATTTAGACTTTGAGTCCTTTAAACTTTCAGTCACCTTCAGTTGTAGCTTCATGTTCTCTTTGAAGTCATTTAAGTTAGAGACTAAGACTAGCTCTACTACTTTTTTAGTGAATATAGGATTAACAAAACTTTGAAATTATCTTTAAATTGGAGTAGATGGCATTCATATATAAGTGTACCTTACAGGGAATGTGAACTACTATGGTGATGTGTCTTGAATAGATTAAGCCTCACATGAGTTGTAACCAAGAAGATACGGAGGGTCAACAACATCCTACAATGAATGGTCTTTAGGTCTAGGCCCTTCTTCTATAGTCTTTCCTTTGTTTAGCTTGCTTAGCTCTTCTAAAATTTTGCTTAACTCCTCTTTAAACTCTTTTTAGGCCCTTTTAACTTTTTAATGTAGATTGCATTATCTTATTCCATTCTTCTAACTTAAGCCTGGGTATTGTACTTGTGGTGAGTTAGTTAAGCTATCCGTAAAACTTAATTTTCTATAATTAGGGTACGAATTTAGAGTGATGTTTATATGACTATCAGATTATTCATGAGATTGAATGTAAAGATGCATGAATGCAACAAAGAGGATTTAATGATGTAAATGCATACAGATACAATAAAAGAAAAGAGGTTAGTAAACATACAAAGAACAATATAATATATACAAAAAATAACGTAAAGGGTTAGTATGCAAAGAAAATATATAAATTTATAAGCAAAATAAATGTCCTATCATATATCCTATTGAGAATTTTCTAACATAAAAGAAGGCATGGCTTTAACTTAAGTTTGGACCATGAGGGTTTACTTATATGCTAAGTTCAAAAGTTTGATAATCTTAGCGTTTCCA
This sequence comes from Durio zibethinus, assembly GCF_002303985.1. The sequence continues at coordinate 19,773,399 of NW_019168481.1, forward strand.
AATTGTTCATTAAATTATTATCCATTATAGGCTAATAAAGCATTTCAACCCTCACCCATTGTAGACTACAAACGAAAATGATTAAATTTGAGTGGGAGTTTTTCATTAGCCTATACAGAGACATGAAATTTCATGAAGGCATGGTACTTTACTCCCTTATAGGGAACAGAATTTGGGTGTAGAGCTTATGTTATGTATGTTGAAATAAATGACAGATATATGAAAATGAATAAATAAATAAATAAAAATAAGGAAAAAAATCTCAAATTTATTATGATAAGCTTAGATAACAAGAAATTATTTACTGGCCTGACTCGTAGTATCTCCAGTAAAATCGTCAAATTGTCATACTGTATAAATCTGTGTACCTATCGTTAAATATAGATTAAAAGAGTCACCATAAATCTTCTTTGTTTAAGTTTGATTGGCTACTTGATCGAATTTGTTCTATTTAAAGAGGAGTCCTAAGATTAACTTAGGTATTTTTAAATAGTATATTTTAGTTTACAAAATCAGATTTTAGACTCGAAAGTTCGGTTACGAGTGAGGAAGATTATAGTGCATAGCGCCCATCCAGATGATGGTATCAATTTGATTTCAAATTATTCAACCCTTAACCATATTTATAATTTACCAAAATATTTAGTATTAAAAATTAATCTTAAAATTACTCCAATAGTTTGATAGCAATTTAAAATAATTCTCTCACCTCAAAAGTATTTATGGAGACTAGTATGCCACCCTGAAGAGGCTTCGTCATTATATTCATTTAAATTTTAATTAAAGAAATAATTAGTAAAATCTTCTAATAATTTAATAAGATTTATTTTGATGCAGATCTCCTAATAATTTCATGAGATTTTATTATAAGATTATTTTTTAAAAAATATATTAAATCTTTTAATAGTTTGATAAAATTTAATTTAAGATGCAAACTTTTGATAGTTTGATAGGATAAAATATAAAATATTTTATTAATCATAGATTTTTTAAAATTTAATTTATGAAGAGTAATCTTTTTATTTATATATATTTTTGAAATAAATAAAATTATAAGATTTTTTAATATATTGGTAAAATTTTATTTTAAAAAAATGATTATTTTGTAATCTATTAGTAAGGTTTTTATTTAAATTTTTATTTTGTTATATAAAAATATATTTTTTTAAGAATACCAAAAACAAGAGACAAATAAATAAATGAATGAATAGCCAAAATCACTCTTTTTTTATTTTTTTAAAAATAGATAAAATCAAATCAAATTAAAATTTAAATTTTTTTATTAGAATTAAAGCTTTGCTTTTTATCTCAGAAAAATTTTGAATAAAATGAAGGGTTTACGTACGGGTCTAAGTTTTTTTTTTTTTTTTTTTTTGGGAAAGAGTTTGGGGATGTGGGTGGGCAAAGACAAGGTAGGTGTCATTTTCAAATGTTCGTTTCATCTCCGACTGTTTCTGTCCGATCCATTCATGTCTGTCTATTTGTAGCTTATGTGTCTGGTTAAAGGGTCACTTTCTGACTGCCGTGGATTAGTTATGAGATTGTCTCGATTCTTTGATGCTTTTGTGAGATTATCCCTTACTTGTTAGTTAACATTTTTTTTTTAATAAAAGTTAGAAAAAGAAAAAAATTATACTATTTTTCATTATTTTAATTATTCATATATTTTTCATTACATTTTCGAGCTTAAAAATATTAAAAATATTCTCCTGTTTTAATTATTACGATTATTCAAATTTGATCATTTATTTATATTTTGCATTATTTTCGTGTGTACACATAATACTTCAGAAACAAATATAATATATAAAAATAATATTCATACTTAAAACAGAAAAGAAAGCATTTAGATATATTTTTTAATCTAAAAGATTTAGATTCGAATTCTTCATTATTTTTAAAAATTTTATTTTATTATAAAAAATAATTTACAAATTCATATCATACTTAAAATTTTTTTTTTTGGTCATGGATGTTTAGATGATTCTTATCAATTTCAATAATATTAGAAAGATTGAAGAGCATGACAAATTGGCAATGTATCACCTTTTATCATAACTAATGCTGTCCTAAATATTCATTTATATATAGTACATATAGATTGGTATCTGGTCTGTATCAAATAATTAATATTTATGGAAAAGATATATTTGTAGTTCAAATTAAATTTTCATTTTTTTACTAAACAAAATTTATCAAATATTTTTTCACTTAATAACCAATAATGACAACTATTTGATAAATAATTAAAATGTACAGTACTCTTACATGTATCCAAAAATAACATTAACCATAACCATTATTTGAGGATTTATATTTCATAATTCATCTCTAATCCCTAATATTCTTTTTTTTTTTCGATTAAAAATTTTCATAATTCAGAATTCACCTCTAACCATAAATATGAGTTTATATTTCAATATAATCTAAAATGCACACATTTAAAATCTTTAAGGTAGCAATATCAGTTGAAATATTACACAAAAACCAATTTTGCTTTGTCGTCTCAAATTTTGGTAGCCTAAAATTATGCTTTAAAACTAGACCGACCAAGGTCCTAATCAGGTGCCGAATAATTTGGCTTTTTCATACTACGCATGTAATCAAACAGATTAAATTGTCCTTAATCTCAATGTCACCGTCATATTACCAACTAAAATTCCCTAATTCAAGCATAGTATCTCGCTTGAATCTCTCAACTATAATCAAAATTAGCACATCCATTTCTATTGAAACTAAGACAAAATATCCAACTGACAAAGCTTAAAGATAATAGCGTGCATGCTTTGATCGCCTGCAAAACTTATACTTGATAATAAGATAACTCAATTTAATTTGTTGTCCTTAAACTTTTGATTTAGTGATTAAATATGTTTAAAAAGATATTAATGACTTGATTTCGAATTAAATTTTTTTTATTTTCTCTTACTTGTATTAGGATTTGATCATTTTGACGTAATAAAAAAAATTTACATTTGTTTAATTAAAAAATTTTGAAAAGATAACTTTAAATCGATTATTTATTCAATTTTATGAACTCCACGTTCATAGAAGCATAAAAAAATTTCAATAAAATGATTTGTGACACTTAAGACCCCGTCTAATCTAACTAAAGCTTAAACATGCTCAGAGCTTTGAAATCATCTGTGTGTAAATTTGAAGGGTGAATTTGTAATTTTATATTCTAAATTAAGTAAATTTGTTTTTTAATGTTAAACCTAACCGAGAACCAAGGATCAAATCATGTCCCTATGACCAATACAAAAGATCAGGAAACACACTAACGACCAGTGAAAGAAGAGTCATGGTGTTGACCACGGAACAAAAACCGTGGTTAATTAGTGGGTTTAATTAAAGCAAATTAAAAAACCTAACCAAAGCTAATTAAAAAACCAAAGAGTTAATTAACCATGGTTAGTCCCGAAGAGTTAGGGCCTCGGACAAGATGAAACTTTACTGTAGTCAGCCTTGATTTCATTGTACAACAAACTCGTGATATCTTCCAGCAAAATAGCGTGATATTTAAAGTTGAAGAAACAAAAAATCTTTCTTTTTGGGATTATCCAAATTATTTGATTTAACAGAGATTTATTAAATATAAAAATAAATTCTCATTAATTTTTATTAATTGGGTGTCTCCTTTTCTGATTTATAAGGGATATATGTTCCCACTTGCTTCTTTGTCGCGTGGTGGGCACTCCTTGTCAAAATGAGGCCACAACCATGTGCTGGTTGACTTGTATTTTAGGTTTTGTAATTTGTAATTTTTTTTCTTGTTTTTGGGTTATAAAAGTGAAAATAAAATAATTATACAAATATGATATAAAGAAATTGCAAAAGGTTCTAATTCTAATCATCTGAATTTTAATTCTTAAGTGACATACATATTTTAGTTTTACTAAAATCAAACATTAAGATTGCGAGATAAGTAGAGTTTTAAAGAAAGCATCCATTTTTATTTAATTTCTTTTAAGAAAATTAATGGAGATGTTCAATCTCTATAGTTAAAAATTAGCAAAAATTGTCGTATGAACAAATATATAATAAAGATGAGTGAAGTTTATTAAAATAGGAAAGTTTGATTATCATAATGTTTAAAGGAACAGTATATTACTACATTTAATTAAATTACTTTGTCATCAATATATTAAATAAAATAACTACATTGGTAAGTTCAATAAAAGTATTTGAATGGAGTTCTTAGATTATCTTGGAAAATTGTCATAAATTAGAATTTCAAATTCAACATTAGCTCATAATTTTTCAAGTTCAAGTACATATTTGATATATGATGTGATTTTATTGAAAATATTACATATTCAATGAAAAAGCTTTGTTTAGAATTTTTTTTTTGGGACAAAATTGAGAGATCAAAAAATACAAAAAGTCGAGATTTATTTTGAAATAATTAAAATAGTGTAACTCACTCTTGGGTAATGGAGAGTAGAGTAACATATAAAAAACAAAAGTAAAAGAAGAAGAATTAATTCTAGTGAAAAAATAAAAAAACATGAATTAAAAAAAAATCCAAAAGAAAAAAACCAAAATCACCTGAATTTCTCTTTGGTCTTGGACTATTTGCCTTCTATATCCACTAAAACAAAACCTTTCTGTTTCCTTCTCAAGTTCTCATCCCAAAAAATAAATAAATAAATAAAAATTCTTTCTTTTTTATTATTTATATTATATTTTTCCTATTCACAGTCTGTTTGTCTCTCAGTCTTAGGTCGGCAATCAACACAAAATCTTCATTGTTAAATTCTGTCTTCTCTTTCTATTCTCTTCTTCTTTAAAGCTTTCACTCTCTGTTCACTCTCCCTTAACTCAACGACCCTATTTTTTTTTCGTTTTTGAAACTGGGTTTTCTCTTTTTTTTCTTTCCCTTCTCAAAGTCTTTGAATTGATATATCTCTCTCTCATTTTCTGTTTTGGCTTTAAAGGATTCAGTTTCCTGTATTTTTGTGCTTATTTGGGTTCATTTTAATCTGGGTTGTCTTACTTTTGGTGGAAAAATATCTCCTTTTGTTGAAAGGTGAGGTCTTTTAATTCTTTTCTATTTGCACTTTTCTCTTTAAAGGTGAATTCTTTGGATGGTTTTTTTTTTTTTTTTTTTTTCTGTGGAGAATATGGTGTAACATAACTATGAAAGATTCCGTTTCTGTTTGTTTTGCATTTTTTTTTTTGTTTTTTGGTTTTGTTCAATATTAGCCAATTTATCTGACGCATTTGGTTGCTTTTTAGTTATGTAATGATTTTCGTCCATTTAAGTAGTGTATTGACAATTTTTGTTTACTAAAAAAAAAATTATCAGTTTTTTATAATTTTTATATTTTTTTGGTAGATATATTTAAATTTGTTGCTTTACTTATTTACTAAGATAAGATTTTAATTTTCATTAAAGCAGAATCATTATCAAGTGAGAAAACAGAGCAAAGGAAGGGTAGTTGTTTGATGCTTTGGACCAACGGAATTGGTAAATGATAACAGTCATGGATTCTAGGAAAGAACTCCCGAAGAATTCAGAAAAATGCTTAGATCCTCAACTATGGCATGCCTGTGCTGGTGGCATGGTACAAATGCCGTCAGTGAACTCCAAGGTGTTCTACTTCCCTCAGGGTCATGCTGAACATGCCAATGGAAATGTAGATTTCGGGAGTCTTCCGATTCCTTCACTTATCCTATGTAGAATTTCTGCCATCAAGTATATGGCAGATCCGGAAACTGATGAGGTTTATTCTAAAATTATGTTGGTTCCTTTGAGAGAGAATGATTTTGGGTATGAAGATGATGATTTTGATGGAAATAGTGGGATGGAGAATCCTGAAAAACCAGCTTCCTTTGCTAAGACATTGACTCAATCCGACGCTAATAATGGTGGGGGTTTCTCAGTTCCGCGCTATTGTGCAGAGACTATATTTCCTAGCCTGGATTATAATGCAGAACCTCCTGTTCAGACCATTCTTGCAAAGGATGTGCATGGTGAGGTTTGGAAATTTAGGCATATATATAGGGGAACACCTCGTAGGCATCTTTTGACTACAGGGTGGAGTAATTTTGTGAATCACAAGAAGCTTGTCGCTGGTGATTCAATTGTGTTTCTGCGAGCAGAGAATGGAGATCTTCGTGTGGGAATTCGTAGGGCAAAGAGAGGAATTGGGAGTGGGCATGAGTATCCATCTGGTTGGAATTCAGGGGGTGGAAGCTCTGCTTCACAATTTGGGGGTTATTCTCCATTCTTGAGGGAGGAGGATAGTAGATTGATGAGGAAGGATTCTAATGGGGATCTGAGGGGAAAAGTAAGGGTTGACTCTGTGATTAAAGCTGCAACTCGTGCTGCCAATTGGCAGCCCTTTGAGGTTGTTTACTATCCGCGAGCAAGCACTCCTGAGTTCTGTGTGAAGGCCTCATCAGTTAGAGCTGCAATGCAAATCCAGTGGTGTCCTGGAATGAGGTTCAAAATGGCTTTTGAAACTGAGGACTCTTCACGGATTAGCTGGTTCATGGGAACAATATCTGCTGCTCAGGTTGTTGATCCCATCCTCTGGCCTGATTCTCCATGGCGTCTTCTGCAGGTATTTTGAATATTCTCATAAGTCATCTTCAGAGTTTTGCTTAGCAGATTGTCTTTGATTTAGCAACTCCATGTCCTTGATTACTGTCCTTCAGAATTCAACTTAGTCCTCGAAAGATAGAAGAATAATTGCATCCATATTTTCTGAGCATTATGTTCTGCTCATAGGTTTGCTTCTATAATCCTTTCTCAAATTAACATCTTTCAGGTAGCATGGGATGAGCCAGATTTACTCCATAATGTGAAGCGCGTTAGCCCATGGTTGGTTGAATTGGTCACAAACATGCCAGCAATCCATCTTAATCCTTTCTCACCACCAAGGAAAAAGATGCGACTTCCACAACACCCAGACTTTTCCCCGCTTAGCCAAATTCCAATGCCATCATTTTCCTGCAGCTCTTTCAGGTCCAGCAGCCCCGTATGTTGCATTACAGACAACATTCCTGGAGGCATACAGGGAGCCAGGCATGCAACATTCGGCTTATCTTCATCAGATCTCCAGTCCAACAAGCTGCAGTCGGGTCTTTTTCCACTTCGTTTTCATCAACTTGATCATGCTGCCCGACCTACTAGACTCTCCAGTGACAATGGGAACAATAGGAATATATCTTCCTTGCTAACAATGGGAAATCCTACCCGCAGTTTGAAAGAAAGCAATGAAATAAAGACGCCCCATATCTTATTGTTTGGTCGAGTCATTTTCAGTGAGCAGCAGGGTTCTCAAAGCTGCTCAGGTGATACAGTTGGAAACAGTTCATCAGACGGGAATACAGAGAAGACTGCAATTTCTTCGGATGGCTTGGGATCTGCATTACATCAAAATGCTCAGGAGAATTCTTCAGATGAAGGGTATCGTTGGTGTAAAGGGCATAAAAAATCTGATCTAGGCTTGGAGACTGGTCATTGCAAAGTTTTTATGGAATCAGAGAATGTGGGTAGAACCCTTGATCTTTCGGTTCTTGGATCATATGAAGAACTGCATGGGAAGCTGGCCAACATGTTTGGCATAGAAAGTTCAGAGATGCTGAGCAGTGTGCTCTATTGTGACGCTGCCGGTTCTGTTAAACACACAGGAGATGAACCCTTCAGGTTCTAGTGGTTCCTTAGCATTACTTCCTTTTGCTTAGTAAACATTTGATTTTGATTTGTCTGATGTTAATTATGTTTTCTTAATGCTTCCTGTTTTGCAGTGAGTTTCTGAAGACAGCAAGGAGGCTAACAATTCTTACGGATTCAGGCAGTGACAATATAGGAAGATAGAGATCAAGGAATTTTCGCTAATTGTACAGTTTTCAAGTCTTTTGTTTTTATTTTCATTTCATTTCTTCTTGGTAGTTGTGGCAAAGCTCCACTTCACCCATTTTTGGGATACTGTAAACCTCATTTTGTCACTTAGCTTAAATTATCTTATTTTCTAATTCGAGTCCTTAGAAACTGTAAGCTTATGGCAGAAAAATCACTGGCCGTCATTTTGCTCCTCATGGAGTGTATATGGCCGCAAAATGCTGAATAAAATGTTGCTAGTTATGGCTTTTTGGCTTATCTGCCTAATAAGTGGAGAAAACTTTTCGTATAAGATGACTTCTAAGTTATTTATCATGACTTATCTGCCATCTTCTTTGCATTTAGCATGGAGTTTCTGACATTTGATTCAGTGGAGACATGTATGAAGAATTCCTAATTGGTTGCTTCGGTGTATGTGGACTATACTTAAAAAGTCATAAAACTCCTTTTGTTTTTCATTGAATGAAACCATTTTCAACATGATGAGGTAGCCATTGAAAGTCTGAACATTTAATGGTCATGGTCTGATAAGGTGTTCTTTGAACATTGCAAGGATCAGACAAAAGCATCCTCGACCGCCTGTTGTTAAGCTTAGATTTTGAAATAACTTTCTAGCAAGCACAAAAGTCAGAGCTTTTAATAACTTAATTCAAGAGAACCATAGACCTATAGACTGAAATGGATTTATGTTGTTTGTTTATAGATGGGAGAGACATTTCTGTTGCCTAGATAGGAATGTCTTATCAGTTTTTTCTTCCCGTTTCTTTGATTTTAAATAAAAATTTTCAGCTTAGGACAGATAATAATGAGAGTCTTTGTCCACGTCTTATTATGCAATAACTTGCCCCAATTCTAGAGATCCTAATCCCTCTGCTTTTTAATCATGTCTGTCTGAAAACATCTCAGATTGGGATAAAAACCAAACCACAAACCTTGCAAAGAAAATGGTTATCTGTTTCACATTTAGTGGCTACCATGGTGCTAGAGAAGCAAAAATTAGACCGTTTACAACAACTTGGATCGATAATCTAAAACTACAAAGGGTGTGGAAGTTGTTTGGGCAACAACAACTTTTAAATGACAAAATATTAATTTATATGGATTTGGTAAGAGTTGATTTAAAGATTATGTGAAAAATACTTGAATGTGTTTGATAATCATGGAATGATTACTTTCATTTGTTATAAAAATGACAATTATGTCTATGCCACTAAAACAACGTTTGGTCCCAAAAGTTAATGTTTATGTCAATCAAACAGAGAACGCATCCTCACTTTACTGGAGCCTGTTACAGAAAAGGATCCTAGTTGAGCAAGTGTGCCACGTCAATATGAATAAATAATAGCGATAAATGTGTAAAATCAAAAATCATTTTCTTTTATCGGATCTTGAAATGTTTTATAATATAAGTTAGCATCCTTAAATGTTTGAAGGAACCGTCAGGAGTGGGGGTTGTCTTGGATTGAAGCTAAGAAAGAGTTATGAGGTGCAGACATTTAATATTTTATAGAGTAAAACTTGGATCCTATGTTGACCAAAACAATAGGGAGAGGAGGCAGGTTTGAAAATTGATAGTGCTGTGAAACAAAGCGTGAAGATTCTGCGGAATTTCTGTTGAGATTATGACACAACACAACATGGATGGATGGATGGACGAGCCAAGCTAGCCGGGTCTCAAGGCATTGGATGTGCAAATATTATCTTTTCACATTTACATTCATCTCCAAGGGATTATCAAACAAAGCATTTGAAACAAAGTCAACCCCCATGAAATACTCTCTCTCTCATGCACTTGATTAGATTAATGCTTAAGTTGGTGATTTTCACCATTTTTTTTGGCGTTCGAGTATATGATTTTTTAGGTCAATTTTGGAATATAATAGCATCCATAATTTCTTGTTACTAGGAGCAGATATAGTTTCACTTTTTAACAAGGTTTGGGGTTTGAATTCATCTATGATCAAATTAAAAGAATTTGATAAATTCCAAAAATGACAATCTTCATTGAATCCAAATTGCATTAAATGGGATAATAATGAAACTTAGATTTTTTTTTCCCTTTCATTTCATTCAAATTCTTTTGTTTCTTGACATAAAATTTTATTCACATTCTTAAACAATAATACGATGAAATCAATGCACATGTGCACAACTATGAACCAACCATTTAGTGTTGGGATATTTTAAGTTAAAAAAATGGTTTTAAAATTTCAGCCATTAGAGTTTGCCTCTTGTGCGAGACAACAACATAAAATAGAAAAAAAAAAAAAAACATTGGCATTTGAATCAAAACAAGTGGTTTAATTAAACCAAGTTGCTGGGGTCAAGGGTTTGCTTCAAGGAACCGCTTGCGCTTGCACAAGCACAAGGCAGACAAAGATTGAATACTGGCCCCACTTTATTGTCAAGTGACACACTTTTGACATCAGAAAAATATTAGACTAAAAATACAATTTCTCTTAAAAATTCTGAAAAATTTGAACTCATGGTTTTGCTAAGTTGAATTTCTCTTGATATTATCGGGTTTTAATTTTCTCGTTTCCTACCCTGCAGTACCTTTCTTAATCATTCGCATATTCCTTTCAGACTTTAGATTAAAAAAAAAAATGGAATTTTGTTGATTATGTCAGCTTTATGGAATCCTGAAGTTAGATTTTAGGGTGCTTTTGTAATACTGGTTGAGATGGTATCTGCAATATTCTTTTTTTGAAAATATAGTCGTATCAAATATAAGTTATGATTATATTAAAATAATAATAAATAATTAAATTAACGTAAAAATGAATGAAATTTACCGATAATTTTCTCATTTAAAAAAAGTTACCATTTCTCAACAGTTTTATGTTTTTATTATATATGTTTATAGCAAGACGAGTAAAATATATAATATAACTTAATTATTCTGATGTATTTTTTTTTTTTTTACACACAGACACTTAATTATAAGACGTCACATGCAGTTTATACTACACCAAAAACATTACTAGAAAATTACAGAAATAATGGTTGCCATGCTTTGACATTGCAACTCTTGGATCAAGATTGGCATACTTAAAAATAAATTTTTTTTTTCAAGCAAAACAAAGATAACAATTTGACCGACCACACATATACTCCATACATGTCTTCACTAGAAGTTGAACTTCAAATGAAAATGATTAAAATTAAAAATAAAAGAAAATTTGTCCTTGCAAAATGTTAAAGAGTTTCTATAAGCACTCATAAAGGTGACATATAAGAAAAAATTATAATTATTGTATTCTTTTTAATTTGATAAAATCAAAGTGTTAAATGATAACTCATTTTTTAAAATATCAATTTAATTAATTTTAACAAGTGTTTATAAATACCCTTTAATCATCAATCAATTCTTTTTGTCATTAATAAAAATCCAGTCTTCATTAGTAATGATGATTTTAATCAATTTTTTTGCTTTTATTTTCTAGAAATAAAATGGGGTAGGTTTTGTAGAGCCAAAAGGAAAAAACTTAGTCAAGACTTTATAAATGGTAATTATTAGGTTAGACAAAGTGACGAATGCGATAACTCATCGTGAATTTCCATAGCATGAAATTGGTGACATTGATGTTTAATGTTTGGTTTAAGAGAACAGGATCCAAGAATTCCCATTGATATATATGGTCCAGAGTCAACCACCAGGAAAATTATACTATTTCTGACATGGGATTTGAAAAATCTCCCACTAATTGTTTTCAAGTTTCTTATGCATGCAAATAAACAAAGTGGCATGGGAAAACACAATCAGACCATCAAGATTTGAACCAATTTAAATGTCTTAAATTGATTTAGGTTTAAGAGTTGTGGTTTTGTTATGCGCAAATTTAAAAGGATAGGGTTAGTGGGTAAAATACTATTTAATAAAAAGTTATTGTATTTAATGCATTAATTTTATTAAATTCCAGAAGAAACTATATATTAATTACATATTTCTTTTTTTAAATATTACCTTAATTATTATATACCGATTAATATTTGTTTATATAAATAAAATCATAACTTAAAAATAAGAGAAAATACTATTTAATAAAAAGTTATTGTATTTCATGCATTAATTTTACTAAATTCGAAAAGAAATTATATATTAATTACATATTTCTTTTTTAAAATATTACCTTAATTATTAGATACTGATTAATATTTTTCTATAAAAAAAATCATAATTTAAAAAAAAAAAGAGGTTTAAATAATTTGAACCTTAAATATATTGGATTTCACTTTTTATACTTAAGATTATTAGAATTAGAATTTTAATCACTAAAGCTAAGAGTCCAATACTATTTCAAACCACATAATTATTGGCATTGTATAAATAAATTAAGTTATGCACCATATCCTTATTTTTAAAATTTTAGTAAAAGCTATCCATCTAAATTAAAAATTTGTAAGCAATTATTTGAAGCATTATAACAAGGAAATTTCAGACCTCCTTTTTCGAGAGCAAATAGTTGGAGTGCAGCCCACTAATTAACAACATCAAGCCCAAAAGGGTTACCTGTCTCTTGGGGTCTGAAAGACTCATTTGAGAAACCCGCTTGACTTAGGCCACTAATTATGATTACAATCCTAATAATAAAACCACAACCAGATCCAATACCATCATGCATGGACTAATCAACTTGCACAGAACCCCACTTGCTGCTATCAGTGAAGGTTTTTGTGAACATTTTTTGGACCAAGCACAAGCATGTTTATATTTTAAACTTGATTATGCTCCTGAACAGGTTTGTTTATCATTTTTAAATGTAGTTATATATTAACTTAATTTGATAATCTCTTCGGTGATAATTTTGAGCATAAAGAAGGTGAGCTTAACATATCTTTCTAAGGAAATAAATCTTTTATTTAAATATAATATTGAAAGGCATGAGATTAAAAAGGTTTTGAGAATGATGAAAGCAAAGAAAGTTATAGGATCAAATGGAATCCTAATTAAAGTTTGAAACTAGTTAGATGAAATAGAGATAAAATGGTTGATGGATATTTTCAACAAAATTTAATTCACTTAAAAAATGTCAGAATAATGAAGGAAAAATACTCTAATACCTTTATACAAGAATTAAATGTAATATACAAAATTGTTCGATTTATCGAAGAATAAAGCTTATGAGTCATACTATAAAACTTTGAGAGAGAATGATTGAATGTAGATTGCAACATGAGATAACTATTTTGAAAATTAATTTAGGTTTATGACAGTACGCTCTATAATAGAGGTAATTCACCTATTGATGCTTTTGTTGGAAGATTATGGGGTGAGATAGAAAGATCTATATATGATATTTATCGATTTGAAAAAAAAATGATAAAGTTTCTCGAGAAATGCTTTGGTAGGCCTTAATGAACAAACAAGTTCCTTTATTATGTGTTTGGTTCAGAGGAATCCAAATTTTTTTTCTCAAAATCTTGATTGTTGATATTTGATTTTCACGTTTGGTTTAAGATTATTTGATTCATGAGGAAAATGTTAGATTTTCAATAGTATCTAAAGTCCCGAAATCAGAAACCCACCTCTCTATGGTATTTTAAGATTCTGGACAAAAAATTACTTGAGTTCCAAATTTGACCTAAATAAAAAATTTCTTCTATTTAAGTTACCTTTTTGAAAAGTAAGTTTGAAACTAAAATTATATTTTATTTTAAGTCAATTAGACGTTTCTTGCATCCAAATGCAATAATTGGTGCATTTTTGTTCGGTTTCCAATTTTATTCTATAATTAGTTATTATGATGTTTTTCTTAAACATATGTCATATTTGAGTTGAGAAGCATTATATGAAATATGGCTATTACGGCGTTTTAATCAAGAAATGCCATAATTGAGTTAATCAATTGCAGCGTTTCTTCGTTAAAATGTAATAATAGTAACATTTCATATTTTCTCTCTTTCAAAAATCATTTTTTTGATATTATGAAGGTTATAATGTCTAATTAAATTAAAAAAAAAACTTTTTTTTAAGACATCAATTACGACGTTTCTACATATGAAATGTCATAATTGATATCTTCATCATATTTCAATAACGAAAACCGCTTTCTGATTTTTATTTCAGCATAACAAAGCTCAAAATAAATAATCTCCCTATTTTAACCAACTTTAGCTTTAACATCTGTCATTTAAGCTTCGTCATGTTAAGTTTATCTATGTTTTTTTTTCAATAAACGGTGTGTTCGCTATTTGTTACCTTATTATCCGTTCTGCATTATTTATTGCATTGAAATGCTTTTTTTTTTTTAAAATTTTTTTAGATCTCGTTTATACCTTGATTGATAATATGTTGATATATTAAATGTGTTATTCATTTTGGTTTTAGCTCCTTTATCCGTAAATATTTTGTTGTTGGTTTATATTTTGTTTTTGGATGTTTGATAGATCCTATCTACCATATGTAAAGATTTGCTTTCCAGTTATGGTTTCAACATTAATTATAATCTGTCTTCTAAACAATTATGGCTTGTTTATCACTAAGATAGAATACATTTGGTTACAGTGCTTATGTTGCATTTAAACTAAATGGAGACTTTGTTACATGTGTTAGTTATTGTTGTTGTGACTTTAATTGTAATGAACTGTAGAAATGACATAAAGTATCTTATGATGGAATATCTTATGATAAGTTATATATTAGAGAGTTAAACTTAAATACAATGATTTTTTAGAGTGATAGATAATGTGTAGATAATACTAAAATGGATAGGATAACTTTTACAAAATTATGTCATTTGCTTCAAATAGAAGGGGGACTACAGGCATATATATATATATGTCAATAGAAGAACTAGTTATTAGTTTCTTCCACATTATTACGCATTGTCGTAATGATTTTGGGGTCTACTCGACGAATTTGAAAATAAAAAGGAGTTGCCACCAATCTTTTTTAGCTAGGGGTGATTGACCACATATTAAAACTTATCTTTTTAATAAAATTTTAAAATTAATTAAAACTTATTAAAAAGATAATTTTTAGGTTTGTGAAAATAATTTAGGTTCGGAAGTTGGTTACGCGTAGGAAATGATTAGCACTCCTACGACGCTTGCTTAAAATAATATCAATTAATAATGTGTTATATTTTAATATTGACTAAAGTGGTCTTAATTTTGGTATCTAAAATTAAATTTCTTAATTTTCTTATTGTAATAACAAAATATTTTTTTAGTTCTTTACTTGAAAAATAAATAAAAACCTTGCATATTGCAAAATCTCTAAAATTATTTTCAATACTCTAGCAATATTCAGAGAAACTTTCTCACCTAAGGAGTTCTTAAAAATCCCTTCTCAAAATTCTTAAGGTTTCTACCCTTAACGGTTCATATTTATCTTTCATATTTTTATTTAACAAGCACATTAAAAAAAGATATCTATAATTTAAAATTCAAATAGTATTTTTTAAAAATTTATTTCTTATTCTATTTATTAAAATAGATGAGAAATCTTTATCAAAAATTATTCTAAATACTCTAATACATTGACAGCATTTCAGATAAATTTTCTTATTTAGAGATTCTTAAAGAATTACTACTCGAACTTCTTTAGGATTTCATTCGCAAAAATTTTTCATTTACTTTTATAATAATTATTAATATTTAAAAGTTATGTAATAATATATTTATCTATAAATAAATATATTTTCTAAAAAAATGCATTCTCTTATAAATATTTTATAAGTATATATATTTTTATCTTTTTTAAAGAAAATTATTCAAATTAAAAAAAATAAAAATCTTTGTATTGAAAAGAGTTTATAAATATTCCAATAGTTTGGTAATTTTTAAAAATCTTTTCTCACCTATGGAATCATCGAGAATAATTGGGAATCACTATTTGGACTTCCTGGAGTCCCATCGTAAAAAATTTCATTTATTTTTATAATTGATTTATGCAAAATATGATGCATATGAATTAATTTGTGATGCTATTGCATTATATAAAAGTTCATTTTTAGAGGTGAAAAATAAACGAGAATTTTTCATATTGAGAATCATTCTAAATACTACAATTCTTTTGCAATATTTTTTGAAAAATTCTCTCACCTAGGAATTATCAGGAATTACTACTTGGATTTCTAGAGTCCCATCATCGAAAATACCCATTATTTTTAAGATTATGTAATGCCAAGAACAAGTGCAACAAGCATATGAAAAAACATATTATACATATTTAAAAAAACCTATTACCTATCTTCCTTATGTTATATTTTCGTTACTCATTTTAATTTTATCTTAACCATCTAATTATTTTACTAATGTTATTAATAATTTTTGAAAAGAACAAAGTAAAAAAAAAATTTATTGAAAAATTTTCTCCGATACACGATACTTTGGTGGTATTTTTTTTAGAAAAATTTTCTTACCTAAAGATTTCTTAAAAATCTTTACTATGACTTCCGGAATCTCATCCTAAAAAATTTCGTTTACTTTTTTCTTACTTTCTTACTTGATTTTATTCTAATTTTAATTTTTAATTATTTTTTTATTAATCATTATTATATATATATTCTAATTATACATTTTTTTAAAGATACAAATAGTTAATCATAATATGAATTTCATCACTAAAAGAGTAATTATATATTATTTTTCTTTATTATCACTTCTTTTTTTTCTTTTTTTTTTTGTGTAAAATCATTTAATTGATAATATACTTTTAGGAAGATGAATGAAAATTTGTGTATGGAATATTTTTCCTAAATATTCCATTACTTTGGTAGTACATGTTTAGAAAAAATATTATCACCTAGAGAATCTCGAGAATTGCTACTTGAATTTTTCTAAATTCTCATCTTTGAAAAATTTTTTTCATGTTATTATTGTTATAATTTTTTTAAAAAAAAGTATAGAAACTTAATAAGTAAGTTTAGCATGCATGAAGTTTAAATTGCAAATTTTTGCATGAACATAAATGATATGAAACTTGCATAAAAATAAAACCTACTAATAAATAAATGTATGGACTCAAGTTTTAAGACATATAGTTTATCAATTAGAAAGGAAATATGACTATTGACAAGTAACAAGAAAAGCTATGTGTAGGATATTGGAAACAAATAATATGTTTTGACTCTTTTTCTTTTGTGGTTCCGTGGATGGCTTGAGTTAATCTTCCATTTTGTGAATACCTGTGGTAAAGGATTATAGGAAAAGGACATTTGAACATAAGGATAAGGTAAGTCATTGGCCTGAGGTGACAAATTGTAAAAAGTTGAAGTAGGTGTAGTGACCAATGACTATCCACCAAATCTTCATGTATCATACTGAGGTTTTCCTTATTTCGCCCTTCAATGGTTATTTTTTGAGCATGTTCACCAAAAATACTTCCATTCATTTTATTATGAATCTTTGCACTAGCATCCACAATTCTTTCCAATTGTATCTCATCCTTGATTCTACCCATATTAAATAGTAATTTATAAATTCTGAAGAGGCATTATCGATTAGCCTTCATAGTAGGGAAAAAGAAGAGTATCCATAAATAAGGAATTTAACTCCCCATTAGTGATGGATGTCGTACTTGTGATGTCAACTCTTTCCATTTAGCAGCATATTTTTTGTAACTTTCATTGAGGCTCTTTTTCATATTTTGAAGGGTTAATCGATATGGGGTTATTCTCACATGTGCTGATATTACTTTAAAAGTACCAGAGATAAGTTCTTTTAAGTATGAATTTGGCCTTTTTCTAAACTATAATACTAATTGGTGGCTACCCCCCTCAAATTTTCTTGAAAGATGTGAATAAGTAATTGTTCATTATGGGCATACCCTACCATTTTGTTACAATATTGAGTCAAATATATCTTAGGGCATTTGTTTTCATCATATTTCTCATATGTTGGAACCTTAAACTTTGTAGGGATAACATGTCTTTCTATTATAGTCCTTCAATCTTCTATGTTGTGAACAAAACTAAACCTGTTCAAAAGATGTAGCAAGAAATCAACACCATTGAACCCTTATTCTTAAAAAAAAAAAAAGATTAGCTCTACTTTTTATAATGATGAATATGCCTATCATGATCAGGGATGCATGAGTGGTGCTAAAACACTATTAAGATGTAGAAATGCTTGGATGATGAACATTTGCTTACATACGATGCTTAAGTAACAAAAATCATACCACTTATGTAAATGTGTATGTAATAGACACAACATCATATTATAATGGTGGTGAGATGTTTTCACATGAAATGTAATATGTACAATGTGCATTTTATAGAATCATATCATTCATGAATCTACATGTATGAGTAATTAGAGGCACATATATGATTGACAAAACATATTTATATGATATGCACTAACATATTTTATGCATGACATACAATGCATGTACAATAAAAATTCAATAAAATTGAAACCAACATTTGGGTACAAGATGAAGTGTATGTGCTACTTTTTATTTTCAAATGCAAAACATGATGAAAGTAGCCACAAAAAAGATTAAAAGAATTGTAAGGGATAAAATTTGAAATCACAACTCTCTCATTTTTTTTGTTTTTATTTTTATTTTTTGTAAATTCTTACAAACGCAAATCTTAAACAAACGCTAAACCAATCGAATAATATGCCCCAAAGAAAATATATTGAATGGATCATTTTTATATTTTTTTTCTTTTCATTGTTTTTCTATTCTTCTTCTATCAGTTGCTTATTTTTAAATTATTCCTTGACTTTCCAAGATAACTTACTAACATCATGGCTTATTTGCGATTCTCGAAGTTCCATGAAAATTTTGTTGATAAACTATCCAAGACGGATGTCTCTAATCTTTACGTAAAAAAATGATACATGCAACAAAACTAAGAAAACACATAAAACTTAGAAAAATTAGTAAAATGATACTTTTTAAAAGCAATGCGAATCGGTAAACTAATGTTTTTGAACGACTTCTCTTTTTTTCGTTTTTTCCTTTTTATCACTATTCATTTTTTTCATTACATCTTTGTTTTTTTTCTTCTTATTTTGCATTTCCTACCAGATCATTTTTTTGCAAAGCCCACCAAAGAACTTGTTCAATTTTAAAACTTTTCTTTTTTTACTTTTTCTTAAAAAAATTGAGAACACAAAAACAAAATGAATATATAACAATTTGATTTTAAATTCAAAAAAAATTTTGGGTTGAAATAGAAGGGGTAAAATCTTTATTTTTTTTTTCATGCTTTTGCTTTCATTTATTTAACAAAGAAATTAAGAAAACCTCTTTCTGTTTGCCTCTTTTTTTTTTTTTTGAAATCATTATTTTTTTTCACATTTTTTTGTAAAAAGAAATAATAATTCAAGAAAACATTTTCTATGGAAAAACAAGCACATAAGATTATCAATACTCAAGAAATTTTCCCTTTTTTTTACATGCTTTTGTTTTTTATTTGGTTAATAAAAACCTTTTTTTTTTTGAAAAATTCATTTGTGTTTGTTTATTTGTTGGAAAATACTAAAAAATCTTTTTTTTAGAAATTTTTTTCGAAAATGCAACTTTTGGACAATCAGTAGTCGAATCAACTGGTTGTCAAAAAGAAAATTTATTAAAAGAATGTACTTCTTTTATTTTTTTTTTTTTTTTTCAAAATTTTAGTTTTATTTGCACTATTCTACACCTAAATAAAGATTGTATTGGATGTTCCTCTTGTGCCTTAATTTGGGTAATTTCTACAAAATGGTCAGCATGGTTCTACCTAGGGTCGACTTTTATTGTTTACTATATGCTTTGTTCGGATTTAACCTTATCTAAAAGCTCTTAAATTGTTCCTCATTGGCATCTACACAGAACTAGCAAGGCATCCTAATCCTCATCTATTATAAGTTTTAAATGAAAAAGATTCAATCTGAGTAGGATTATTTTATTTACTATTGCAGATGTTGTCATCTTATGAGAGCATAGGTACTTTATTCTCTCCTAAAAGGATTAAAGTCTGAATATAAAGCTCATACATAATATGAACGTGTTGTGTGTGAATGAGGGAATGGAGTATTATAATCCTAATTCTATGTGCCTTATAATAACGATAATAATACATACAAGACATAAAAAAGATGAGCAAATAATAAATAAATGACATGGTTGAAATGAATTGCAAATTTTATTTTTTGTTTCCTTTTGTCATTATTCTTGTTGTCATTATTATAATTATAATTATAATTATCATTATTATTAAAAATAAAAAAAATTAAGATTAAGAAAATTAAGGTTAAATACCAATTAAAATCATTAAACCAAAATTAAAAATAACACATTATTAACCTTTGTCTTGATTTTCTAAAAAAATAACATTCCTAGTAGAGTCATTAAACTGTTGTAACAGTTTTAAGGTTCGCTCGATGAATTTGAAAACAAAAATGAGTTATCATCAATCTTTTTTAGTTAGGTATGATTGACTACCTATTAAAACATAGCTTTTTAATAAAATTTTAAAATTTATTAAAACTTATTAAAAAGATAATTTTTGGATATGTGAAAATAATTTAGGTTCGAAAGTCAGTTACATGAAAGAATGATTAGTACCTCCACGACGCCTATTTAAAACGGTACTAACTAATTATGTGTTATATTTTAATATTGACTAAAATGGTTTTAATTTTGGTATCTAAAATTAATTTTTTATTTTCTTTATTGTAATAAAAAATATTTTTTTAGTTGTTTGCTTGAAAAATAAATACAAACCTTGCATATTGTAAAATCCCTAAAAATATTCCAGTATTATAGTAATATTAAAAGAAACTTTCTCACTTAAAGAGTTCTTAAGAATCACTTCTCGAAATTTTTAAGATTTCTATTATCGGCGGTTCATATTTATTTTTCATATTTTTATTTATCAAGCATATTAAAAAAGATATTTATAATTTAAAATTCAAATAGTCTTTTCTAAAAATTCATTTCTTATTCTATTTATTAAAATAGATGAGAAATCTTTATTGAAAATTATTCTAAATGCTCTAATACATTGGTAGCATTTTATATAAATTTTTTTATTTAGAGATTTTTAAAGAATCACTACTCGAACTTTTTTAAGATCTCATCCTTGAAGATTTTTTGTTTGCTTTTATAATAATTATTAATATTTAAAAGTTATGTAATAACATACTTATTTGTAAACAAATTTATTTTCTAAAAAAATGCATGCTCTTATAAATATTTTTATTTTTTTTATAAAAATTATTCAAATTAAATAAAAATAAAAATCTTTGTACTGAAAAGAGTTTCTAAATATTCTAATATTTTGGTAACTTTTATAATCCTTTCGCACCTACGAAATTTCGAAAATTACTACTTAGACTTCATAGAATCCCATCATTGAAAATTTCGTTTATTTTTATAACTGATAAATGCAAAATATGATGCATATGAATTAATTTGTGATGCTATTATATTGTAAGGTGAAATAAGGGAATTTTTATATTTAGAATCATTCTAAATACTTTAATTCTTTGACAATATTTTTAAAAAAATTCTCTCACTTAAGGAATTCTCAGAAATCACTACTTAGATTTTCCAAAATCCTATCGTAAAAAATGCCAATTATTTTCAAGACTATGTAATGCCAATAACAAGTGCAATATGCATATGAAAAAACATATTATGCATATTTAAAAAAACCTATTACCTATCTTCCTTATGTTTTATTTTCGTTACTCTTTTTAATTTTGTCTTAACCACCTAATTATTTCACTATTGTTATTAATAATTTTTAAAAGGAATAAGGTAAATAAAATCTTTTTATTAAATTTTTTTTGATATCTAGATACTTTGACGGTATTTTTTTAGAAGAATTTTCTCACCTAAGAATTTCTTAGGAATTTCTATTCAAATTTCCTTAGAATCTCATCTTTGGAGATTTCGTTTACTTTTTTACTTTCTTATTTGATTTTATTCTAATTCTAATTTTTAATTATTCTTTTATTAATCATTATTATATTTATGTTTTAATTATACTTTTTTTTAAAGATACAAATAGTTAATCATGATATGAATTTAATCACTAAAAAAGTAATTATATATTATTTTTTCTTTATTATCACTTCTTTTTTTCTTTCTTTTTTTGTAAAATCATTTAACTGGTAATATACTTTTAGGAAGATGAATGAAAAATTTGTGTATAAAATATTTTACTAAATATTTCATTACTTCGGTGGTACATTTTAAAAAAAATTACCTAGAGATTTTCAAAAATCGCTATTCGAACTTCTCTAAAATCTTATCTTTTAAAAATTTCATTCGTATTATTATTATTATAAATTTTTTTAAAAGTATAGAAAGTTAATAAGTAAATTAAGTGTGCATGAAGTTTAAATTGCTATTAAATATATATTTTTGCATGAACATAAATGATACAAAACTTGCATAAAAATAAAATCTACTAATAAATAAATATATGGACTCAAGTTTTAAGACATTGGTTTGTTAATTAGAAATGAAATATTCCAACTAAAATGACACAATCATCCCCACCTTCTCTATTTTCTCTTTACTATTTGATGGTCATAACACATGAAAAGAAAGATAGGTCCCAATTTGTATGGTAACCCAAAAAACTACAGGCCTTTTTGATGTTTACATGAGGTTGTTAGTATACACATTTCTTCAATCATGAATTACCCTTTAATCTCAAAGATATCAGAAACTAAAATTACCAGCTATGAAGCCTCAAACTCGTAGACAAATAAAGAAACGACTAGGGACCGAGGATGTCAACACTGTTACCAAATAAACCGAAACAAGAAGAGGCTGGGTTTCTCACAAACAGCCATTTCACAAAAAGGGGTCTGTTAAACAATACAAATTTAAAATCACTAGACCGTAAAGAAGACCCATTAACATCTAAAATTTCTAGCTTTTCCTCCTTAGATCACTTACTACAAACAAATAGCATTTGCATAACAAACTAATAAACATAAAAAAGGGAAGCTTTTCCACCACAGACTACTTATCGAAATGAAGAACGACAAAACCATGCAAAGGATGAAGTTTCAAACATCAGTAGACAGGCTACATTCAAGAAGGTTTAGGATGTAGGAAAAAACACAAAACTTTAATCTTCAAAAACAAACAAAATAGCATGTACTACGCAACTATATGTAGAAATGAAGAAAACGTGAACATAAAGGGATGGAAACAACAGTGTTCTTATGAAAATAAACAGAAAGGGAAATGAAGGAACTACTTTTTCAGAAAAAAAAAAACCCCTTACCCAAGAGCTGCAACTTTCCTTTCCTTCATCAAGCTCCCACTTTTCCTTCAAGTTTTCCTTTTCTTGAGTTTCCTCTAGCTGCCAGACTTCCCTTCTTTCTTGACCACCAAGGAATCTTCTTCATTTCTTCTTTCTGGTTTCCTAAAAGAAACCTTCAGTGTGTCTTTTTTTTTTTTTTTGTGTGTGTTTTGAGTTCTAATCTTCTTCCTTTTCTTTTCTTCTCTTTTTCTTTTTTTAACTCTCTTCTGCCAGCCTTCTTAAATGCTCGGCAGACTTCTTTTTTTATGATTTAAAAAAAAACTCCGTCTCGACCTCTCTTCCTGATTACCAAGTCTTTTCTTTTTTTTGATTCTTTCTTTCTTTTAGAGCCTTTCCTCTTTTCTTTTTTAGGTTTCTCTAGTGCTTTGCCTTTTGGTTGTGTTTTTTTTTTCTCTGCCCTCCTTTTCGGCAGCCTTTCCTTCCAAAAACTACCCAATGCCTTTCTATAAACCCCCTGAACCTCTTGCGTCCTTCCCAAACCCTTTTTTGTTTTCTTCCTCTTCGCTCCACCACCCTTTGAAGGCCTTATCTTTGTTTTTATGTCGTAGCTTCAGCTCCATATTAGCTGATTGTCCTTCTGCATGTCGTGCATGCTGTCACGTAAAAAGAGAATGGTTCACTTTCTTTCCCTTTTTTTTTTTTTTTTTGCTTTTTTTTTCTCAGCTTCAACCTCTTCCTTTTTGCAAAGCCCATGCCTTCTCTTCTTTTTTTTTTTAATTAAGGTTCCCTTATCGTTCACGTGGGAACTAGATATTCTCATGAAAAAAGCTTATGCTTATTGGGCTCCCATGTTCTTTAATTACCCCTTTTTTTTAGCCAAGCCATGAAATACAAGCCATAGGCCCACGTTTTTCCTTTTAATTTTTTTGGTTTGGGCTTCTATTTCGACTTTGGGCTTCCTCTTCTTTTGTTGCTTTTGGGATACCTTTTAGGTTTTATTTTAGGCTTTAATTCTTGGGCTTTAAATTAATTTTTGGACCTTTAAATTGAAATAGTTAAATTCTATTTTAATTCACACTAAATTGGACATTACCCAAATAAATTTGGATTGGATTTTATCCTAAAAAAATGGTCTAAAAGCAATTAATTTGAAATAAGCCTGAACGAGTCAATTCAATTAAAAAACTTAAGTCGGTCCAAATCAAATCATTCAAGTCAAGCATAGAATCAAACAAATTCGAATAATTTCGGACAAAATTAGGTGTTTACACCCATCATACAAAAAATAAATTTTTGAAGCATTAAATAGCTAGAATTAGAGAGATAATTAGTAAACAATTCCATTCTATGTTAAATTTTATTTTGAGACTACATACGCTATTGTTTAAAAAACTGAATTGATATCAGAGAATTTAAAAGATAATAGATGAAAATGGTTTAAAAGTTGTGTGAGTGCCTTAGGTGGGACATACTTTAAGGTCAGTGCAGATGCAGTTGACAAGCCTAGATACTGAACTAAAAAAAATAAAATTACTACCAATGTCCTTAGTGTTTGTACCCTAGATATGCAAATTCATATATGTTCTATTGGGTTGGGAAGGTTTTGCAGCAAATAAAAAAGTGCTAAGGGATGCCATTACACGCAAGATTGGGTTGTGGATTTCACAAGTATTAGCTTTAATAATTTGGTTTAGTTTTTTTTTTTTTTTGGGTATTAATGTTGTTCCACTGTAATAGATAATTACTAATTATGTGATGTCGAATACATAAATATGGAAGGTTTTTTGACACTTTATAGAGGTAAAGATAATATTTTAATGATTAGAGGGCAAGACTCTAACCTATGACCTCGCAAGAATACTTTAATATGAAACAATATTAAGTAAGAAATTGTATCGAGAGATATTTTGGTATATTGAAAGCTAGATATGTAATTTTAAGGGAAAAGTCATTTTATTCAATAAAAATACAATGTAAAATCATTTTTGCTTGCTACTGTCTCTATAATTTTATCAAGTTTGAGATAATGATTAACCCTATTGAAGGTAATGTCGCTGAAAAAAATAGTACCCAATCAGATGGATCTGAACATCAAGATTTGATTATGCATGTTAAGCCAATTGATTCTTGGACTTGGTTTAGAGACAATCTGGCACATGAGATGTTTATCCATTAGTTGCAATTATGGGGATAAAAACATTATAGATTTTTTTTCTTACAATGTTAGGTCATTTTAATTGATTTATGTACCATGTAATTAAATGCACAATTTGGTTTTTGTTAGAGTAAACACTAAAAAATTAGAAGTATTATTTTTGGTAAATCTAAAATTTTGAAAAAGGGCTCCAAGGCATGTAATGGTGCCACTTTTTTTAAAGTTTTATATGCCCTCACTGTATTATTTACTTACTATGGTGCAAGAGAGTTGCAAGCAATAAACCTTGATGATACAATAAAATCCAGTGACTGACTATGTTTTGCACTAATGAAATCAATCCACTAAGCAATCACCAGCATATCATAAAATCACTGAACTTCTATATAGGTTTTCTGTAACAAAGTTTTTATAAAAGAAATCTAAAGTTTGAAGAAAAAGGAAGAGGTTTAAGAATTATTTCTATCTGTTTTCAAAAAACCAGATGAGCTTTTTACAAATAGATAAGTATTTTTTTCTACACACATGACTATCTATTTTGAATGGACAAAACTATCTATTTTTTAGCAGTTGAAATTGTTCATTTTGAATATACTTATCTCTCTGTTTTGAATAGACTTAACTATCTATCTTTATTTTTTTTCTTTTTTAATATAAGATTATTTTCTATGTTTTATTTTGAAAATCCCTAACAATCTCCTACTATTTTTAAAATAATTTAGATTTATGATGACTTTAAAAATCAATAACATAAATGAAGGTATCTTCTGATTTGAAATAGACTATGTTGTGAACCAGTTATTCCATTTGATTAATCAAACTTGTCTCATACAATGATTTCAATACCCAATGAATGCTTGGTATCTGGTGACACATTTATAGTCATATGTCTACATCTTTTTTTTATAAGTGCTGGTAGAGCCAAGCTCTTAAGCTCTTAGAAATGATCACACTTCACACTCACATAGGTAGCTCTCATCAGGAGTGTTCTCATAACTATAACACTCTAACATATTTATGTTATAGATCTATTAATAGTATATTACTCATCCTTCTTTTACTATTACAAGTACTTAGCACTTTACCTGGGATGACATTAAACATTACTATAATGGTAGCAGTCACAAACAGATGATGTACTTTGTCTGATTGAACTCAAAGACTTAATGTTATAACAAGTGTTGAGTCAAGTTCCCATTATAGGTAACTTTACTTCATGAGCTTGAGCCTCATCCCTATTGAGGTCTTTTTTACCAACTTTGTAGTAAGACTTTTGGTTAAAGAATCTGTCAAGTTTTCATTAAACTTCATATAATTTATAATGATCACTCCATCTGAAATTAATTATCGACTATAGCTATGTCTTAGTCTAATATATCTAGACTTTCCACTATATACTTGGCTATATGCCCTTTCTAAAGTTGCTTCACTAACATATTAGATAGAAATTGAGAAAATTGGTTTAGGCCATAAAGGTACTTCATATAATAAACTTCTTAGCCATTCAACTTCTTCAGTTATTGTGGCTAATGTAATAAACTTGATTACCATGGTAGAATCTATTATGCTTATTTGTTTCTTGGAATCTTAAGAAATGACACTCCTACAAAATACAAAGATCCATCCGCTTTTAGAAGTATAATCTTCCATATTAGAAATCCAACTAGCATTAGAATATCCTTCTATAACTAAATAATATCTATAACATAATCCGTAATTGATTATTTTTTTCAAATATCGAAATACTCTTTTAAATGCTTGCCAATGCAAGTTACTTAGATTAGTTATGTACTTATTCAACCTTTCAACAACAAATACTATGTCTGACCTTGTACAAGTCATTTGCATATATCAGACAACCAATTACTTTTGCATATTGCAATTGATCGATTGTTCTACCAATATTAGATACTAATTTCAGTTGAAAATCTATGGGTGTAGATACTGGAATACAATCGAAAAGATCAAACTTTTTAAGTACTTTTTCAATATAATGTGATTGTGACAAGGTTATGCCACTATCATTTTGGATTACTCTAATTCCAAGAATAACATCTGTTACATCCATATCTTTCATTGAAAAGTTATTTGATAAAAATTTCTTTGTTATTTTAACTTGTTCTGAATCAGTGCCTAATATTAGCATATCATCCACATATAAGCAAATTATGACTCATTTGCCATTTTCAAATTTGCTATATATGCACTTATCTGACTTATTAATTCTACAACCATTAGCAATAACGATTTCATCAAACTTTCAGTCCCATTATTTTGGTGCTTGCTTAAGTTCATAGAAAAATATTACAAGCTTACAAACTTTATGCTTTTGACTTGAAATGATAAATCCTTCTGGTTGTTCCATATATACTTTCTTTTTTAATTCACCATTTAAAAATGTCATCTTTACATCCATTTGATGTATAATCAAATTATAAATAGAGGCAAGTGAAATTAAAAGTCTAATTGTAGCAATTCTAGCTATTGGAGCATAAGAATCAAAGTAGTTTATCCCTTACTTTTGTGTAAAGCCCTTAGCTACCAACCTTGCTTTAAATTTAATTATGGTTTCATCCACTTTCATTTTTTTTTTAAAATCCATTTACAGCCTATTGGATTAGAACTTGATATAAGGTCAACCAAAATCTAAGTATTATTTCTCATTATTGAGTCCATTTCATCATTTATTACTTCTCTCCAAAAAGTAAAATTTTGAGATTTCATTATCTCTTCTTATGTAACAAGATCAGACTTTGCATTAAAATAATAAGAAATTTTATTATTTATGCTTTCACTAGTTTCTTCCACAAAGCACATAAAGAAATTTAGTCCAAAATCTTTTGCCTTTCTAAACCTTTTGCTTGTCTTTATTTCTTGATAAAATTCATCACTAATTTCAATTTATTCTAATGGATTTGAAATTTCCTTTCCACTTTGTAGGATGAATTGTCTATAATTGTCTCGAAATAGATTTAAATATATTTTCATCAAAAATTACATCTCGTGATTCAACGTTGAATGATTTGGTTCAATAACCATGAACCTATATGCTTTACTATTTTGTGATAACTTATTAATATGCATTCTATTCCTTTTTCACATAACTTTTTCCTTTTAAGTTCTAGAATTTTAACTACAACTCTATATCCTCAAACCTTTAAATAATTAAAATTTGGTTTTCTTTTCTTCCACTACTCGTATGGGGTTATTTTTGTTTCTTTGTTAGAAATTTTATTTAGTATATGACAAGCTGTTAATAAAGCTTCACTCCAAAATTCTTATCCACAACTAGAATATGACAACATTGCATTTACTATTTCTATTAAAACCCTGTTCTTCCTTTCAGCTACATTATTATGTTGTGATGTATAAGAAGCAGTAGCTTAATGGATTATTCTAATGGAATCAAAATAACTTAGACTATAATATTCTTCACCCCTATCTGACCTCAAATACTTGATAAAAGATTCACATTGAAGTTCAATTTTAGATTTATATATTTTAAACTTATCAAGTACTTCATTTTTGAAATATAAAAGATAAACATAACAATATCTAGTACAATCTTCTATAAATATGACAATATTTCTTTTCAAATAATGTAAGAGTACTATGTATATCACAAACATCACTATAAATTAAGTCAAGTAATTTTGTATTTCTTTTAACCTTCAAAAAGGATTTCTGGTAATTTTAGTCGACATGTATGTATTACATTTATTAATGTTTTGACTAAATTTAGGAATTAACAGAAGCTTGCTCATATTATATAATTTTTTATAATTCAAATGACTTAATCTATAATGCCATAACTATGAAGATTTAACCATATAAGTAGAAACAACATCTTATTTTTATTAATAATATTGAGTTTGAACATTCCCTCATACATATACCCATTCTAAACAAAAAAAAATTTTTAGACAAAATAAATTTATCTACTTCAAATACAAGTTTAAAATCAAACTTGTTCAACAAACTTTCAGACATTAAGTTTTTCCTAATTTTTGGTACATAACAAACATCATTTAAAGTTAAAATTTTTTTAGAAGTGAATCAAGGTTAACAGTCCATTTGCCTTTTATTGTTGCTATAGAGGAATTTTCATGTAGAGAACACTGTCATATTCATTTGGTTTGGATGTTGTGAACATGCTTTTATCCTTGTACACATATTTTGCTTCCCCAGAATCAACCCACCAAGATTCATCATTTTTAAGCATATTGATATAAAAAATCATTGCAACAAATTTTTTTAGAAGTATCTCCTTTTAAGGAATCATTTTTCTTCTGTAACAAATGACATTCTTTCTTGAAATGTCTTGACTTACCATAATGGTAACATGAACCTTTTTCATTCTTCTTGAATTTAGACCCATTAGCAATTTGCTTGAACTTGAATTTTTTTTTTGTCAAGCTTTGTAGTCTATCTTTCTTCCAAAAAATAAGTTTTAACATCACCAAAACTAGAATTTTATTCTTGCTTTCTGTATTCCTCTTTGATTCGAATATGATTAGCTAAAGCCTCAAGAGTGATTTTCTCTTTTTTATATTTCAGACTTCATTTAAAATCTTTCCATAATGGAAGAAGTTTGTCTATTATGGAGGATACAATAATTGTTTCATCTACACTTATATTATATTATTTAAATTGATTAAACATTCTTTCAATTTCACGTAATTGTTCAATCATAGAATATCCATCAACCACATGATAATTATTGAAATGACTAACAAAAAATTTCTTACTTGTTGCATTCTTGATCATATACTTAATCTTCAATTTGTCCCATAACTTTTTTGTAATAGCCTTGTTTTGGTATGTATCAAATAAGCTGTCAAACAGATTGTTCAAAATATGACATTTACACATTTAGTCTACATTATCCCATTTTTATCTCTTTTTATTGCAATAACATATTCTTCTGTTTTTTTTTTTTTTTACTTAAGAGTAGTTAAAATAGATACAACCTTCAAGGTTAAATGTAAAAATTGCATCTTCTTATGCCATTTTAAAAAATTACCATCATCAAAATGATCTAATTTGATAAAACTAAAAGCCAATTCCTTGAGCATTGCTTCAGTAGCCATTGTTGAACTGAATAAAACCTTAAGATTGTTAGACCAAAAATTGAAAAACAAAAATGACTGCTTTTGGTAAATCTAAAATTTTGAGGAAAGGTTCCAAGGTGTGTAACAGTGCCACTTTTCTTTAAGGTTTTATTTTCCTCCATCGTATTATTTCCTTAGCAGGTATGTAAAAAGGTTGCAAGCAATAGACCTTGAGGATACAATAAAGTCAATGATTGACTACATTTTGCATTGATGAAATTAATCCATCAAGAAATCATCAACGTATCATAAGATCACTGAACTTCTATATAAGTTTTCTGTGGTAAAACTTTTATAAAAAAATCTGGAGTTTGAAAAAAAAGAGAGAGTTCCAAGAATTGTTTCTATATGTTTTTAGAAAACCAGTATAGCCTTTTATAAATAGATAAGTATCATTTCCTACAGATATGATTATCTATTTTGAATAAACCAAAACTGTTTGTTTTTAATAGTTGAAATGTTCATTTTGAACAGATTTATCTCTCTGTTTTGAACAAACTTAATTATTTATTTTTATTTTTTGTTTTCCATTGTGGATATTTTCAATATTTTATTTTAAAAATCTCTAATAATTTCTACCTCTATTGAATATATATTTATTCGATTTTTCTTTTCTTATTAAGTGTCCAATGTACATGACAATTGTTTACAATAATCTTTGTTTTCTTTCCATGTCTATTGGTTTACTTTATGCCCTAATCCATACATTTTACTCTTATTTGGTTTTTGATTTACTATATTGATATTATTGCATGATGTCTAACCATGTGATTAGCAAATCAACATGTTTTCATCTCGTGCCAATCCTTCTCAATCTATACGAAACCTACCTAAAAAAAGAACTGAAAACTCGATGGTAAGTAACCATTTATGAACAAGGGAGAATGATTCATAACTGGTTCAATGCCTACATGTTTTGATAGATAATCCTAGATAGAGAGTGAATAATGAAACATTCCATGTTGGATATCTAGGGTATCTTAAACATATACAGAAGCAACTCATTTTCAATTCTCAAATTAAAGCCACCCTCACATCAAGGTAAGGGTTAAGCTACTTAAAAGTCAATATCATGTTATTTGTGATTTGAAAAATACATGTGTGATTTGGGTGAAATGATCAAGATAATTATATCATAATTGAGAAAAAAGGTTTTTGATGAGTGAGTTTAGATAAGTTGTTTAAGATTAAACCATCACTTAATTTACTTATTTTATGTTTTTTCTATTCTTCTTATTTGATTCATATTTATTTGAACTTTTGTGTACTTATCCAGATGCTAATGGGTTAAGGAACAAATATTTTCTTTTTTTTTATGATTTTAAAGTGATTTTCGGATTCCGACAAAGTAACAAGTTAAAGAGCGAAAACAACAACTGATGCCATTGAATCAATGAATGTTACTGAGGATGCTTACTTGTCTCTAGAGTTCAATGCCCATCATGAAGGAAATGCAGAGAAAGTAGAAGAAGAAATTGGTTCAACTACTTCGAGCAACATTAGGATATTGTTAGGTAAGAAGCGTTCTGGAGTAAAGATAGACTAATTGCTGAATTGGTCGAGCAAATAGACAAACTTGGAGCTACATATGATAAGGTTGTGAGCCAAAGGGAAGGCATTTCAGCTTTTTTCAATAAGGAAATTGAGAATAGTGATAGAAAAATATCACTTTTCAATAAAATAATGTAACTTAATAGTTTCTTAATTGATGAAATGCTTGTCGCCGGTGAGTATATGTTAAAAAAAATCACAAAGTAGAGTTTTTTTTTTGCACTGCCACATGTATTTAGAAAGGATTACATATGAAAGCAATTAAACGAATGTAATGCTTACATTCATATATTATGTATTATTATATTCATTTAATTATGTTAAAAAGGTTTTTTTTATTGCAAATAGATTAGCAAGTTGTAAGTTTGTTTTTTTAAATTGAATTTAATATTTAATATTGTATATATGACTTTTTTTTTCATATTTGTATATTATAAAACAAAAATCATACTTATGTGAATCATACAATTTCTAATTGAATTACTGTATATAAAAAAAATGGTCGTGATAATGTTTAATTGAAACAATTGAGATTGGTATTAATTGAAACAATTATGATTTTATAAAATTTAACAACTATACATTCACGTGAAGTACAAAGAATTTGGAACTATTGTATAAATTTACATAATATAAGTTGTCCTCAATTTTCAATGTGGAAATGTGGTGACGTAGTCACACCATTCTTTTCGAACTTCATCAATTTCTTCTTGTATGAAGTTATCCTTGTTCGATCATTATTAACAAAATATAAAAACACAATGGCAAACAATTTGCATTAATATATATTATATATGTTTAATAGAAACATATTAGTTAGTAGATGGTATTTTATATATGGCATTCTCATTGGATCATACATAACAATCTCTCTCATGAAACAAAAGATATAATATCTACATTCTACAAGTCCTGGTTAATGAGAAATTTGAAAATTAAATTGAGTCGATAGTTAAATATTTTTTTAAACAAATTTAGTATAAAAGAGTATATTATACACTTACCAGTAATGTCACCAATTTGAACTTTTTTATTTTTATGAATTGTACCCATTCCCTCGAATCAACACAAACGAACTTATAAACATAAATACTAGTAATTACACAAAAATACATTTTAATAAAATGATACTTTATATGAAAATGCAATACCTCTTTATTATATCGGCAAGCTAGGGTTTAGGCATTGAATTTTTTTTCTTCAGAGTTCAATAAGTAAGGATTAAACATATTCATATCAATCACAACAAGCTGTCAATGACCCCTGCAAAATAATATACATGATAATGTTAAAATATATTACATGTAAAAACTATAGGATTTTGATATCATACATAAATCAAATTATTACTTTGAAATTAACTTACCTGGAATTATAAGGTGCCAAATAATATTTGGACTATTTTTTGCAATGATTGACCCACATAAAGAGCACGACTAGTGAGAGTCTTAGAATCATGACTATTAAAATATAGGTAAATGAATTTGTATCTATCAATCAATTATCTCTCCTTCAATCCTCTGTACAGGAAGCTGTATGATGAAAATGAAAAGTATTAGACTGTTATAAACAATATAGGAAAAATTTTCATAAAAAATAATTAAATTAAATTATAAGTTAATCTTATATACGCAACAATTTTAGCAACCGATATCTCTTCTATCCCACAAAATGTGTAATCAAATAATCTATGCTTAATGTCCATGGTTATGAAAATGAAAATGTATCAGACTGTTATAAACAATAGAGGAAAAATTTTCATAGAAAATAATTAAATTAAATTATAAGCTAATTTTATATATGCAACAATTTTAGCAACAGATATCTCCTCTATCCTACAAAATGCTTCAATCTCTAACTGCTCTATGAACATAGTCGAGGGATAATCAAATAATCCATGCTTAATGTCCATGGTTATGCAATCTCCTCCTAATAAACACTGACTCATATAAGTGGATAGCACATTCATGGCAATTACGTAAGTGTGTGATATGAGGTTGAACATACTGTTACAAACAAATATAAATTATCATTCTTTTTAACAATTTTAAAAAACATAAATTAAATTTAAAAATAACTCAATTTCACTTTCAATAACTAGAATGATGATTATTGAAGAAGGGGTATGATGTAAGACTTGATTTGCAAATTTATTTTCAAGCTGGATGTCAATAAAAGACTAATCCTGAGCCATATTATGTTGCATTGCTGCCAATATTACCTTCAATGCTGCAAGTCGTTGTTGTTGCTCTATTATGGATTTATGTTCGACATTTTTAATTGAGCGAGATTTCGGTTGATTCTTAAAGCACTGTGATGAAGAGACAAATCTCTTAACCCTCTGAACATAACTAGGTCTCTTTTAATCTTAAAGTTAAAGGCAAAAGATTTTTGCCATAACTAGTTCGTGGCTCATCAAATTCATATCTCATAACAAATTTATCCTAAGACACAACATGATGGTGAGTAACTAAATACAATATTTATTCATACGTAAAAGCACATTTAGCATAGTGAAATAAAAATGAAATAAACCTATAATCTTCTAAGCCTTTTGTCCTACGATGTTTTAGTATTTGAGTTAGATGTTTCCTAAAACCATAAATCAATATAAGTTTCTAATTTTCATTAAATGAAGTTCATAATCTTCATCCTTGAGTATAATAATAGCATTTGAATACTTATAAGATCATGTTTCACATTTGCATAACCCTTTTTCGATGTTCGATGGTGATACACTTGTTAGGCTCGTATGTTCTTTTGTTGTTCTTTAATTTTTTGTAAAAAAATGAAATCAATGACATATTAACATACAATTAGATTGATCAACAAATTATAAAAATAAAAAAAATTTGTATAAATATGGAGAATTTAGCTGATAGATGATCTTGAACAAACTGCGATCATTTTGCTTCACTGATAGCATCTAAATATGTTGTTGAAGGATGAAACAACAATTCAAAATTGTCAGTGAATGGTAAAATATATTTGGTTATTAATCTGCTATTAAAGTTTTTGTATTTAATCCCAGTAGATTGTAATACAAACTTCTTATACTTATATGAAACGTCGAACAGTTCTTATAAAAATGATTAAATTATATTAAGTCAACATCGTATTTGCGTTCTATAAATAATGAACAATAAAGATGAATTACTTTGGATTTCATTGAAAAAACTTACTACAACTGAGTTCCATATATTGTCATTCTTATCATCTGGAATTTTCCTTCAACTAGAGTAATTAATGGATATAGTCTGTCGGAATGACAACTCTAATATAGCAAGCCCACTTTGCACCTCCATTTAACACAGGTTGCCCATCTTGATTGAACTTAACATGAATTTTTTTAATAGTTTTAAATGATTTCTCATGTCCCATAGATTTTTTTTCACGATGGGTGTGTCAATTGAGACTTCTTTTTGTTCATGTTCAATAAAGGGAGATATATGTTCTTCTGAAACCATACTATCTTGTGATTTTGATCATAATTGTATTAGATGTAACAAATAAATCAAATCAACAAAAATATTTTACATGCAAAATATATATCCATGAAACAAAAAAAATTTCATGTTGAGAATAGATGTGCAATAATGTCAATATGTTGAGAATACATGTCAAGAGTACTCTGGTAAGTACGTGCAATATGTTCCCAATTTGCCAAAAAATCAACATAATAATTCACATTTCTTGCTGAGAATGATTTATTGAGCAATGTCAATGTCTATTATTGAACTATTGGCAATAAAATATAATATGATACAAAGGTTCCTCTTGTGCAAAGGATTTAAATGTTTCGACCAATTATAATATAACAAAAACTTACGATATTGCATTCATAAATAATCATTTCAACCAATTACTATTGATGCATAATTACTTGTCTTAAAAAATAGTTTATGAATCTCTATTTCTCGTATAATAAAAGTCCATGCAATACAAAAGGAAAAAAAAAAAGATGATTCCACTAGACTATGGTGCTTTCAACCAAACTCTCTTTACAAATCCACACAATAATTAGCAGTACGCAAATCACACTCTTTAAACACCCATTTTCCAATCCACCATTTGGCAAATCATAAAACTCAAACCATACTAAAAACAAACTAAATATAAAAGGAAAAAAATATAAAGGATCCAACCACGAATAAAAGTGAAAAATAAAAAAAAAATAAAAAAACCACTTATCAAAGTTAGACAATGTGCAACAGTGGTGACAGTTAAGGCTTTTAACGACAAGAAAGATGAAGCAATGAAGGCAGTCGGATGATATGATTATATATTATTATGGTTCAAGCACTTCGTTTATTGGTTTTAGGGTTTTAGCCATTTAGGTGTCTAAAAACATAATGGAAAGTGAAAGGGTTTATGTTATTTAAAACACTCAATTACGTTAATTGTTTAAACGAAATGTCATAATTGAGTATTTTAAAATTTTGAAAAGCAAGCAATTACAACTTTTTTTTTTAACTAAATGTCGTAATTGAATATATTCAATTTCTAAATGCAAACAATTACATCGTTTCTTTAAACCAAATGCTATAATTAAGTATTTTCAATTCTTAAATCCAAGCAATTACAACATTTCTTTCATTTAAACGCTATAATTGATTTTTTTAAAATTTTAAATGCAAGCAATTATGACGTTTCTTTTAACCAAACACCACAATTGACTAATTTCAATTCTTAAATCCAAGTCAATTACGACATTTTTTTTATTTAAACGCCATAATTGAATATTTTTAATTTTTATATGCAAGCCATATTTGTGGTATTCTTATAATTTGGTACAATTTTAATTTTATAAAAAAATATAAAATTTTTCGTTCGATTGATGATAAAGGCATTATTTGTTGTGTTTTTTTTTTTAAATCAAAATCAAAGGTTTTTTTTCCAAGATTGTCAATAATATTATGGTAAAAATACATGATTTAGTAAACGCAAATTCTTCCCAACCAAACAAAAAATTCTAAAAACCGAATGCCCTAAAAATAACTATTTTCATTGGTATAACACTTTTCTAGAGATCATATTTTCCTTCGGAATCTAAAAATCTGTGAACTAAATGCTCCTTTAAAGTATATTAATATAGTTAAAGAAATGTATGATAGAGTTATAACAAATATGAAAACATTTAAGGGCTTGATTGATAGTTTTCTCATTACCTTAAGATTGCATCAAGACTCAGCGCTAAGTTAATTTCTTTTTATATTAGTTATAAATGAGTTTGCTAGATATATTTAAGACAATGTGCCATGATATATGTTATTTGCCAATAATATAGTCTTAGTTGCTGAAACTAGTGATGATCTTAATACGAAATTAAAATTTAGAAGGCATATGTTGGAGTCTTGAAATTTTAAATTGAGTATACATAAAACTAAATATATGGAATGTAAGTTTAGTAGTTATAGGAAAGTGAGTGCTAATGTGATTAAGTTGGATGATAAGGTGATACCAAAGAATAATCATTTTTGGTATTTGGAGATCAGTTATTCAAGGCGACGTTAAGATAGAAAGGGATATAAATCATAAGATTCAAGTAGGATAGATCAAGCGACGAAATGCATCAAGTGTTTTATGTGATTGCAATATACCTTTAAAGTTAAAGGTAAAGTTATATAAAACATCTATAAGACCTGCATTGTTATATGAGACTAACTGTTAGACTATTAACAAGACAATATGGGAAGGAAATAAGTGTAACTAAGATGAGAATACTTAGATAGATGTGTTATAAAATTAGAAGATACAAATCAAAATGAAAAGATTCGAGAAAAATTAGGTTGAATTCAAATTGAAGAAAAGATGAGAACGTACTATTTGAGATAGTTTGACATATGAAATGTAAATTTATCTGTGCACTGATTAAGAAAAATGAGTTTTGAATTTGAGAGACAACAAAACTTCTTGAGATGAACCATGAAAGACGTGGATGCAAGTATTAAAAATTTATATGGGATTAAAAAAGTAGATGAAAGCAAGAAGATTCAAAACTCCGAACTAACATGATTCCTTTTTTTGGTCTTTTATATAGCCTACTCTAGAATTATGAGATATAATGTTTAGTTTGTTATTTGTTGTTTTTAAATACCAAATTAAAAGGGCCATCTAACGTCTTTATGAATGCGCAAAGCATACCAAAGGGTAGTAAAGTTGATGTTTCAGATGACAATGGTGCTTCTTCAAGTGACGAGGATGCTCAGAAATAATTATGCCGTAAATGATATGAAGTGCCATTCTGTCAAACAAGATTAACAGCCATGAGTTCAAGATTATGAGGTGTGCCAGCTAACCTGATGTGTAGAATATGTGACAAGAAAGATGCGGATTTGCGATTGAGAAAACATTTAATTTCGAGGGATGAGGAGATAACCTTGAACCTCAACCCACGCATCATTAATGTCAGGCCTAGATTGTTACTATACATGTTTGAGAGACTGTTTATGGGCAAAAGACGCATGAAGGAAAGCAAAGTTTCCAGAGTATCTTACAGGCAACTAGACTGGCCTATCGAGTGCACCATCTAGGTGAGGCAGGAGATGTTGAAAGAATTTTCTCTGTAGAATGGGCATTCTAGTGTAGTAGGAATGACACGATACTTATCAGCAGAAATTGCTACTTTTGCCTTAAAATCATTATATCAATGAGCAAGTTCGAATCTCAAATATTAACAAAGCAACCTATCAAGTCATATCCTGGAAACCTATGGGGAAAACTTAGGGAGGAGGCCATATGGGATCAAGACAGTAGCATGGTCGATGTGCAGCAACAAGAAAGAACCGAATTTTTTTATCTTATGCTGGTTGAAGCTTTGACAGAGAAAAGGGCGGTTAATCAAACAGTAGAAAATATTCAAAGCTTTGATTATATAAACTCTTATCAAACTTGAGACATGGGGAAGAACCATCATCCACAATTATCATACATCCACACATAAAACTAAACCTTGTTCAGACAAAAATCATTCAAGAATAACATAGATAAAATACTAATAATTATAAAATTTTAATTATAGTAAAGTTCGAGACCCAAGCCGTCGTGGATCTCGTAATCTTTGAGGGTAATATGATCCTTATAAACCGTATACCACTTCTGGATCCGGATCTTGTCGGCTCGGGTACCGGTTTGTGCCGCCACCAGCTTCTTCAGGTCTCCGATCGTGTCATCTTCGTTGCACTTCACGCGCACCTTCTTCCCTAGTCGATCATTCAACACCACCTCGATCATCTTCGATTTTTTCTGGTTTTCTAAAATTTCAGAGAAAACCCTAATTCCCAAATTCGCTAATCCTCAAAAATAAGAGAATTGAAGAGCGGGGTGGACTTTTTTATGGGATTCCTAACAACTTAAGCCGACCATTACCCTTTGACTAATATTGACTTTTGTGTGTGGAACCGATGTCGTTTTATTCGGGGGTTTTTATGCTTGATTTTACTCATTTATCCTTCCTTCGTTTTTCCCCAAAATCTTATTATAGAAGTAAGTTTCGTTTATTTTTAATATAAATTAAGGTTTGTGAAGTAAAATATAGTAAATTGGAGGCTTTTATTTTGGTAAAAATTATTAATTGGAGTTTGATTTGAGCTTTTTAAAACTTAATAATTATGCTATTATCCATTTATTTTTTTATTTGCAATTTCATACATTTTCCCATTAATTATCTTAAGGAATGGGAGGGTAATTGTCAAAAGTTTTGCATAATACAGAATAAAAAGGGGACGTATTTTTTTAATGTTAGAATTGATTTGGAATTTGGATATTCCTGATTGCATGGAAAAAGAGAATTTTTATATAATGAGAAAAGTGTCCATAAACATACAGACAAAAGATTTGTAACATTAACATTGCAGAAACAATAAACACAGTAGCACCAAATATCTGAAGCTGAACCCATCAGTGTAACTTATATACAACTAATTCCAGACATCCTACATATTTGAATCTTTAATTATCTTTTTTTTTTTTTTTTTGTGAAGAATTTATGCGGTGGTAGGGGTGTTTAAAAGCTTCATCATGAAGTTGAACCTAACATCTGGCGAGGTATTGGGCTGTGGCCAGTTTGCTCCCTCTGGCACCTTAATGATTCGGAAACCCTGGCCTTTATACAGTTTTGTGGCCCCAGGGTTGTTCAAATCACAGTGCAAAGCAATGGCACGGCAGCCCCATCTCCTCGCTTGAGCTTCTGCCTTGGCTATGAGCCTTTTAGCTATTCCCTTCCGACGATATCTCTCTCGAACTGCAACATTTGATATGTATGCAATTCCAGTCCTGTGATAAAGATGCCCAAGTGTCATTTGTATGATAAGAGTATTTACTAGTTTCATCAGAAGCTGAATACAATGCATGTTAAAAGATTCCAGAAAAATGAAAAAAATGTTGTATAAGAAAGGAATGATGGACGTTTTTCATTTCAAAAAACTACTAACTAATGCGGTTAAATCCCACAGGAGTTAGTCCAGTTGGTAAGGGAGAAGTCCCTTTCTTTTCAACCAAGGTTCAACCCTTGTGGGGAGTATTCCAAGAGTAAAATCTTGAATGTACTAGGCCGGATGCACTTAAGATCGTCCCGGGAGGGGATTAGGCCCAAACAAAGTTCGGGGATGCCCCTGACCATCTTATCAAAAATGAATAGAATCAATGCAGTTACAATATTCTGTTAGTAAAGGGTTAATTTCAAAATAAGAACCATACTTGACAAACACTGTTACATAATTCTTAACACTTCCAGCAGATCCAGTCTACCACAACCGGTTCCTACTGGAATTCTACCATCTATGGAACTTGAACAGAATTTTCCACTCCTAAAATCTTTAACAATTTGGGATGAGAGAACAGCTATGCCTTTAACTCAAATCAATCTCCGATAGCTTGCTGATGGCAGTCATTTTCAAGATACCTAGCAGGATCTTCCACAGGCTGAAGAAAAAAGTAACTCAAAAGCCTTGAGTGAAACAACTGTGCCATGACAATGAATATCATCTTCCACCATTCTCTATTGTAATCATTATTTTTCTCATTGTAGGGTTTCACACCTTCTCAGCTTTTCCTCACAAGTGACAACCTCACACTCCCTCTTTCATCCTTCCCGCAATCATTTGCCTGGTATTCTCTCCTAGCCAGAAGATCTGAGTACTTCACTTAAATAACATTAAAGGACCAAGAGTTTTAAGTGAGCTTCTCTTACCCTGAAGGTTTTTCCATGCATCAACATCTCACAGTAGCATATAACTGTTCTGCCAGTTATTGATTTCAACATTATCATTCTAATTATTGAACATCTATCAATCCAAGGCAACATAAGTTATGTGGAATTATAATATGGAAACTTTGCTACATATACAGCATCTGATAGGATTTTGTTTCACTCAAACTCACTTCTGTTACAAAATCTTGAATGAGTTGAGATATAACTGTAAGATGCAAGACCACATATAGTTGCTTACGGATTGAAAAAGAAAAATCAGAACAAAAAGAAGGGATAGTAAAGGAGAAAACCTCTTTTGTTTTTTCAACGTCTTTTATCTTTTTCCTTTCTTGGCATTTTATGGAGGCTAGGTTCTGGGTTTTATTGATCAAACAAAGGGGGAAGAAAATTGTCTGTTACTATTCTTGAAATCCAATTATACAGTCTCAGAATAGTTATTTTCAAGTTAACTAGCACATAGGCATCACAACTACTCAACCTTAATCAGCTATAAGCCTTAACTTCTCTAGGCCTCTAAAAACAAACAGTTCTTCACTTTCATAAAAGAATGGCTTTGTAAGGGATTTTCATTTTTTGCCAATGGCTTTGGAAAGGGTTTCTGACAACAATCTGCTTTGGCAGCTTTAGCATTGAGATGAAAGGATGGATCACCATATGACTTGGAAGAAATAAAGACAACCAGTAACTCTCTAGGCAAAGGATTTTTCCAGCTCTGAGTTCCAAGTTAGCCATGTTTCTCATTACACGCATACAGAGAACTACTGGTATCAAAGCCACAAATATCCAGATGATCCACTTGGAGATGAACCAGCAAAAGATAGATGCACCAATTTTTAAGTTTTTCTATTTGGTTTATCACATTAAGCCTAGAGCAGGTGAAATTAATTAGTACACTCCCATCTTCTATTTTAAATTTATGATGCATTAAAGCTTTATAATATTCAAGCCCCATAAAAAATGCATTGATTAGGTATACACATCTCAATTTGAAGAGCAGAAAGCTTCATTGAAACAAACAGCTGTAAACTTGCAAAGGCAAACTATACGAGAAGGTTGAGCAATCCAGCTAATACCTTACTCAACTAACATAGTTTTCAAATTTGAAAAACGAAACTAGTTAAAGTAACATAACATGCAGCAAGCATCACACAAAAATGGAGGTACTATAAGGCAAGGAAGGCTTCGACTCACATGCAAAAAAAAAAAAGTGAAAATTATGAGGTTGTATACTTCTTAACCCACAAATACTGATAAACACAACGACTTTTTGGAATTATCAACAGCTTCCCAAGACATAGAGCATGTAAAATATTTACTGATAACATGAAAGGAGTAACATATAATATGTAATTAATGAAAGGTAAAGCTGGGGTAAATTTGATGACCAACAATTTTGCAACCATAAAACAAAATTTTCGAACACATTCATCTCGCAGAATAAGTATTTAACAGTTGATAAAACAAGTTCCTTCCAGGGTAAGTAGCAACTAATATGTTGCGTCTTTAAATGACATTTAACTAGTATAAATATCTTGGAACAATTTAACTCACCTTCTCTGGCGGAGTGGTCCTTTTCTAGGAAGAAAATCAGCAACAGTATCCACAGTTAAAATACCAGTCACATAACCTCTATTAAGACTAAATTTCCCATCAAAACCTCCAATTTCGAAATCATCACTTCCAAATAACAATGTATCATCAACTGAACCACCAATTACAGCAACCAAACAAGTTCTCCTGCAACCACGTGGAGCAGAGATTCCTGACAGCATTGCCACCAATCTGTCAACTCGCAGTACAAAATCCAAAGGGAACGAATATTCAGGAAAGAATGAGCTACAGTGAGTCTCAGCCACTTCCCAACAATCCTCTAACCGTGCCTCCCGAACAAAAATCTCAGGAGACACAGTTGGAAAGAGATCAACAACTTGAGTAGCTTTGCATGCTCCTACACCCAAATACCAACATGTCCAAAACACACCATCAACATCCGCATTTCCTAAAAATAGGACTTAAAATAATATAATCTCTTTTGTAACATAATGGACAACCAGATATGCAATGAACTCAATGAAAGTAGCATCTCCAGCCTAAAATATCACAAGAAATGTCATACCAAAAATAACGAAACGAACCCACATTCCATCGCTTACAACAAGTGTCAGAAAAAGAAAGGGCTTTCTCAATGTGAAGTCAACCTTTAATAGACAAAATCATTCATAAATTCACCAACAAGCAGATTAAATCAACCCAGATTCACATAAAAAAAAAAAAAAGAATCCCCCCCCCTCCCAAAAAAAAAGTCTCAAGAACCAAACAGAACACAGATATTTTATTTAAAAAATTGGCAAAGTCAATGCAAACAAGAAAAATACCCAAATCTAAAAAATTCATGCACAACTAAATTCACATGTTGACAAATACCAAAACCCAAATTTTCTCTCTAAAAAAAGAAATTATCTAGACATGGTTCAAATCCAGTAAGTTATGTTCATCATAGAAGTACTCATAATACCCATTAAAGAAAAGATTTTTTTTAACTTTTTTACCTAATTTGGAAAGAGATGAGTCATGCGAAGCCCTGGAAGGAGGAAAAAAGGGTGGTTGTTTTTTTAAAAGAACGAGAGGAGAAAGAGAGGGTTTTGAGGAAGTTGTTGTAGTTGTGGGAGAAACTGTAACTGAAGTACCCAACGATAGGCTCCGCATTTCTAGGAGACTTGGTGTCTCTCTGCCTCCTCACTTCTCCGACTCTCTCCCCCTTTAATCTCCGGAAATTCTTTGGCTGTTGGTTTTCGAGAGAGACTATGAAGGAAGGAATCAAAATAATTTTTAAGTTAAATTGCATCTAACTCCTTCAGATTTAACAAAAAGTCAAGTCCATTAATTTCAAATTGAACATTCTACTTTAAAATAGTTAACATCCTAAACCAAATTTGAATAATTACAAATTTGATCAAATATGAAGTTAAAAATTTAAAAACAAAAAATAATTCAAACTCAACAAAAACTTCATCATAAAATCTAAAGAAAAAGAAAATGAGAATCGATTTAAGGAGATTTTTTCTCAATGAAGGTTTCAAAAAAGGAACTAATGGATTTTTTTATTTTTATTTTTTTCAAGAAAAGAAATAAAATGAAAGAAAGTAGCATTTTTAAAAAGGAAAATAATTAACTTTTTATTTTATTTTGACAATACAAAATTTTTATCTTTTAAAAAAATTTAATTTTGAATTTTTTTATAATGCAGCTTTTAAAAAAAATTAAAAATATAAAATTTAGGAAAACACAAAAAAAATTATTAAATTTAACAAGATCATAAAAAATCATTTAAAATAACAGAAAGAAAAGTTTTTTAATTTTTTTAGAAAATAAACTAAAAAAATTTTATCTTGAACTTTCCGTTTTAAAAAAATAAAAATTCATAATTTT
Source organism: Durio zibethinus (assembly GCF_002303985.1). The sequence continues at coordinate 19,817,884 of NW_019168481.1, forward strand.
TTTTTTTTAATAAAAAATATCATATCTTCCTTTTTCAAATTGAGTATTTCAAGTTCTTTTTCTTCAAAGGCATAATGATCTCTATAACACCTTATTAACAGATTTTTTAACTTTGAGTTAATGACAGGACCAATTTATTGGATCAAATTGATAATTTTGGAGTGGGATGTTAAGTTTTTAAACTGCTAAATTTAAGTTGAATTTTAGTTAAATATAAAGGACTTAGATAAAAGTTACCCTAATTTTTATTACTAAGACAAAAGTAAGCAAAGGTGAATCTTCAGAAGCAAATAGTTCTTAGGACAATGGCATGTCACATGTGCCTTTTGTGAAGATAACACACGCGCTGCACATGTGAACTTTTTATTCTAAATTTTTTAAAAATTTGCAAACAACCGCATTTATTTAATACAATAATTATGTTAATTTATTAAGGGTTTTGCTAACAACAATTACAATACAAGATAAATTATAATTTTTGATATATCAAAATTCATCAAATTAATTATTAATTATTATATTTGATATAAATAATACTTTATCTAATTTTAAAGAACGTTTTCAGGACACTCGTTAATAAAAGTTTATTTATTAATTTATTAATTACAATTAAAATGTATTTTTAAAATAATTAAACTTCGTTGTTGAATTTAAAAATTCTATCAAAATATTTTTTATATTTTATATACCCGTATATGCATTTTTTCTGGTATATCTAATTCTTTGATTGAATATTTTAATTTAATGTTGTGTGAATTTTTTTTCTTGAATTTTCATTTGTCTTTTAGCATCATCAAATTTGAATTTTAAAAAGTATTTAAGATTTATATATGATTTTATATTGTTTTTCATAAGTGATTTTATATTGTTACTGTTAAAGTAATAAGATTATATCTTATATCTTACATAAATATATAAAATTTAAATTTTTAGTAAAAATTAAAATAATCTTACGTGAATAGTCTATATTTTTTATACAAATTTAAAAAAGTTATCATATATCTTCAATAAATGTATTTTATTTATCTGAAATATTTTTATTACTTAAAAATAATTAGTTAAATTAAAATAGTTTCATTTATTCCCTGTTAACTACTTAATATTTTATCTTATTCGTAATTAATTTAATCAATAATAAAATAAAATAAAAATGATATAAAAAGCTAATCACTCAAAAATATATTTTGGCATAAGAAAGAATTTTTTTTTTCTTTTAAGCACTCTAATAGGTATAAAATATTATTAATTTATTAAACTTCAATTTAGAAAATTGGGTTACAATGTATAAATTTATTCTTGTGTATCACATGAATTTTAAATTAATTATATATTAAAAATAATTTTTTATATTATATATTTAAAATTCCATTGATATGTGTATTATGTATAAATAAATTATTAAATATATTGATAATGAAATTTTTTAACTCCATAAGTAGGATTAAGATTGTGACACATGTCTTTTAATGTATATTTAAAAATAAAAAAAATTAATTTTAAAAAATAACATAAGTGTTACTATCTTAACTCCACTTATAAAATTAAAAAAAATATTACTATTAATGTATCAAACAATTTCTCTTATTCATATATATTATATATTTAAAATTCTCTTATTTTAAATATTATATATTTAAAATTCTATTGATACATGTATTATTTATAAAAAAAATTATTAAATACATTGACAGTGAAATCTTTTAATTTCGAATTAAAATTGTGATACATGTTTTTTTAATATATATTTAAAAAATAAAAAATTAATTTAAAAATATATATTATTTTCTTAACTCCACTAATAAAATTAAAAAATATTACTATTAATATATCAAATTATTTTTCTTATTTATACAACAAAACTATATTTCCAACTATAGCCTTTACTTCAAGCTCAAAAAAAAATAACTAGTAGGCCAAGCTCGTAAACCTTGGTGGGTTGACTTATAGAGTGAAATGAGGGTGTTTATTCGGTCGGTTCATTTAATTTTAAATCAAATTATTTAAAATTGAATTAATCGAATTACATTATTTTATTTTCGTTAATTAAATTAAATTTATAAATTCAAAAATTAACTTATCGAATTTAATTCAGCAGGTTCAATTAATTTTTTTGATTAATCAAATAATAAATATATTTAAGTTAAATTATATTTTAAATTCTCAATTTCTCATATTTTAAACAAATTACATAAAATTATTCAGTAAAATATTCAAATACTAAAATATTATGTTAAAAACTCTAATAACTTATGAACTTAAATTATTCATTTTATATATTTTTTATTTTATATTTGGATTATATTATATTTTGGTTAAATTTTTGTTTAATTTAATTTTCAAATCGAATTAATAAAAACTTAAATTTTTTTAAAATTATTTTCATTAATTGATCAAAATTAATTTAATTAAATTAATTCTATTAAAATCATATTATGATCACTCCTAGAGTAAAACACTGGCTTCGGCTTTGGCCAATGTCCGGGAGGATCCAACAAAATAAAAAAAAATTGTTGGTCGGCTTAACTCTATTGGACTTTATTAGAACTTGACAATATATATCCATAATGTACATACTAACATATATTTTTCTTATGTTACTTTTTATATTAAAAAAAAACCCAAACCCAATTTTTAAGCCAAATGCTTACATTTTTTTATGTTAGTATTATACTGTTATTTAAAATTGTAAACCTCAGATTTTTATTAAAAAAAAGCAATTAAAGAGAGCCTAAATTGTTAATTTTTATGATTTTTAAAAGCAAACAAGAAAATTATTTATTAGAAAAAGAGAATAAAAAACACATTGAAGCTTTTTTTTTTCCCAAAAAGGCCTTTTTTTTTTGTTTATTTTGTGCCCTATAAAGACTTCATGCTGGGTAAAAAACAAAAAAAAAAAAAACCAACAAGATCTAAGCACAAGTGACAAGTCAGCTAAGAACAGTAACCTACTGGACTATTAAACGTAAAAAAAAAACCTAAAACAAACGTAAAAATTTTAATTAAATAGTAACAAAAATGCAGTTTTTTTTTAAAAAAAAAAACAGGAATTCTTGTAAGTTGTAACAGCAAGGATATTCATCTCCCTTAGACTCGGGACTCTCCCCATTTCCCATGCTTGTTTCCACTTTGCTTTTTGACACAATAAAAAAAAAATCCCATGGTATTTTACTCATTATGTTTTCATGAATGTCATCGATTATTTTCCCATTAGAGTTTATTCTTTAGCGTAACGTTGAGAGTAACTGTTTGTTTATTTCTTTCTCTTTCTTTGTGTTTCTTTTTTTATGGTGACAAAGGAAACGTTTGGTTTTCAAGTGAAAAACATGGCCTGCATGATCATGAGGCTGGGATCTAAATCTGAAACCTTTCACCGTGATGGCCAAACCTGGTTTCTTTTCATTTCTTTTCTTTTTGTTGTTTCCTTCTTCCTTAATTTATTGTTTCAGTTGGGATCTAAATATGTTAAAATAATCATGAATTTAGAATATGGGTTTACGACGATATCTTGTTTCTTGCATGCACGTAACTTTCTTTCATCGTTCCATAATTCTTATTTTGTTAAACCCAATTTTGTTAACCGAAAAAATTTTTAAGTCAGAATTTTGAGTTTTGACTCTTAGGCGTCCCAATGGAAAAACAAAAAAAAAATGAGATTGGAATATTCTTAAATGGATAAATTGGTTTGGCTGTTAATGAAAAAAAGAGTAAAATAATGAGGGTTGGAATTTATCTTTTTCTAGGTTGTAAATTATACATGTAAAATTAGGGGTTCATGAATGTTTATATGTATTGAGATTATTTTTGGTATTGAAGCCTGCGGTCAGAAAATTATTTTTATCTTTGAAGAGTGAACTTTAGAGTGCGAAATTTTTGGTATTGAAGCCACCTACCATGTATTGAAACGAAACTCATTCCATTAATTAGGTCACCTAAGCTCTAAAAGCAAGAAGTATTTTCAAGGTCTGCCCAAAAAGCTTAGTAAACGATGGCAATGATTCTTGAAGTTGATTCATTGACCATAGACTTACTACCATGTGTGATTGGTGAGAATCCCGTTATGAACTACTGATGTAAATGTAATGGAGAACAACAAAAAATTCATGCAAATGACAGCAACTAGATTGGGTTTATGGATTAATTTAGTTTGAGTTTAGTTTAATTTATGTTTCTTTCAGCTTTTCATGTTATCTGCACTGAGACCCAATTTGCTACTTGTTTTCTTTGGTTTGAAAAGGGTGGGTGTGGAGGGGGGATGGTCACTTGGGATAAGCATTGATTACTTGACAAATTTTGCCTGATAATTGATGATGTTTGTCAAACTGTCTCATATCCTACTTGCTATGTGGTTAAAGACTTAAAGTTGTTCCCTGATAGCTTTAGTTAAAAATAGGCACATAACTTGACTACTAGTTTTATATTTGAACACTGTATTTGGTTTTCAAATACATGGTTTCATTAATCTGAGGGAAATTTTGGTTTCCCTCTAGAAGGCATCAAAATGGGAAGATAAAAACATTTGAAGGAGAAAAATGGAATTAATGGATTTATTTGATATAGTTCTTTATAGAAAATAAGTGAAGATAGAATATAGTCATCTATAAAGATCATTACAATTTTTGAAAAAAATGTGTTTTAACTGAATCTTCACTATCTTGGATGCTGGTTTACCTGTATGTTTCTTGTGTGACTTCTTCTAAGCTCTGAATTTTTCTTGTTGCTGGCATTAGTTCCTTCATTTAAGTGGCAGCTTATTTCTTCAGTATTTCGACCTTCAATTTTCCTTTTTCACATGTCATATTACTATATAATCTCCTTTTCCTTCTTCCAGGTTGTGTTCAACTGGTCTTCCAAGTGATGTCATTGTTGAAGTAGGAGAAATGTCATTCCATCTCCACAAGGTCCTTTTAACTCGGTCAATCCTTGGCTCTGTGTTATGTTACTCAGACTTTGTTATCCATTTGTTACATGTACATCTCCACAGTATGGGGAATCAGAGGGCTTAAGTTGCATGTTGCTTTTAAAATGTTCTTCAGCTCAGGTCCTTCCAAAATGTACATAAGATTGTTGGAGATTTTATTTGGGGTACACGTGGCTGTTTCTCATCACAGAAACAACTACTTTTCTTTTTGAACTAATAGATAAGCTAATAGATATTGGACTCGTTTTGAAATAAAACTTTAATTGATAAAAAAAATTGTTCATACTCGTATATCTAAGTTGGGTAATTTATCTTATTACTTAATCAAAATATTGAGTGCAAGTTCAGTTTATAGTTTCTTATCGATTACTTTGTGGGATACTGTCTGGTAGGATTGGTGAATGAAACCAGTTTGTAGATGATTAGTAAGTTCATATTGTGTACAAGAATATTTCCTACTTTCATTGAAGATATATGGAGTCCCTTACGCTCAGCCTTCTTAGTTGCTTCTTGTTATTTTATTTAGGCATTGTTCAGTAAAGGAGAAAGATTTATGCTTATTATTTTGCTAATCAGATTGTATTTTACCTTTTCTCCTTTTTGTCATGTTTATCAGTTTCCATTGCTGTCAAGAAGCAGACTAATTGAGAATATTATTAAGGACTATTCTGGTGAGGATGAGAAAAAGTGTGTTATGCAATTTCATGACATACCTGGTGGAGCCAAAGCATTTTTGCTTGTAGCCAAATTCTGCTATGGCATCAGATTAGAACTCACTGCACTAAATATAGTCAGTCTTAGGTGTGCTGCAGAGTTTCTTCAAATGAGTGAAGATCATGGGGAAGGAAATCTCATAACACAAACAGAAAATTTCCTGAATGAAATCTTTGGTAAGTGGACAGACACAATCACTGCTCTCGAAACTTGCGAAGAAGTTCTACCATATGCAGAAGAGCTTCATATTATTTCACGATGCATCAATTCCTTGGCAATGAAAGCTTGTGCTGATCTGAGTTTTTTCAGTTGGCCTATATCAGGAAGTGGTAATGCACAAAGTGCAGAAGGCACTCACGTCTTATGGAATGGACTATGTGCAGCAGCCAAACCACGAGCAGTGAGTGAGGATTGGTGGTATGAGGATGTGTCTTTCCTTAGATTATCTCTGTATAAAAGGTTGATTCTAGCCATTGAATCAAGTGGCATAGAGCCAGAGAGGATTGCTGGTTCTCTTGTTCACTATGCAAAGAGGCATCTTCCTTTGTTGGGGAGGCAGTTGAGCTTCCAGGGCGGGAACCATGCTGGCCCTGGATCTCCTGTGTCTATCCTATCCCATGCAGATCAAAGAAATCTCCTTGAAGAAATAGTGGCATTAATACCGAATCAAAAGGGTGCCACCCCAACAAATTTTTTGTTGAGGCTTCTACGAACATCGATGATTTTGCATGCTATGCCATCATGTCGAGAGAAGTTAGAGAAACAGATTGGGGCTCAGTTAGATCAAGCTGCTTTGGCAGATCTTCTGATACCAAATGTGGGATACTCCTTGGAAACCCTTTATGACATTGACTGCTTTCAGCGGATTCTTGATCACTTTATTCGGGTAGATCATGAGGCACTTGACTGTAGTTCTAATTATATGGTTGGTGAGGGGCAGCTGATGGGAGGTTCCCATCCATTGACCCCAATGACAATGGTAGCTAACCTGGTGGATGGATATCTGGCTGAAGTGGCACCTGATGTTAACCTGAAGTTGTCAAAATTTCAGTCACTTGCTGCTGCTATTCCTGACTATGCCAGACCATTAGATGATGGAATTTACCGTGCAATTGACATATACCTTAAGGTAAGATTCTTCTTGGTACTTCATTCATCGCCAAAATCAATCATTCATTTGGACCATAATTATGCATTCATACCAATGATTGGGAGAACTGCTGTCAGTATGGTTTGCAGTTGGGGATGGCATCAAGGAAAGATACCTTTAATGCCCCCAATTGTGAATTTTCTTGACATATTTCTCCAGTCCTTTATTCTTTGAATTTTAAAGACCTTTTTATTGATGTTTTAGAGAAGAAATGGAGGTAATGGCATAGAATATTTGTCATCTTATCTCAGATGGTTTTGTTTATTAAATAGTCCATGAAAGAATCAACTATTTATAATCTTGATATTGCCATTACAGTTCATCTCATTTTCAAGATAAAAGACTGGTACAGATGTTTTAGTTTCCATTAAAAGTAGTTTCTTTTCCCATTTTTCTCAGAAGATGTTTCAAAGTGCATGTTAGGCTAGTAGTCCTTCCACTCTCCCTGCAAAATAATACTGTGTTCCTCAACTTCAGGCACATCCCTGGCTGACAGACTCTGAGAAGGAACAAATATGCTGCCTCATGAACTGCCAGAAACTCTCATTGGAAGCCAGAACTCATGCAACCCAGAATGAGAGGCTACCACTTCGAGTCATTGTCCAAGTTCTATTCTTTGAACAACTCCGTCTCCGCACCTCCATTGCTGGTTGTTTCTTTGTCTCTGACAACCTTGAAAACTCACAAAATCCAAGTGAGAATCTTGGAATTTCCAGAAATAATGGGTCTGCACATGTTGGAATTACTGAAGACCGCTTTGTGGAAGTAGATGAAATAATGAAGCGGGTTTCCGAGCTTGAGAAAGAGTGTTTGAGCATGAAAGAAGAACTTGAAAAGATGGTGAAAACAAAGGGTGGTTGGAACATTTTCTTGAAAAAATTTGGTTTTAGGTCAAAGTCTAATCAGTCCTTTGATCCAAAAACAGCAAAATCTTCTGATTCAAAAAAATCAAAGCCTTGTGATTCCAAAACATCAGTAGCAGCTTCATTCACAAATGGAAGAGAAAATCACAACAATGGTGAGTCTGGATTACAAGTTTTGAAAGAAAACTGAAATGGGCAAGCCCTTTTGTTTAATGTTTCATCTCTTTCCTTCTGGATACTAGCTAGTCATGATTTGTTAGTTCATAGTTGCTGTAATTTTGTTTAGACATTTTTAGATCATGATAGCTTCTTCTCAGTTATTTTTAACCATTAAAGCAGATATTTGAAACTCCATGGAGCTCAAAATTCTTATACGGCTTGTAGTCCTTTGTTCAAGCACTCTGTAATTCCTTCAGAACTGTGAGAGTTCAAATTGATCTATGGTAATCAAAATTAGATGTGGAGGTGTATCCAAATTGGATTTAACAATTCCTAGTTCTAGATGCACTTGTTTTATGGGGTTTATATAAGGAATTGCACACGGCAAAAATTGTAATCAATCAAAATTGTTAAATTTTCTTCTTTGAAACAATCTGGGCCATTTAAATTACTCCATTTTCATTACCCAAATCAAAAGTTGACTCGTTTGAACAATTTAAAACAAACCCACTTTTTCAAATCCTAAACGAAAGCAAGTTTCACGATCCATTTGGTTTTTTCTTTTTTTGGAGTTAAAAATCCATTTGGGTTTTGATTGCAAGAAACTAATAACAGAAAGAGAAATAAGCTTAAACCCAATAAAAAAAGTGGGGAAATGATTGGGAAAATCAGAAAGAAATTTCTCAACTAAACGAACTGAATGGACCGACGTCGTTAATCTGGTTTTGGATTTTGGGCTTAGACTTTTAATTTTAAAATGGGCACTTAACTAATAAAAAGGACAGGACTGTCGTTAATGTGGTTTAGATTTTGGGCTTAGACTTTTAATTTTAAAATGGGCTTGTGACCAAAAAAAGGACGGGACTTTCTGGCGGCGTCTCAATCTTCTTCTTGTTCTTCGTTTCTCTCCCGAATGAAACTCTTTCAAGCTTTGATTTTTCTTTTAAACTGTTTTTTGAAATCAAAACTTTACTCAAGAAAATCCTAGCAGATTCCAAATACCCACCTAAAGAAGAAGGTATCTAATCATATCCTATACCTTTTTTTTCTGGTATCTCTATTTATATTGCTATGTACAAATTTTATCTTTTTCCCCTTGAAAATGCAATTTTCAGTAATCAATTTGTTTTTCTTTTTTAAAAATGTGTTAGTGTATTGATTTATTATGTGAAAAGGTTATATTCAAATTTTGTTTGTTTTCTATTTTTTCTAAAAAATTGGAATTTTTAGTATTCGATTTGGTTTTTTAATTTGTTGATGAGTTGAGAAACGTGGGAATAAGAAATATCAACTTAGCAAAAAGTTGTAAATTTTTATTTACTATGTGAAAAGGGGCAATTTGAGATTAGTTGAACAAAAGAAATTGTTTTTTTTTTCCATTATTTGGGTTGTTATTACAAAATAAGAAGTAAAAATATGTTATAGAGATTATTGGTGAAATCTTGTGGATGGTTTATGTTATAGAGAATATTGGTGAAATCTTGTGGATGGTTTTTAACTCGAAATTTGCTTTTGTTTTAGCCTAATGGGTAAAGGATGTCACATTTGAAGTGATTCTTATGATTCAAATCCAAACTTTTAAATTAGTTTTTATATTGTTTGTTGAGAAAACAATAAGCTGAACTGAAGTCTGTATCTTTTCGTGTATGTTTCAGTTGGAGTTTGTTTCAACTCATGAGGTTTTTTGATTCTTGGTTAACTTAATCCGATATGGTTGCATTGGAAGTAGAGTTGAATTTGGAAAAGCTTGGTATATTGTGTTAGATGTAAATGTTAAAGGGTGCTTGGTGCCTAGGATTTAGATAGATTTTCTATGTTTTCCTTGAATAGTCACTTATCTACGTGATCAAAACAAGAATAGTCACTTATCTATACAAATTACAAGGAAAAAAGTTTAAATTTTGCAATGAATATTACATCTTTAATAAAGACCTAACTATATAATTAGTCCCTTTCGGCTATCTAAACTGGATTGACAAGTCAAAATAGCATGAACTTCTCTTGAAACTGACACTCTTGTACAGGTTGTTTCATGATTTGCGACAATGGCATCCATTGAGGGAAATATGAGTCAGCCTCAGAAAACTAGTAATCTGGCTGCTAAAACTGCTAATGTTCAGAGTTCAGCTTCATCCTTCAAAAGGTGGGGTAGGAAGTATCCATTTATCAGATATGGGCTTCCAATGATTTCATTGACTGTGTTTGGGGCAGTCGGCCTCGGTCATCTCTTGCAAGGCAGGTTAGTTCTGGCACTTGGATCTCCATTAATTGCCTAATTTGCAAATAGATTTTTGGAACCACTTTAGCTGATGAGACTTTTGTTTCATCTGGGAGTGAACATATCTGCTGGGTAGAGAACAGCAAATGTCATGTTAACTTTGAGGGACAAACTGTGTTATGTTGTAGATAAGTGGCTTAGTTCTGTTCATGGTCCGTTCCTAATGATTGGAGAGGGACCTGTAGTATTACAAGAATGAAACCTTGTTCTGGAATAAGTTGTTTACCTTGCTTTAGAATTTTATATCGTTGATCTGATCTAAAAGTTTCACTAGTTATAGGTAGATAACAATATTGAAGCCTTAATATTTCCAGAGCCTTATTGCTTGAAGGAAGAGTACTTATTATGGCTTAAGTTCTGTATATCTAGACTTTACTTGAAGAACCTTTGTATGTATCCTCCGTTGATGCTTCACTAGAGAATTTCTGATCATTGTTTGGATTTTTATTTTGTAATAGCAATATCAGTCTCAATTACTGTTGCAACACCTCTAGTCTATGGTAATAGTTATCATCACCTTTTTGCTACTGATTTTCCTCTTCCTGCTGCTCTTTTCCATGTTCTTCTAAAACATAATAGTACTTTGTAGTTCAGCAAGGATATTGCAAAGGTGAAAGATGATCAAGACTGGGAAATTATTGAGACCAGGAAAGCATTATCAAGAACAGGACCCATCGATGCATATAAGCCAAAAAAGATTTCGTTGGAGGAAGACTTAAAGGTATAGTGGTTTTATATGCAACCTCAAGCTCATGACAATTTGTAACTTATTGGCCAAAAAAAAAAAAAAAGACAATTTGTAACTTACTAGCCTTTTCTTCTGTTTTGTAGGCTTTGCAAGAGAAGGTTGACATAAACAACTATGACTACAAAAGAATTCCTAGGCCAAATGAAGGCAAGTCACACTAGCGTTGGGCTCTCTATCCAAAAGGTTTTTTTTTTGGTAGTTGCAATAAACATTAGTATTTTGGTAGATACATCTTGAAAAATACTTGGTGTTATCTGGTTGGAATCTGTCACTCATGTTGCTCAGTTTTTATAGTTTAGATTGATATTGTAGCCGATGATTTAGTATTCTTTTTGAGAACTTATTAAATTATCAAAGCCTGTTGCATACATTATTCAGAGAGAGAGGCTTATTGTACATAATAGCGAGAACAGAAAACTAAAAGAGTGCACTATGTTAATCTAAATTTCCCAAAGTCATTGCACGATGCATTAGTTTAGGATCCATGCATGCATGTGTAACCAAAGATGTCACAGGGTAGGAGGGAGTGCTTGTAAGAAGAGAACAGGATAACAGCTTGTGAATAGACCATAGCAACATTGAAACCAGACGCTGGAAGTGAAAGACACAAATCACAATTAGTTTTTCTGATTTGAAACCGTTGTTAAAATGGAAGATAGCAATGAGCATACTATTACCCATGACCGCAAGGGCCCATAAAGTCCTGGAGCTGTTGGATCTTGTGGAGCCAGTGTAGCATCAGGCGGTGCCTGGTGGTTCCATCTTTTTATGAAGTTTGGGAGGTAAAATGATTTGGGTGCTGCTTATCACAGATTTGAGGTTTGGTTTTTTGGTCAGGAAGAATTGTTTAGCTTAAGTTGTTCTTTTTCGACACCTTGCTATTAGTGTGTTTCCCTATCATTTATGATTGGTTTTCATTTCAATAACCATCAGGAAAGCATGCTGGAGCCTTTTTTTTTTTGGGGGGGGGTGGGGCTTATTAGTAGGGTGGTCTTCAGCTTTTCCTGGTTATGTTTTTTTTATTTTCAACCAATATATGTACTGATCTGAGTAATCAAATGTGAGATTTTCTTGTGAATTTTTGCTTTTTCAGTATACAAACTTCTCGTTGAGAGCATTTAACAATGGGTTTAGCCATTTAGGGTGATTTAAACTCAATTATTTCTTTATAGCAACCTTACACAAAACCGTGCCAAAAGAGAAAACGGGTTGGTGCTGGCTGGGATGACATGAACCTCAATTTGCAGACACTTTAGGGCGTTGATTATATATTTCAAATCTATTCTCTTATCTAGGTGCAGTTTTCAAATTTCAACTACAAACAAGCAACAAATATACTGATAGGGCCTTCATTTAGCAAAGAAAATAAAGTTGTTTTTCGACCATGCAAGACTGATGAGTAGACAGCATTAGATCATGTTCGATTCTGGCACTCTTTGGTGAATACATCATTTGCACAAATCTTGTCTGCTAAACTGCAGTTCAGGGGCAGAATCAACTTCCTGTTACCTTAGATTCATGCACTAGATCATAAATATACGTGTTGTTGCCGGAGAGAGAGAGAAAGAAATTAGCAAAGGAGATGGTAACAGAAGACTTTGTAAAAAGAATTGCTGCAGATAATTATAGATTAGGTGAAGAGCTCACCACAATCATTTCAACAATTACAAACATATACCCCAGAGAGAAAAAGCCATTTCTCTTTATGTACACCCCCCAACAACGCAAACAAAAATACAAAATGGTGTAAACCCTACCTACTCTTGCTTCTCTTTTCTACTCCCAAAATATTTTCTTCTGCCTTTTTCCCAATTTCTTATTCATTTTCACATGTAAGACCCTCCATTTTATCACCTCCCCAAACAAAATTTTGCAGAATATAGGGAAAAAGCTCCAGAAAAACTATTTGATGATAGTTGCCATATTACTTTCAAAATATTACCTTGGCTTCGGTTGTGATCCAAGTGACCATGGTGGTTGGACAAGCCTTTGAGTTGATGGACTACCCAGTAACATTGCCTGAGATCGAGTAAGCATCTCAACCATTGATGGAGTTTGATATGCCTGAATCAGACTTGAACCATCAGTGGAGTCACCTCTTGCAGTCGCTCTTTGCCACGAGTGTGAGCTCAGTCCTGAGAGGATATATGCTCTCCCGGATGCCTCATACACATGTCTGCTTGCCATCCTCTCTTGCATTTCCTTGAGCTCAGCATCCAATGCAACACAAAGTCGGTCATGAGATTTGGCTGAAACAGTCTCAGACAACAGCCTTCTACAATTTTCAAGGATTGAAACAGCACCTGCTAGATCTCCCTGCTCAGCCGTGGTTCTTGCCTCTGCCATTGCTTCTGCTGCTTGGAACCTGTTGCGTTGCCTGTCTACTTCAATTGACACTACTTCCTGCCCAGCCACTTCAGGTCTTTGAATCCTAACAACATCACTCTCCAAAGTTGTCATTTCATTAGTCAAGGGATCCCTATAAACACATTTCACCTTTAGCAACGATGTTTCACGTTCAGAGGACTCTGATGGTACTTTAACTGATACCAAGAAATCCCTCTCTTCATCAGCATAGAGATCTCCAACCTCAATAAATCCAGTTTTTCCATCAGCTGTCATACGGCTTGGATAACTGCCTGCTTTAAGTGGGCCAAGGCAGAGACTTGGATTCATGCACTCAACACCCACTTGCAGCTCTTGAGCTACAACACTTAAAAGGCCACCAATGCATTGTGCAAATGCATCCTGGATTACAGCTTCTGTTTCAATAAAAGAAAATGTGCCCCCAGAGATCTCTGAAATTGAATGCATTGATGATGCATCATGATCTGCACCAAAACCAAAAGCATGCACTGGAATCTGGAATCCTGGGTTGTCACCCCCGTGCATAGACAGAGGGACAAGCAACTGGTAATTTGGTTGAGACTTGTTTGCAGCAGCACCATTGACAGTATAAGTATCCTGCCCATCCGACAAAAGTATTATGCTGGCAACTGGATTCTTTTCCCTCCTGTCTTCCATTACCTTAGCACCTTTCCTCAGGCCTTCAGCTATGTTGGTACCACCATTTGCAACCAGAGAGTTAACAGCTTGAAGTGCCTGCTGCCGCCCTACGTCAGACATTCGACGAAGGGGAAAGAGGCGGCGGGCTGTTGAAGAGAAGGCAATGACTGAAAGTCTATCATTGCAGCCAAGGTTTTGTATTACAAACCCCATTGCCCGTTTTAGTAGTGCAAGCTTGGTGCCAGCCATGCTACCACTGATATCAAGCACTGTGACTAGGTCAACAGGAGCACGGGGATTTTGAGAAAATTGTGGCAAGCTAGCATGATTTCTGCTGGGATTTTGAACTGCAACGGTGGCAGCAGCTTTAAGATGAACAAGAATCGTGAAATTATCATAAGAACTGTACCTTGGTGCAGCTGAAACCTCTGGGTATGTTTTGATCTCTATTGTTCTAAGAGACGAGTTATCTGAGGAAATCCTACTCTCATCACTCACAGGTAGGTGATCCAACAATTCATCATCATTGAAAACACCTGGTTCAGGAGCCTGAAATAATGGTACAACATGTCGCCGACGTAAATCTCTACGAGGTGGAGGCAACCGGCGGACTACAGTCATCAAATCATCACTTTGTGGCAAACCTACAGGGCTGATTGCTGCCCTGACAGGGGGAGGATCCAAACTAGGGCTCTGCATGGGGATTTCTTTCCATTTTGCTCTACAAACTGGACAAATTTGATTACCATGCTTTACGTTTGAAGCAATGCAATGGAAGTGGAAAGAATGTGAGCACTCTGCAGTGAAAATAGCATGACCATCTCCTTGTTTCATCTTGGTCAAACATATTGAACATGTTTGCTGAAACAAATATAACAAACAAAATTAGCATATGCTAAAATGGATTTTTTTTTTAAATGAAAATCTCTGGAAACCAATCAGAAAAAAAAAAAAGAAAAGGCAAAGAAAATATATATATAAACCTAACACATTTCAACAGTTGCTGTGTTGTATTTTTAATCATCCATGAATGAAAAACCCAAAAGGCACAATACAGGGTGCTAATGATAATTATACGCAGCAACACCACCTATTGCTGTTCTACTGTACAAATACTAGGATAGCAATGGAAGGAATTAGGTATGCCCTTTTTTTTTTCGTTTTCAATAAGAAATAGTGAAAGAGAAATCATCACCATTTTTTTTCTAGCCAAAAAGAAATAACGAAAATTGTTGGGAATATAAAGGTTTAGGTGTGAATGAATTTTACTTTGGGCCAGACCTAAAAGTAGCATCGCCACAAAAGGGTGACAAAAAATCGAGGAGTAACTAATCAGCCTAGTAATCTAAAAAAGAAGTCAATGTTAGGTATCCAACAAATAAAGGGCATATCATGCAAATAAAGCTGAGAATCAAAGAAGTAACTTTTGAGAAATTATCAAGCAACTATTCACCTATACAGATGAACCAGATCTTTAGAAGAGCTGGGGACAAACATTGAAAGCCCCATCCATAAAAAAAAAAAAAAATTCATATTATGCTTTTAGGTATTTCTTTTCCATTCTTTTTCTTTACTTCTTTGATGAAATTAACTGCTAGAAAGGTTGCAATTTTAACAGTCAACAGATGAGTCCATCAAGCAAGGCTGCTTTTTTCTTCCTTACAAGGGAAGGATAAAAGGCAAAGGTTAATCTTGTTAGTCATCCTTTACTAGTAAGGCAATTAAAAGTGGTCCCGAAAGGGATTTGTGCATTAACCACGAAAAAATCTAAAGCTCAACTACTTAGGTCAATAAACCCATTTAATCATCAATAAACGTTAAAATAAGACGGGAATGATTAGACCACAGCACAACCTTAATTATTGAATTAGGCATTTTCCTACACACATAAAAGGGAAAAGATGTTATAGCTGGATAAACAAGAAAATATGTTTTCAATTGCGCCAACCATACAAGAAAGGATTAATAAAGTTTATGCAATTGCATCAGCAGTGGATAAAAACAAAGACAAGGTCATAATTGACGGAACAGGCATTCAAAATAAAAACAGTATGAAGAGAACATTGAGAAATTTCAGAGGCTTCACCTCTACCGCTTTCAAAGGGAAAATAAACAAACTATCCTCTAAATATAATTGGTGTTGGAAAATAAACGGATAGATTTTCTTCTGGCAACCGATAAACAGAAAGTCTCCAATCCAATCCAGCAATCGTTTAGGTAATAAAGCATAACCAAGTAGAGATCTTCATTATTCAAATAAGGAACAGAAAAAATTATTCTTTTTCCTTTTTCTTTCTTAATAACTAACAAACCACAAGCGGAAAATATCAGCATCATCAGCCTCAATAATTAAAATCACAAGCTCAGCAAATAATAATATAATAATACTAATAACAATGACAGATATATAATATTCATGTTAACTTAGCTAGCTGCCTTTAACTTTCGATTTTCTCAATAAACACGATTCCAATTACCAAAAACCACAACCTTTTCTTTCCAACCTATGTTATTTTCTCAGGAACCAAACAAAAACTACAACTGTACCGCCTCAAATTTATAAATTATTAGTAGAAAAACAATAGAAAACCTAATACCCCCAATCCGAAAACTTCATTTCCCTCCTTTTCCCACTCAATCTCCCAACAACAAATAGGACACGGCCCAAAACGACCAAAAGCCCTCAAACACACAAAGCTAACAAAATCAAAATACACAAATAAAAGCAACATTCAAAATTTTTTATCTCCTTCATCCAACCTCCCCACAATTTATAACAAACAATCAAACACAAAAAAAAAAAAAATGCAAAAACCCATTCAAACCACAACCTGGTTTAAGAAATTTCCTCCGCTCTCTGTTTTTTTTTTCCTCCATTATCAACAACCAAAAAAATACAAACACACAACTAGAAACCATCCAAAGGAAAAAAAAATACTAAAGTTTTAATGGCTTCAATAAATCCTCACTTATCATAAGGGAAGACAAAGCACACTCAAACAACTCAAAGGCAAAATAGAAAGAAATTTTTTTTACAAAATTTAAGAACTTTTAAGAAAGGAGAAAACCAAACCTTGGATGATTTGCTTGCACTTCTAGACAAGCTTCTAGACAAACTTTTAGGCAACCTTAAACCATGAGAAGAAGGCAAAGGAGTCATTGGCCTAGAAGCAGACATATTTTCCCAGTTTGAAGGAGGTAACAAAGCAGCATCAGATAATCTTTCACCAGAAGGAAGTGAACGATAATCATCATCATCTAAAGTTCTAGGTAAATAAGCACAGAGATTCAGGCCTAAAGCCAACTTTGCTTTTCTCCATTTACTACCCATTTTGACTCAAAAAAAAAAAAATCTTTTGAACTAGAAAACAAAAACCCAAAGTTAAAAACTGGATCTTGAAGTTGATTCTTATGTCAAGTTGCTACCTTTCAGAGAGCTTTTCTTTGGAATGGGAAAGATTGAGAGAGAGAAAAAAAAATGGGTCTTAAAAAAGTGGAAATGGAACACGAAGCCAATAGAAAATATATAAAGAGACGAGAGAGAGGTTTAATGGGGGTTATTGTTTTTGTTTGAATAAATGAAAAGAAGACCGATAAAGCTGCAGTTTTTGTAGGCTACAATGTCAAAGGGACTAAATCACAGTTAGAAGAGGCGGATTACTAGTCTTCTTGTTGGTGTTGTTGGCCGCCATTGAAGAGAGAGAGAAAGGCGGAGTTGAGGTTTGAGTTGAGTTATGGGATTTATTGAGATTTGAGAATTGTTTGACCTTTGCTGTTGTTGGTGAAGGTATTGATGCTGGGACAGGTTAAAGCAAGAGGAAGACCCCATTAATAAAAGCACGTTTTACTTGAATAATAAAAAGCAAAAAAAATTTTGCAGCTGCTTTTTTATAATGCTCCATTAATTAATATTAAAATATACAGCTGCTGCTGCTGTCAAAATGCTATATACAATTTTTTTTTTTTTGGTTTATAAGCATTGCGATTGCTATTATTATTTTATTGGAAATATTAAAAAATGTCTATAAGTTATGAACCGGAGCTGACAATCCAACCCATTGGATTAGATTGCATCCATAGAATAAAATTTAGGTTATTTCTGATTATTTTGAATTTATATTATTTTGTGTTTATCTATTCAAATTTGACATTAAATTTATTTGATTTTAAATTTTTACAATTTAAATTTTAAATTCATATAAATCATTTAAAGTTAATTATTTAGAATTTGGATCAAATAAATTCAAGTTGTTAATTTTTTAATCAAATAAAATTAAATTTATCAACAAGTAATTTATTTAATTGATCAAAATTGTTCTCTTCGATGAAAAGATATGAGATTTAACTCTTGTCAGTAATCATTTATTAAAGTTATATCAAATATACAACTTACAATTATTTATATCAAAATATTAAATATGACACATTTTATTTTAATCTAAAAAATTAAATAATTTATTTATTTTTAAATTTTTTTTACCATAAAAAATAAAATTCGAATGTGAACAAAATTTTGCAATTCCCATCAGATTTGTCAGCTCTATTACAAACACATGATATTCTCAACGCATTAAATAAAAAATTTCTAATTAATTGACGCCCACTAATAATAAAGAAAGATTTAAATAGAGTTCTGAAGTTTATAAAATTTTTTATTAACAATTATTAAGTAAAAATTAAAATCAAAAATTAAAATGATAAATTGAAAGATTTTATTATATAAATCAAGTTTATAAAATTTTAAAAATAAATATATTTTGATATATTTTTTAGATAAATATTATTTATAAAAAATTTTGATAAAATTTTTATTATTAAATAAATATAGATTAAATTTAAATTATTAACGATATTTTTAATAAAATTTTTTATATATTATTTATTTTTATATTAAATTTTATAATTATCGATTTATATTTTTTATTAAAATTTATATTAAACAAATTTTAAAAAATAATTTCACAGATTTTATTTAAAAAACCTTCATCTAAATTTTAATGCTAATCATAATTGACTTGAAACAATGTACTTTAGAAAGTTGATAACTATTGATATGCTTTTAGAGAGAAGAATTTTCACTTTAAAATCCTTTACTAAAAGTTTGTGAGATTTCTTAAATTAAATAATTTAAAACAATAAATTTAGCAAGAAGTTATGCTCTCATTCTTAAAAAAAAAAAAAAAAACATTTAACTAGCTTTATTTTTTATTACAAAAATATATTTAATATTTTAATATTTTTATGAAATTATACTAAAACTTTAATTACAATCAAATAATTCTCAACATATAAAATACAATTATTTTTTTAACGAAAAAAAAATCAATGAAAAAACTAATGAGTTGGTAATTAGTATATAATTGATATAAATTTAATATAAAATTAAATCAAATACATACAAGATAAAATTAATATAAAATTTTAATTGAACGAGTATTTATTTATTCATTTGATTTGCGTATGCAAAAATATTTAAAAGTTTTTTCAAGATATTTTGCTGTAACTTGTAAATTTGATCATTATTGTTTTGATTTAGTCAAATTTTGTTTAAGAAAGCTTAATTCTTTTATATTTAATTATCTAATTGACATTGAGCTTCTATGTTTTGTTGCCAAACTATCAAACTTTTGTCGGTCTCTTTGGAAGTTTACCAAATGGGAGAGTGCCATTTTAACACGTGGCATCATTGGTTCTAGTAGCAATGTGTGTTTGCCTAATATCACTGTCTCTTTGGCTTTGCAATTTCAAACTTGATACCATTCTCTTTGTTGCTTTACCAAATGGAAAATAAAACCCAACATTTTTATAGTGTAAGTGGCCGGTTGTCTAATCTTATCAACTTCTGCCTCTTCTTTTGACTATTTAAATATTCTTTTTATACTCTATTTGGTTTATTTTTTTATTTCTTAAAGCAGATTGCATACAAAATAAATAATATTTTCAATGGATTATACACATTGTTAGGTAACAATGTATAAACTACTAATGTTATAGTTGATCTTAAAGTTTAATTTCTCACCTTTTTAAAATCAATTATGATTTTACTTTTTTTTTTATCTTTCTTTTTCTGCTTTTAGAACAATATTTTAAAAAGCAAAAACAAATAACAAAAAATAAGTAACCAAAGCACCAACTAAACACAAAAGTGAGAAATTGATAATAATTAATAAAAACTTGCAAGTTAAATTAAATATTTAATATAAAAACTCTAGTTAAACTGAGCTTGAGACCAAAAAAAAAAAAAACCATGCTTAAAGCTAGGCTTAAGTCGGTCAAGCAAGCTAACAGCCTTGAGAGGTAACCTATCTGTAAATAGGTTTGGGGGTTATTACTTCCATTTATATACCCAAAACTTATTATATTTAAAAAATAAATTATTTTATTTATTTTGTTAATTGTTCATGTTTATTCATGCTATTGTCTCTTATTTCAATATGTGCTTGTTGATTTAAATATTGACGGAGAGAAGAGGGTTCTATTGTAAGTGTAATAGATAATTTAAAGTATTATATAATAATATGATATAAATATAATATAAAAATAATATAATTTAAATTTTTAAAAAATATATTTTATATTTTTATTATCAATATAAATTATAATATATAATTTTTATATAAAATATAATATAAATATATAAATTTTAATATTTTATATAATATAAAAACAAAAATCGTTAAATCTACGTATAGATACATGGATGAATGAGCGAGTTTGATGAATGGGTGAGAGAGTGGTCCCCATGGATGTGATGAATGATTGTTTTGCGCTGTTGGCTGGGCAACGGGCAACGCCATTGGGGGCATTGAGTCAATCAAATATATACTAAAAAAAAATTGGTGGGTAATGTAATGATGGCAAACGATGCACTATTTCCACATGACATGATGATAAGTATGAACACACGTGCACATCATCACAACAGCGGCTTTGTTCTTCTTCCCATATCATGTTGATTAAAGTATATAATTTAAAACACGGTAAAAAATAATGTAAAAAAATATAAAATTGATACAAATTAAATTTCTAATAAAAATTATACAAATTTAATAAAATTTTAAAAATATATTTTATATTAATATAAGTTAATACATAATTTTTATATAAAATATAATATAAATATAAAAAAAAATTATTTTATAAGACACGAGTATATAAGCTATCAGTTGTAAATTGTCAACGCTATTTTCACATTTGTCTAAGATTCCCGTTCACATGGCTTGGATTTCCTCACCCTTCAATTTCTTCCCCCCTAATTGAAAAGAAATATGTATATTTTTACAAATAAATGGTTTTATTGGTGGGGAAGAAGAGAAATGAATAAGAAAACAACATTATGAGGCGTTTTTATTTTTTATAGTCAAATATATTAAAATTTGAAATTTTTTTGTAAAATATGGTTTTCATACCATTTATGATTATCTTTTTTTTACTATTTATGATTATTTGGTAGTGGAGCAATTGGAACTGTGTAATAGATAGAATAGTGTTGATTCATATAGGTCAAATTACACGATGAAAAGTCATCTACAAATAACTAAAGAATACTAATTTTTTATCCCTCAAATTTTCTTAAGTTTCAAATCTACTTTGTATTAAAATTTTTTTCATTTTTATGAATCTTATTGTTTCATATGAACTAACATCATTATGTAAAAAAATAATAATAATGATACATCAAGGAATTGGTTAAGGATAATCAACTTGTGTTTTTTTTTTTTCTCTCTTTTTTAACAAGAAAAAAAAATAAAACTCGAATTCTCTGCTAGAATTTTCACTCTCTCTTCCCTTCTAAGTGTTGGTATATATCAACCTACTCTTTTCTATTCAATTCTTCCAGTTGGAATTATGTAATTAGTTGTTGATTTTTTTTTTCTCAAGTAACCTTTCAAATGTTTTCAAGTTATAATACTAGCCGTCATTAAATTTTTTCTTTAATCTTATAGATGAGAGAGGGAGATTTTTCTAGAATTGTTGTCGGACAAAGCTCCTTAAATAAATTGTCAAATATAATGACATTGATTCGTGGTAGCTAGATCTAGCTAAGGCCAATAAATAAGAAAAAAATGTTGAACTTTCCAAGGTCCCTTGCCCACCAAAAAATACATATAGAACTTTTCCACCTAAAATCATGTGTTCAACTTATTATAATTACTCTTGAAAAGCATGATTTTCATTTCTTTGAACCTTTTTTGGAACCCAATGATATCTATCCTCTCGCTTTCCTATTTGAAAATATTTTTTAAGTTCTTGTTGTTATTGTTCCTTACAAAGCCTTGGTCCATGAACCCTAATCTCCTCCAAAATTGGTATTCAATGGTCAAAATTTTTGGCACATATAGGAAATTTTCAAAATTGCCTTAATTTGAAATTTATAATATATATATATATATATATAACAACCATTAGCTTTGACAAATCCTCAATATTTTAATTTGGATTTTGTTTCTTAAAGCAATATTATTCATCAATATAGCAGTGAAATTTTGAATTTTTCATGAATAATTTTCCTTTTAGATCTATTGACTTGACTAAATCATTGGTGGTCATATTTGTATAACTACCACTAATCTTCATGCATGACTATTGAAAAGTATAAACAAGGAAATTTTCAAAATCTTGTGCTCAAATTTAACAATGAGAATTTTATGCATGAATTTTAAAACAACTTGATTTCAGACTCAAGATTATTCTTTGTTTATATATGAAAATTATTTCGACCAGAAAACGAATATTATGATTTTATAATATACTATATTATGGAATTTCATTGGAAAACACCACAAATAAAACCAAGTAATGAATGACAAGTTAAATTGCCATGTTGGTGGTAGGAGAAGATTGAAGAAGAAAAGAATTCTAGAGTATATGTCTCCAAAATTGGACCATTAAAATCATTCTTAGGTCACCAATAGAAGTCACTATGAGTTGAAGTTGGGTCCAATCCCACCCTTTTATAATTTTCAGAATATTATTATAAGCATAAAAATATGGGTACTTGTTCTATCTATCCTCGGAGAAAATCTACTAGTAAGAGAAACCCCTACTATTGTACCATCTCTCATGCTTTATCTTTTGAAATTTAAGAGATGAAATTTCTTTTTGTGTTAATTATATATTCAATAAATAAAAAATTTCGATTAGGTTGTAAATAATTTAATTTAATATATCTAAGGTGTATTTCTATCTGACTTTTTCAATTTAAAGGATGAAGATCACCACCAAACATGATAAATTGATTGATATATTACATGATTTTCATTTTCATTTTCTTATTATATACTAGTGTGAAGGTATATTTATCTTAGTAGTAATTTCTCCACTCAACCGCATAAACTATACATGAGATTTAAAAAAGAAGAGTATGATGATAAATGATAAGGGCTTTTGAGTGGAGTTCCCTATTCCCACTTACTTTTACTCCCTTCAAAAGACGACCTTTTAAAAGGAAAAATGCCCTATCTTTTTTTTTTTTTTTTATAAAAAATGCCCCATCTTTTTAGATTAGAAAAAGTTATTCCTCCCCGCCACTAAAGAACATCAACAAGCAACAAAGACAGTGACTTCTTTTAATTTCACCCCTCTTTTGAGAGCACACATGCCTCACACAACTAGTAATTAGGGAAAAAAACCCCCAAGAAAAGAAAGAAATTGATGTATCGAGAGGCTCCTTGCAATGAGTGGAGATCCATTAACAAAAGAATCCTTCATAAAAAGACCTTTGTGGAGGGGATAGGATTCCCCCTTCCTTTTATCACCCTCTAAATTTTCCTAACTTTCTAGGACAAGTCAACTAAAAAGCTGTATCCTCTTTTTTCAAAATAAATAAATAAATATAAAGGAATTTTCTCCTCTCATGGTGCCTCCCACTAGGGTATTGTGATTTAAGAACTATGGAATATGGACCGTCTTGCACTTAAAAAAATTGATACTCTATAATTACACTTAATTAACATAAAACCATTCCATTATTGATTATACTACTAATATAATAATCCACAAGGGTTGTCCGTTATTGGTAATCTCTTTTCGGATTTAGCAAATCAAACATAATTAAGTTCCCCATATAGTGTTTATTGAATCAAACTTTATTCTTAAAACTTTAATGAAGGTATGGATTATGTTTATGTGACTAAAGCATTAATCAAAGAAGGAGCATTATTTTTGCAAGGATTTTTATTATAAAGTTTAATTTTTCTTACATAAAAAAAAAAAAAAAAACTGGCCTGAGGCTTTCCTTAATCATGATGTCACATGCATTTGATCATCAATAAGTCAAAACCTAACCCATGCATTTAGTGGGGTCCAATTTTTCCTATAAAATCATATTCTCTAAAATTTGCCATGTCTTTTTCATTACATTGTCAGCTTATGCTTTATTGTGAATGCATGTAAACGTCTAATCTTTTTTTTTTCTTTTTAATGTATGACAGCCCATGGGAGAGGAAGCTCTATCTTATTATGTGAAAGTTAGCACAAATAACTCCTTCAATTAGGGTTTTTTTTTTTATTTGATTTCTTTTAATAAATTAGGTATTGTAAAAGGGAGATTGATTTTGTGAAGATAACAAGTGATTGGTAAAAGGCTGAATAGCTTTTGAATGATGACTGATGAGATAATTAGACAACAAAAAAGGAGAGAGCTGTGATTGAGAGAGAGAGAGAGAGTTCTTAAAATAAACTATATAGATGGAGTAGTTATTATGGATTTCATTGTCCATGTTTATTCATATATAAAACAAAAGCCATAAAGATTAGGGCATGCTATTTAGATTTGACTCCTTTTTGTTTTGATTCATCCATCTTGAAATTAATCGAATAAGAAAAAGCGGTAAATTAATAATGCAAGTATATATATACCACCATCCTAGCGATCAGAATTTGAGATTTTAAAATAGAGGATTCAAGTTCAAATCTTTGAATGAGGTTACTTGTGATGATAATCCTTTCATTTTGACCAAGGCAAAGTGTCAATTACAGGTTACCATAAAAAAAGTGTCAATTGCATTTAGTTTAGGTATAAAAATGAAGGCAAGGTTTAAGAAAAACTCTTAAATGTCAATTCTAGAGCTACTTTCCCATATTTTAGGTTAAAAATTAGATCACTTTTTAAAATAATAATCTTATCATTCTAATAATTTAAGATTATTGGCATGTAAAATTTTTAAATTGCTATTAAACAAAGTGATATAATTAGTGAGTACAGCTTATGTAATTTTTACATGGATCACCTTATACCAAATATCCTCTAAAAGTAATGAAAAATAACGCAAACAAAAGTGCAAATCCTTTATGAGTTTTAATGTTTTAAGCTATGCGAAGATGTAGAAAGTTTTTATGCCAATGAAAAAAGTCAACAGAAAGTTTTGGACGTGATAACCCAAAAGTTTGATGTAATTGTTATTAGTATTTTTATTATTTTTTAATGAAATTATTAATATAAGTAAAAATTATAATTATAATCAAGTATTATATTTTATAAAAAAAAATCAATGAATTAAATCAAAAGATAAATTAATTAACTAATCCGCATACGTATAGACAAATCTTAGAAAAGGATTAGATCCACAACCGATGAGATTTCAATTTAAAATCTCGAAATTTCAGAATCTTTTCTTTATCACACTTCACCACAAGGTCTCATTAATTTGTAAATAAGGAAAGTTCAAAAATTTTAAATTATAAGTAGAAAGGTTCAACAAATTGAATTTTTTTTCAAGAATGTTAAGGGATCAAGACCATACAAGCTTGAAGTTTTCTATTGATATCAAATTTTATTTTATTTTTCCTTGTACAAGGTCAAATTTTAATTTATTGGATAATTTTGTACTCTTTTCATTAAAGGCATATAAAAGGCCACATCTGTAATCGGGCTTTGGGCAGTATGACATGCAAATGGTTCCATGAATTAAAAAAGATCAAAATCCAATTGAGAATGATAGAGATGATGGCAATTTTTATTGATTGATTGATTTTTTTTTTTAATTAAAGAAAAGGCAAGTTTCAAATCCAATTCCTCGAGTATAGAATATATGCATTAATCATTGTACAAAATGTTAAACTGCTAAAACAGAAAAGAAAAAGTGGGTATTGTGTGAAGAATTGGAGTTGAGCAAGCTCAAGATATGAACAACTCGAAGCAGGCCTTGTTTACGGGTGCCCCAATCGAGTAATTATCCATTAGATTGTCCACTTGGATTATTGAATTCCGTTCCTTATGAGTTTCGACTTTCGAAATTTCTAACCTCAAAATCAGTAGCGTTGTAAGAGCTAACGGTTCCTTTGGCTGGCCGGATGACACCTTAAATTTTTTACTTGATTTTGAATATTAATATTATATTATTTTTAAATACATATTTAAATTAAAATTAAATAGAACTATTTATTTTTTAATAAACTATTTTCATGAATTTGGGCTTGAAATTTTTGTCAAAAGCTTGATTTTGACGAAATGAAGCTTGTGTACTTGATGAACAACCCGATCAGTGAACAAATCTAGTTTACATGCATATATACTGCATTGTATTTGTTCTCCCACAAAAATACCGCATTAATTCGAGAGAAATGAAATGTGAGGCAAAATGAAACAATAAAAAATTGATTTAAAAATATTCAAAGAAAGATATTGAGGTTAAGATTATAGCTCGTCATGCGCTGTTTAAGAAAAATAGTTTTAGATTCTTATTTGTTCACAAATTTATTTTCTCCTTGTTTTGACATTTTCCTCCAGTTTAGAAGTTTCTTAATTTGACTGAGCCAAAACTCACGTTGTTTAAGTTTGGCTGACGTGGTTTAAGGAGGATCAATTCTTGAATGGCATGTTAGCATAGCCAGATACAGTGTACGTGGGATGAGGTGCTAATCTACATCAACAGCCGTAAGAGGTGTACATGTCAGATTGGTCAAAAGTCGAAAATGTCTAAATCGATGAAAAGATAAAAATGTCCCTTAATGCCAAAAGTATTATAAATTGATGAAAAGATTATTTTACCCTAAAATTCTGTTTACATTATTTTGTTCTTCCACTAATTAGTATGATAGTTTAGATTAGGTGATCTAATTTCTGAATAGGTCAAGGTCTGTTTGGGCAAAATAGGCTCAGGTTATTCTTTAACAAATATTATTTAGGTCGAATTGTCATGTTGGAATACCTAGCTTATGCTAGAAGAATAGCTTACTTATCGTATTCTATGATGAACTTTCATGATTTATGATGTTGATGTCAGTTTTTCTAATAATAGCTTTAGTAAAGTATTTTAGCTAGGTATTTTGTTTAGTGTCGTAACGATTAGATTCATAGACTTATCGTCAGACATGATTTTGAAAAGTCATTATCAATATTTTTTATTTAAGTGTGATTGATCACTTAACTGAATTTATTTTATTTTAAAGAGAAGTCTCAAGCTTGATTCAAATATCTTTAAAAGATAAATTCATATCTATGAAACTAAGATTAGGTCCGAAAGTACGTTACGTGTAGAAAACGTTATAGTACCTCTACAACGCCCATCAAAAAGATGATTCAGTTTGATTTCGTGTTAGCTAAAAGCCTTAAAATCTTATCAAATAATTTAATATTAGAAATTATCTTAAAATTACTACAATATGTTGATAATAATTTTAGAAAATTTTCTCAACTTAAGAGTATTCAAGGAGATTATTTGTTATGTTTAAGGAGGTTCTGTCATCGATTGCCCATTTTTTTTCACATCACACACAAAATTACAAATCTATTTTTATTTGTTTCTCTCATTTCCCATTTCTTTCCTTAATCTTTTTTGTTCATTCTTTTTTTTTTTTTTTTTGCTTCTTCTTTTTTGGTTCTTTTTCTTTGGTTAAGAATGAAAAACCTTAATATGAGTATTCCTTTTTATCCTTGAAAGAGTTTGGGTTTGTCTCTTCTTATTGATTTTAGGGTAATGTTTTAGGTGCGTTAGGCATAATGGTATTGAATGAGTATGGGTTTATTGTGTATTTTGTATCTGGTGTTAGTGAATGATGGTAGCCATTAGATTGGTTTTAGAATATCTTTGTATCAAGTGATTATTTTTGTATCAAGTGACAACTATACTATGTAATGGATTAGATTATGTAATAAACTCAGATTATTTGACTGCTTTAGCATGCTATTGTAGTAAATGAATTCAGTGCTATTATAGTGTATCTCTATTGCTTTACCCTAAACTTGATTTTAATAAACTTGTAACTTCAACAAATAAGGTATTGATAATTATAATCGATCCAGAAACATATCTTGTTTTGATAATAAATAAACCAATAAATCAGAAACTAATAAACTAGTAACAGATCCAAAAATATGATTGTATTGATAATTATAGGACATTTACACCATTTAGGTCAAATGTAGTTCCAATAAGTATGTTGGACTTGAAATAAACTCTTAAATATCAATACATTTGTATTCTCTTTACATGTATATCTTTTTTACATATATACCCTTACCAATAAAAAGAAACTCTTTATTTACAAAACGAACTCTTGCATTTATACTCTTATAAAAAAAAACTTGTTGCTAATCTAATATACCAAAAATAAGACATTTCTATTATATCAATATCCTAAATAAGTCATGTCCACAAATACCCTAACCCAGTCATATACACAAAATAAAAACTCCTTTGCAAGTTATTATTGGTTTTTCATTTCATGGTTTTTGCTTTGCTAGTCCTTTAATATCTTTCTTGTTGTGTTGAATATTGGTTGAAAGTAGCTTTCTCTTAGCAACATGCTTAATCAAGTACTTTCACTGTACTTGTATTCTTTTTTTGTTGGCTTCAGTAGTTGTAAGAGTTTCAACAGGTTCAGAAACTCCACTTGGTCCAGTAACAGAATTCTGTTACGATTGAAAATTTTGACTAGAGCCTTACATATCAATATAGTAAATGATTCAATATTTATGATTAAGGATTTTATTAGGGTGGGTTTATACTAGACAAAATAATTACTTACATTAAGTATCCATCTAATAATGGTTGGAGGTGGCTGAACATGCCATCTAGATTTTTCAGTTGTTGTGGTTTGAAGTGGCTGAAGTGATTTTCTAGATCTTTCAGTTGTATTTTAATCTTCTAGTTATGGTTTGAGGTGGTTGAGGTCGCTTCTAAATCTTTCGATTGTGGTTGAAGGTAGTTGAACACCTTAAAAAATACATTAGAAGTGTAAGGATTTAGATTAAATTATCCCAAACATTTCCATTGTATATTACCTTTTCAATGGTAGGATCCTTAGCCTTTTGGTTAATAGTTCCAGAAACTCTCATCACCTGTAAAGTGGAAATAATAAAAATAAGTTATTATATTTTATCTAGTATTATCATTAATGAATATAAATAAATAAACCAAAATATTTATAGGTAACTTTGACACATTTTTCTTACTAGTCTAACAAATCCCTATTTACATTCAACATGCTATTATCACTAATCTCTTCTCTGCATGTCCTTAGCATTATGCCCTGGTTGTTCATATTTGCTACAACTAAGTTTCCCCCATCTCTTGCAAATTTTAAACTGACTTCCACCTGTTTCATCAGTTTTCTTCTTTGTATTCTTATGTGGTATTCAATGTGGTCTTTTTAGAATAGGTGGTAGCATTGGTTCTAGGGTTTTATCACTTATCCATTGATTTACACCTCTAATAGGGCAAATGAAGTTGGAATAGATATTAACTTGTGTGGTCTTACTATTGCATACATGAACATAATTTTTAAGCTTTCTTTAGATAATAACATAACTGAAATAGCATGCATGCTTCGAATCCTAGTGAGATCCCATTTGTTGCATGAATAGGTATGCAAGTGAAGGTCCACCACGTATTGGTTGATGGCCCACATACTACTTGGTATCTTGGACCACCAGCATGTTTTGGCTAGCACTTACTTGACTATAAAATAATTTGATTCATTTTTTTTTTTGTATTTTGGGATAAAGTGGTCTCAAATACTGTTCAGTAGTTGCACTCTTCAAGACAATTCTTTGCATTAATTTTGTCCTAACAATCTCAATTATTGTTAGAATAGGTTTATCCTTTGCATCCAAAATAAACTTGTTAAAATACTCATTTAGATTATTTAAAAGCATGTCACACTTAACCATTGTTGAGGAGTGAGATTTAAACCACTAAGTTGATCTTTTCCCTCAAGTCATTTGTATGCATCAATTGACATGGCTTTTATTTCCTTCAGTGCATTTTTACACTTTTTCAAGTAGGTAGCTCTAGCAACTTTCCACAAATAGTCATTCAATACTTTTCCTTTGTTTACAAGTGTCGTAACGATTTTGGGGATTGCTAAACGAATTTGAAAATAAAAAAGAGAAGTCATCACTAATCTTTTTTGGCTAGGTGTGATTGGCCACATATTAAAACTTACATTTTTAATAAAAATTTTAAAATTAATTAAAACTTTATCAAAAAAATAATTTTTTGGGTCTACAAAAACGGTTTAGGTTCGAGAGTCAGTTATATGTAGGGAAATATTAGCACCCCACAGTGCCATTTTAAAACAGTACCAATTAAATATGTGTTATCGTTTAATTATGACTAAAATGATCTTAATTTCGATATTTAAATTTAAATTTTCTTAATTTTCTTTATTGTAAAAAAAATTGTAAAAAAAACATATTTATTTATTTTTTAGTATTTTTTATTTTTGAAAAATAAATAAGAACCTTGTATATTGAAAATTTTTTGAAAATATTCCAATACTTTGACAATATTAAGATAAGTTTTTTTACCTAAGAAAATTTTAAGAATCACTACTCGAAATTCTTGAAAATCTTATTCTTGGTGGCTCATATTTATTTTCAATATTTATAAAAAAATAAAGTATAATATTTATAATTTGAAATCAAATAATATTTTCTAAAATTTATTTTTATATTAAAGTGAGAAATCATTGTCGAAAATTATTTTAAACTCTCTAATACATTGGTAGCATTTTAGATAAATTTTTTTACTTACAGATTCCTAAAGAATCACTGCTCAAATTTTTTTAGGATCTTATCCTCGGAGATTTCATTTTTTCATTTTTATTTTTTTATGATTATTTTAATTATTAAAATTTTAAAATCATGTAATAATATAATTATTTATAAATAAGTTTCTTTCCTAAAAAAATGCATACTCTTATAAATATTTTGTATATATTTTATCTTTGTTTTTTCAAAAAAAAATATTCAAATTAAAAAAAATAAAAATCTTTGTATTGAAAAAAGTTTATAAAAATACTTTGATAATTTTTAGAAGTTTTTTTTTACCTAAAGAATTCTCGAGAATAACTACTTGGATTTTTCAAAATCCCTTATCGAAGATTTTGTTTACTTTTATTATTTATTATTATTTTATAACAATAGATTTATTCATAAATATTTATCCTTGTAATCTTTATTTATCATAAAATATGTGACTTTTTTTACACAAAAAATATGTATATATATTTTTGACATGGGTTAATAATATTAAACACATATACGAATAAGAAACAAAGAAATATACCGGATCTTGGATGAAGATGACCCAAAGTGGATTGGGCTAAACACTGGACTAGGTTGTAGACTTAGGCTGGTTTGAGGCTGAATAAGCTAGGTCAACTATTTCTAAGTGAACGGGTTAAAGCACAGGTTAGACTGAGTCACCGAGTCAGTGAGCTGGATTGGGTCACGGGTTGATTACAATCGAGTTGGGTTGACCTAGTCCTCTTTTACTAATTTTTTTAACTTTAACTATAAAACCTAAAGTTTTTTCAATTTCATCTCCTTTATTCTCTTGAAAAAAAATTCTTAGGAAACAAAAAAACCTCTCTTCTTAACCCAGAGAGCCATTGCACCATCAACCACAACATCACCAGTTACCACCATCAGCTGGTACTTTTTTTTTCTTTCTTCTTCTCTTTTTCCTCATTGTTACAACTTATTTTCCCTAGCCAACATTGATTGCACCTCAAGCTTTCCCTTACTTCTTTTTCACCAACTCTTTTTTTTTTTAAATTATTTTTTTTCCAAATTTAATCAATTTTTTACAAGGTTGCTTGGCACTTTTGGATTCCTCCATTTGGGAAGGACTATGTATTTTTTTTATTTTTTTAAAAGGTTGAAGGTGGTTTTTTTATAATATTTTTTGTGTTAATGGTGGCTACGGCGGGGATTGCCAGTTCGAAAAAAGTTGTTTGGTCGGCAGTGAGGTTGGTGTAGGTGGAACTAAGTGTCGGTGAGGGTGGCAAAGAGGGGTTAAGGGACTTGGTGCGAGGCTGGGAATGATGCAAGGCTAGGAACGGGTCTGGTACCCACTATAGGTTTTTTTAGATCATTTTTTGGTAAAGACTGGAGGTCTAGGTTAAGGTTGTTGATAGTGTTAGTGTTGATCAGGATCGGGTAAGCTAAGGACGAAGGTAGGTTGTTACACAGGTGAATGGTGCATGCAAGGTTGGGGTTTTTGCCAAGGATTGGTTATTGGTGCTGGTTTTGGGAAATACTAATGAGAGTTTGGCACCTAGGGCTTGGGTATAGTGAATGGAGGGATCGGGACATGCAAAGGCTTGAAGCTATGATTGGAGATTGTGTTGAGACTCTAAAAGGTGTAGAAAAGGGGTTGGTAAAGTCTTGGCAAGGTTTTCTCTTTGTGT
Source organism: Durio zibethinus (assembly GCF_002303985.1). Next base: position 19,850,359 of record NW_019168481.1, read on the forward strand.
ATCTTTTTCTTTTTTCAAGATTAACCCTTCCCCCATTTTTTGTATGAATTGTCTTGAATTTATTAATAAATTTTGCTATCTATTCTTGTGGCCTGTGGTAATCTACAAGAGCTTTGAGGGCATTGTTGTAGGGTTTGGTTGTAGGGCAATGGTCTGTGCAATTGCTTGTTAGCCATTACTTATTGACTGTTTTTTTTATTCTATTTTTTTTGTTTTTTTGCTTTTTATTTATTTGTTATTTTTTATTTTTAATTAATAAAAATAAAAGTGAAATTAGGTTTAAATTTGAAAATTGAGTTCTATTGGACTTCGGGCCTTTTTTAAAAAATAAACTTTGAACATGGACTGTAATTAGCCCATTAATAAAAAATTTAGGCTTTTTTGAATTGGGTCTCTAAAAATAACAATAATAATAATTAATCAAAAACAAAATCTAATGAGCTTAATCTAATTGAAGCGTGTAATTTGTCCAAATTGAAACATTTAAGCCAAACGCTAAAATCCAATAAAACTTGAATCATTTCGGATAAAATTTGATGTTTACAACTATCCCTTTTTGCACATATTGAGAATAAAAAATAGGAAAAAGACATAGACAACAATTTTGTTCGGAAGACGATTTGAAGATTTTTTCCAAAAGTTTTTTTTTGTTTATTTATTTATTTTTGTTTTGTTTTTGATTTTTTTTTGTTTTTCTTGTTTTGATTTATTTTTTTTGGATTAAAAAATTTTGACCATTCAAAAACAAATTTGAAAACTCTTTTAAATAAAAACTAAACAACTTTTGAAAATAAAATAAAAGATCATGTCCGAAGGTTTTACAAATCTCGAAACTAAAATAGAATTAGCTTGAAAGACTTACGAATCATGTCTGGAGAACGTAGAGATTATGCCCGAAGGTATTATAAATCTCAAAATCTTTGAATGCTCATCGTATTATAGGCATTGAAACTTTGAAATTTTAAAATGTTTTGTCTAGAAGTCATAAAGATTATGTCCGAAGGTCTTATAAATCTCAACATCTTTGAATGCTCCTCGTATCGGAGGCATTGAAATTTTAAATTTTAAAATATTTTACCTAGAGGTCTTACAGATTATGCCTGAAGATCTTAAAGATTATGCTTGGAGGTCTTAGAGATTATGTCTAGAGATCTTACAAATTCTAACATATTTGAATGCTCTTTCTATCAGAGGCATTGAAACTTTGAAATTTTAAAATATTTTACTGGAGGTTTTACAGATTATATCAAAGGTCATAAAGATTATGTTAGGAGGTCTTAGAGATTATGAGCGAATATCTTACAAATCTTGATATCTTTGAATGCTCATCGTATCAGAGGCATTAAAACTTTAAAAATTTAAAATGTTTTGCCCAGAGACCTTAAAAATTATGCTTGAAGGTCTTAGAGATTATGCTAAGAGGTCTTAAAGATTATGCCCAAAGGTCTTACAAATTTTAACATTTTTTAACGCTCTTCATATCAGAGGCATTGAAACTTTGAAAATTTAAAATACTTTGCCTAGAGGTATTAGAAATTACACCTAAATGTCTTGAAAATTATGCCTAGTGGTTTTATAAATTATGCCCCAAGATCTTATAAATCTCAACATCTTTGAATACTTTGAATTTCTAAGTTACCTATTCCTCATATCATATTTTTTGGTTCTTCATTGCTCATATTTCGATACTTTAAAAACATAAATTTTTCTATGTCTAAGTATTTCATATTCCACCTCTCTTATTTTGATGTCTTAAGGGACTTAGAAGTTTTCCTGAGTTCAATTTCTTTAACATTGTTTACCTTTTATTCCTTTTACGAGAATGTGTGTTAAATCTTACATGATTGTTTTCCTTTATATAGTGTTGAGATAAATCTATATTGAGGTGATTTATACTGAGATGAATCTTTATCAAGCTGAACTTTTTTGAAGGAAGCTTTATTGAAATGAGCTTTTTTTTAGACAACTTTTACGGAGCTAAGCTTCTATGTCGAATGGAGCCTTTAAGAAGGCAATTTTATTGTGATAAGGTCTTTTAAAAGTAATTTTACCAAGATAAGCTTTTTTGCTAAGTTAAGCATTTAAAAAGGCAATTTTTAAGCTAATCTATTTTGTTAAGCTAAACCTTCAAAAATATAATTTTGTTGTATTGAGCCCTTTTGAAGGCAATTTTGTTGAGTTAGGTATAAAGCAATTTATTGAACTTAGCTTTTTTGTTGAGGTGATTGAGCTAAGCTATTGTGAATGTAACTTATCGAGATTAGCTCTTTAACTTAGCTGAGCCTTTATAAATGCAACTTAATAAAACCGAGCTCTTTGACCGAGTTTATCCATTTTTGTAGCTTCACATATTATCATAGTAGAGCTCATTCATTTTTGTTGCTTCAGTATTGAATCTCATCATATTTATTACTCCATGTATCAACATATAAACACAACACAAATCTAATTGATTAAAAGAATTAGAAATACCATCGTAAGTTGATCTTTTCTTTTTTTCCTTCCATAGGTCAACCATTACCTCGATCACAATTAGCTTGTTCACAGCCAGCTTAGTCGTTTTTTCCTTTTCTCTTTCTTCAGGTTGGCCATCACCTTGATCATAACTAGCTTAGTCATAACCAGCTTAGTATAGGAGATTTACTTTATTGAAGAATACTATGAATGATTTTTTTTTTACACGAGGAACCAGCGTTATTATCATGATTTATGATAGTTTTTCAAGTTTATGAAAGGTGTAGGAATAAGGTCTTTCAGTTGTAGATGTGGTGCTAAGCTATTCTAAAGTAGCTATGTTTGGTCTAGAAGCTTGCGAATTAGAGAGTCAAACCTCTCCATCGTTGGCAGAGGTTGTAGTTGATTTTGGCTAGCATTGGTTTGTGAGGTATTTGGTTACAGTAGTCGGATCTCCTTCCTCTACAATTTTCATTTTTAGTGCCATTTTGGAATAAGTAGTAACCCCTACCTAGTGCGTCAAATGTTTGTGTCAAAATTCAAAATAATTCAAATCCGTAAAAACAATAACAATGGTCAAGAGCAAACGTTGAAGGTGAGTCTAGCATTTGTGTTTTAATGCTAAAATTAATGGAACAATGAGAAAAGGAGAAAAGATAATGTAAAAAATGAAAGCAAATAAGGATAATGAGCGAACTAGAGTTACTTGTGAAAGGAGAAGCATATTTATACCTAAGCTAACATAATTGGTGAAATCTAATGTGGAATAGGTCTGGTTGACATGGTCTAAAATGGACCAATTCTTGAATAGTATGTCAACATAGTCAAATAGGATGATGTGGGATAAGGTGGTCATCTTTGTTAGTAGTTGTAAGAGGTGCTCACATCAAGCCGGCCAAAAATTGAAAATGCCTTGATTGTTCAAAAGATAAAAATGCCCTTAAATGTTATAAATATTATAAATATTATAACTTAATAAAAAGATTATTTTACCCTTAAAATTTATAACATCTACATCAATAGTGAAATTTATTATATGATTGTAGTAAATTACATAATTTAATTAGATCTAAAAATTTAAGGAGATTTCAGTCTCTTTTCCATGTGGTTTTATGGTAAATCTCCAAAAATTAAGATAGATCTCATGAGAAATTGGATATGACAATGGATAGTAAATAAACGGATAGCAGTCACTATCTGATACGAATTATATTGATTCAGATAATTATAAGCAAATAATTAATGAATTCGGATAAGAGATTTATTGTGATGGATTTAGATAGAATACAAATGATATCCTTTGGATATCTAATATTCGAAACCATTTAAGTTTTATTGAATAGTAACAGATATTCGAATTTATATATGAATCTGTTGCTCGTTTATTCATATAAAATATCTAAAATTTTGTACTTGTAAAAAATTTTGAATTTAAGCAAATAACCTTTATTTGTTATTTAGTGAACCTAAAATTTAAATTTAATTCTTATTTATGTTATATTTTAACAAAAAATTTAAATAAACAAATATTTTCACAAATTCGAATATTTAAACATATATTGCTTATCTATATAAATTTGAATTTATATAATAATAATAATAATAATAAACTTAAACATTGCTTATCTAAATAAATTTGAATTTACATAATAATATTAAACTTAATCGAATATTTAAATAAATTCAAGTTACCGTGAAGAAATGTCAAACTTTGAAATTTGATTTTCAATTTCTTAAGATGTTTAAGTCACTTATCCTAATAATATTCTTGAAACCAGTGTTGCAGGCCTAAAAACAATGTAAACATGTCATCGAACCGCTGGAAAATAAACTTTTAGGTAGGCCTAAATCTCACCACCTGATCAGTCACAACAAAACATATGTTGATGCTAAGAGAAAACCATCCCATGTTACTTCAAAACCTTCCTGACCGTCGAGTTCGGTGACGCGGGCTTGTCGCCCAAGTGAGTGATAGAAGAGTAGGCTTTTACCATCATTGAGCCGGATTCCAAGGTGGCTCTGGCCAGCCCCCACCTTAAGCATGGGGTTTAACTATAATGCCCTTTTACCCTGACATGGAGTTGAACAATATGCCAACGAGTGGCTCTGGTGCCACCGAGCGCGGCGATTTCCCTCCCACCCTTGGTGTTGGCGATGGCTTGGTGGGTGATCACTTCGAATGCGCGCTACCAATAAATTAAAAAATTTTTTTTTGATAATATGTGGTCGTCCCTGCAATCTCTTAATGAGTTACGGATTTTACACTATGAATGACAGACATACTTAGCTTTTCGAAATTTTTTAATTAATCCTAATTAAATCTGTCGTGAAACAGAAAACTATGGCCTTGAAATCAGAAACTACAGCCTCTCCCATTACATGTATCGAGCTGTTGTCTGGATATACACCTATGAGCGATACAGTAAAGTTTTCTTGATCCTCGTATTATTCTAATCTTTTATAAGTTTTGCAATTATTTGGCAGTACTTTTCATATGCGGCAATTACTCAGATTGAATTAATATATTTTTTTAAACATTTGCATATTGCCCACTGCGAATATAGCGAAGAAAAATGCTAAAACATTCAAAAGAAAATATGTATAAGTTCCAATAATCTCGATGTGAAAACTCAAATTGGGTGAATCAATTATTTTAAAATTTTAAGTAAATAAAAAAATTCAATTATTATATTTAAGTAAATAAAAATTCTAACATGCCTTTTCATATATAAACCATATGAATAATTAATAGGCCTTCAAACGATCACAAATATATAAAAAAAATTACAAACTGAAAAAAGATTAAAGTATTGTACAACCCAATAGGGAATAGATTGATTGAAGAAATATTAATTTGAAGGAAAAAAAAAAACGTTTTCTAAAATTAAAATTTGAAAGCTCTAATACCATGAAAAATTAAATGATCGATGATATAATAAAAAATTAAACTATTATACTTAAGTTCTAACAAAGGCATTATCATTTGTTTTTGTAAGGCCTTATAACACTTGTAAGTTGCAAAGAAATCCAAATAGGAGGGTTAGTGTCGTAACGGTTTTGAGACCGTCAGACGTAAATAAGTTTTAAAATCGAAGTAAATGGAAGGAGTTACCATCAATCTTTGTTAGGTTATGATTGACCACCTAAAAGTTTATTTTTTTTAATAAAACTATAAAAACGAGTTTAAAGTTTATCAAAAAGATAAATTTCGGTCTATGAAAAATTAAGTTAGGCTTGGGAGTCGATTACGTGTGGAGAAGAATTAGCACATTCACAACGCCCATAAATTGGTACCACTTAATTATGCACTATTTTCGGTGTTGAATAAAAATGGTTTTGACTTGAAATTTAATAGTAATTCCCTTCATTTGAAAAAATAAAATTTTGCTAAAGCTTTTTATTTAGGAATATCGAGAAAATCTTGAAGTTAAAGAATTATTTTACAATTCTTCCAACATCTAGGTAAAATTTAAAATAATTCTTTTCGCTTAAAATTTAACACGATAATCCTTAAAATGAAATAATAATCTTTATAGAAGATAAATATTAGTGACTCTCCAACATCTAAGTAGAGTACTAAGAATTATTTCCTTCGGAATGTTATTTTTATTTTATTTTATAATATCATAAATTTTTTAAAAGTATTATTCTATTTTTATTATAAAATATTTTATCATCAAATAGTAAATGAAAATTAAAGACAGAATAATACAAATAATTACCAACGATAACATGCTGACGGATGTATGCCAATGAATGTTATGTGGAATGAGATGTAATTTTAAAGTTGGGTTCTTAAGTATAATGAGACCACCCCGACTCTTCAACATCTAGGCAGAGCTTAGGTGTGACTGTTTATATTTAGGATCCCAATTTACTATTATACTTTTTATTTATTAAAGTTATTATTAATGCGAATTAAGAGCTTGTATGAAAAACTTAATGAAATAAAGTTTCCTAAATACCTCATCATCTAGGTAGCATTCGGGAACAAATTGCTTCAAATGAAATTTTCACATGTGTCCTTTAAGATTTTCAGGATGTTTTGAGTAGGGACTTGAGTAGAGGTTTTAAAGGTTAGGGTTTCAAGATTTTGAAGATTCGAATTTGGTTTTTGGGGTTCAAAATTTTTGGATTTCAATTCTATGGTTCAGAGGGTTTAGGATTTAATTTTAAGGTTTAGAAGTTTGGGATTTCGATTTTAGGGTTTGGAAGGTTTAAGAATTAGTCTTAGGGTTTTTAAAAGGTTGAAGTTTTTGATTTTAAGGTTTGAAAGGGTTTTAATTTTAGGATCTGGATATCATGAGATTTTGGATTTTAGGGGTTTTAGAAATCTAGGATTTTAAAAATTAAGAATTAGTATTTAAGGTTTTGTTTTTTAAAAAATACGAACATTTCTAAAAATCTCAACATCTAGGCGGATTTTCGAAGCAAGTTCGATTTTAATGATTTTTGAAAATTAATTAAAAATTTTTTATATTTTTTTTTATGAAAATTTATTAATAATAATTCCCCAACAGCTAGACGAAAATATTTCTTTAGGAAAATATTTTTTATTCCCTCCAACATCTAGGCAGGAAAAATAATAATAATTATTCTATTATTATTATTATTATCTTAAGTATTTTTAATATATATTTTTAATTATTATCTTACTTACTTTCATTTTTATTATTATTAAAACAATTAAAAATTTATCCTAACAAATTTAAGAACTTATCATGCATAAATATATATATAAAAATAACTAAAATAACAAAAATAATAATATATATAAAAAAATTAGAAAATTCAAAAAAAAAAATTTTTACCTGAACCGGATTGGTCAACGGTCCGGTCAACGTTGGTCTGGATCGGTCTGACCGGTTCGACGATTCGGGCGATCCAGCGATTCGGACCGGTTTGATCGATTCACTGGCGGTTCGTCCAAACCGGCTGGAGGGTGGCTGAGGCGGGTTTGCGAGTCAATTTACGTGAATCTCGGGTCGGATTCGGTCCACGCGCGGATCCTCTTATGCTTGAAACGGCGTCGTTTTGGCCTTATGCTCAAAACTAATTGATACCTTTTTTTTTTGGTACAGGTGACTCGACGCTGGGTTCCTTCATACGGGGAGGACTGTGTTTTATTTTTTTATTTTTTTTTATTTTCATAGATTTTTTTGGGTATTTGAGGGGTGTTTGATTTTTTTTTCGTCTGAGAGGTTGTTGGTAAGGGTGCGTTTTTTTTTTTTGGTGTTTTGGTAAGGGGATCTCCTAGAGTTCCAGCCAGCTCTAAAAGGAGAGAGATCGAGTGTTTTATATGATTGAAAATGGTGGTAGCGTGTGCTGATGGAGTGAATGGACCGGACGAAGGGGTGGTATGATGGCTGGGGTAGCTTGACAGGACGTGGGTGGCTTGGCAAGGCGCGGGTGGCCAGCGGTGTCGTGTACGGCACCCGCTGGCACCAACCATTTTCATTTTTTTGTTTGGACTTTTTTATTTGTCTTTTTTTTTAAATTATGATTAAACCAATATTATTATTATTATTATTATTAAAAAATATATAGACCAAGACAAAATCCAACATCACTACAATAAAACTATTACTAAATGCTAATAAATTGTTATAAATATATATAATTTTTTTCTACATTGTTCCTTTTGTTTCCAATTATTTTAACCAAAACCTTCTACAATTGGAAAGTGTGGTTCAACTATTAGAACACATGCTTTCTCATATTAGAATGTTATTAATTAACGTCATGTTTTGCACACCAACACATATTCATTGGACACAACAAATGTGTATGTGCTTTTATATTTGGTAACGGCATGAGTGCACTTGAATGAAAATAATAAATAGCATGATTAGTTTAATTGCATAAGACAAAAGCAAAATCTTTGTTCTTTGCTTATTTAAAACAAAAGGGGGTCGGCTCATTTGAATGAATGGATCAGTCATAATTTTAGTCAATTTAAAAATGGATGTGGTTACATGTTCCAAAAAAAATGGAAGTGGTTACATTGCAGTCCGAATATTTAATTTAATAATTGATGTATGATTTTTTTATTTAAAAAGTAAATTTTAATTTTTTTAAAAAATTATAAAAAAAAACTTATTTCATAACCAAGAATTTGTTTGAATAAGGGAAAAAAAACAAAAGGTTAAAAAAAAAAAAAGAAACATGGATGTAGCATCTGCAATGAAAATTTGCATAAAAAAAGATAAGAAACATAGAGTGGCACAACTATCACATGTAAATGTTAAAAAAAAAATTATAAATTTATCATTCATTTTGCAAAAGACAAATTAAAATTTTTTTTCTTTTTTTTTATTCAAAAGCATATATATAATTAGGTCCGCTTATTTGAATAGTTAGATTTGTTTAATAATTACTTAAATAAACAAATCTAACCATTCAAATAAGCGACCTAGTTATATATATATTTTTGAATAAAAATTTTTTTTTTAATTTGTCTTATGCAAATGAACGATAAATTTATAATTTTTTTTTAACATTTACATGTGATAGTGTATCTAATTTAATTCATTTGAGTCTTAAACCCAAATAAATGGTTTTTAATTAATTTATTTATTTAGTTTATTAAGTTATTTTATTTATTTTTGAAAAAATTAAAAAATAATAAAGGAAAAAAGAAAAGAAAGTTTGAGAAAACTGAATTTATTCGAAATTAAGTTCTTTAGGATTAAAAGGCTTTTAATTAGAATAAAAGACTGAGATTAATTTAAAATGGAATTGAAACTCTAGTTCTGTTGAATTTGATACAAAATCCATATAAAGAAACATCATTGAACATAGAAAGGAAAATAATTGGCAATAAAAAATAGTTCAAGCGAATCTTGAAAGCAGAAGGAAATTGCGATAGCCAAAAGGGTTCGGCAGAAGAAAAAATTTTGGCAGTGAAGAGTTTTTGGGATTAGTTTTTTGAAGTATACTTTTGGCATTGGACATTTGTTGTTTGGATCTGGATTCGAAATAGGTGGATGAGGGGATTTTTTTTTTTTTAAGCTGCACACAGTGGAAGAACGGCTGTACTTTTTTTGATTCTGGGCAAGGCTGATAACTGGTGTCCTGATGAAGCCACAAATGAGAAAGGACGGGTACTAGCAGACTTAAAGAGAGAAACAAGGTTAAGGTCAGGGTGCTTGTTCCAAAGCACAACAAATTCACGTGACAAACCCCAGCTTTTTGAATTTTGACCCAAGTAATAAACACCTTGGATTGATTTGGCATCAGGTTACTTTTATTTATTTATTTAATTTCATTCATTTATTATTTTTAATTTGAGTAAATTTAATTTTAGTATATGATTTTAATTATTTAGACAAAGATAAATATTATAACATATAGATCAATAATCTATTACTAAATATTGACTTAAAGAGTCATCATTAATTTTTTTAAGTGTAATTTGTCAGAATCTATGTCGTTTCAAAGAAAAATCTTAAATTTAACTTAAATATTTTTAAAAAGGTAGATTTAATTTTTACGATATCAAAATTAATTCTGAAAATACGGTTACATATGAAAAAAATTATAATATCCCCACAAGATCGATCAAAAGATGGTACCAATTTGATTTAGTGTTACCTATTAAGCCTTCAAAAATCTTATCAAATAATTAATTATTAAAAATTATTCTTAATTGATTCAAATACTTTTAATAAAAAATTAAAAAAATTCTTTCACATCAAAAGTATATAAGAAAACTATTATTTTTCTTGTATGAGTTCTCTGGTCGAATTATTTAACAGAAAAAATTTCAAAAAAAAAAAACTTAATATTTCAACTTTTTTCTAAGATTTCTTTCCTTAAAAAAATTAATGCTTTTATTTAAGAAAAAATTAATGTTTTTAACTTTTTTTTTCAAATGCATTTTTTGAAATTAAGAAAATTTTATTTAAAGAAAATCGAGAATTTCAACTTTTCATTAAAAAATATTTCCTTTGACATATATTTTTGAAAAATTTTATTTTTTCAGAAAAATTAATACATTCAACTTCCCTTTAAAACTTTTTTTTTTAAAAAAAAATTGATACTTTCAACTTTTTCATAAAAATATTTTTTAAAATATATTTTTGAAATCTTTTTTTTAAAATTTATATTTTTAACTTTTCCTTAAAATCCTTTTTATTTTTTTTTATTTAAGGAAAATTGGTAATTTCCACTTTTCCTTAAAAATGTTTCTTTTAAGATACATTTTTTGAAAAATTTTTATTTTTTAAGAAAAATTAATACTTTCAACTTTTTTTCGAAAAAATATTTTTTTTATTTTTTTTCATTTTTAAAAAAAATTAATACTTTCAACTTTTCTTTAAAAAGATTTTTTTTGAAGTTTTTATCTTTTAAGAAAAATTTATACTTTTAAATTTTTCTTAAAAAAATACTTTTTTTAATTTTTTCATTTCTAAGAAAAATTGATAATTTCAATTTTTCTCAAAAAATATATTTTAAAATTTTTATTTTTAAGAAATATTGATACTTCAAATTTTTCTTAAATCTCTCTTTTGAAATATTCATTTCCAAAGAAAATTGATAATCTCAAGTTTTCCTCAAAAAATATATTTTTAAAAATTTTTTCTCCAAAAAAATTTGATACTTTCAACATTTCCTTAAAAAGAAAATTTTGTTTTTAATTTTTATTTTCAAGAAAAATTAAAACTTTTAACTTTTTCTCAAAAAAATATTTTTTTTGAAATTTTTATTTTTTAAGAAAAATTTATGCTTTTAACTTTTTCTCAAGACAAAAACATTTTTTAAAATTTTTTACTTTTCAGAAAAATTGATATTTCAATCCCTCCTAAGAAAATACTTTTTTTGAATTTTTATTTCCTTCATAAAGTATTATTTTTGAAATATTTTTATTATTTTTAATTTTAAAAAAATGAATACTTCATTTTTCCTCACATTTTAATTCTCTTAAAAATACTTATAGAGAAACAAAAAACTTACACATAATTGAATAAATGCTATTGATTTATGAAAAATAAAACATAAATAAATAAATAGGTAAAAGAAAAAAAAAACTTTAGCTTACCTTGGCTCAGCTCGGTTGAACTTAGGCTTGGCTTGGCTGTAGACTCAAACCACCAACTAGAGGGATATGGCTTAAACTCGACTTAATGGCTCAATCAACCTAGCACTTGTGTGGGTCGCTAGGTCAAGCGAAATGGGTCAGACTAGCAAAATGGGAAATACACAGATCTTGGTTTATTTTTAACCTAAAACGATATTGTTTTTGTGTAGTATAAAATCTCAAATTTTTAATTTTTTCTTCAGATTGCTTTTTCTTTCTTTTTCTCAACTCTTACTGCTTTTCTCTCTAGGTGATTTTTGGCAGTTGATTTTCATTAAGAACTACCAAAAAACTCATCAGTATCTGGGCTGGTCGCCAGGAACTAGTATTTGCCTTCGAATTTTGGAAATAGCTTGCTGAAAACTGAGAATTCGACCAAAAAACTCATAGAAAAATTCAAATTATATAAAAAAACTCACCAGATTCTGAAATTTCTAGAATTTTTCAAAAAAATACGCCAAAAATATCTCTAAAAAGAACTCAAAATCTATTTTCTATTTCCTTAAGATCTTTCAAAAGGAATCCAAAATATTTTTCCTAAGAAAACTAATTCAAAAACTAACCTAATTTCTTTGAAAGTAGTTTTCTTTATATTTTCTTACTACCGTCTTTTTTCTCCCTCTTATTTTATGATCATTGAAAGGTTTATATAGGGCTTGGGCACAAGATCAAATGAGGAATAAAAATTAAAATCCCCTTTTGTTTTAAAAAACCTATCCTCTCATTTGTTTATCCTAGTTTTTTTTTTTTTTTAAATCCTTTTTATCGCAGTTTTGGAATTTAACCTCCTAATCATAGAGTTTTATTAGGACTAAAACACTATTTTTATTTATTTTTTATCCAATCTTTATTTGAAACCATAATAAGAAATGGGTTAGATGATTTATCAGATCAAAATCCAACCTGAAAAAAATGGATGTCTATAATAAAAAAAAGTTTGATTTGATAAGGGAAAATCATAAAAATATTTTATAATGTATTTTTAGGAATAAATGAAATTTCATTCAATGATAAAATTTTAAGAAAGTTATGAACGTATAATTTTCTTAAAATTTTTTAAGTAAGAGAATTTTTTAAAATTCAATGATTATCAAAACGTTGAAAAATTTAGAAATTGATCTCAATATAAGAATTTTTATTTATTTTTAATTTGCAAAAATTAAAATTAAGAATAAATTGTAGTGATTTAATTTCCTTACATGATTAATTATTAGAATATTTGTGATTATATGTATTAAATTTTGTATTTGATCATGTACATTTTCATGAATTTTTATGTATTAAATTTTATAAAATATTAAATAAACCGATAACAGAATTTTTTCAAGGAAACAAGCGTGCTACTTGGTGAGGAATATTATTTAGGGGTAAGTCTTGGAGAAAACTTAAAAATATTTTTAATATTTAAATATAAAAAATTATAATTAATTAATAAAAATAATAAAATAATAATAATAAGTTAGAACCATACTAATAAAGGCTAAAACAATCTAAGATTAGTTGGTACCAATTTATGAGTATTGTGGATATTATAACAATTGAATTTCTGAATCTAATTTTGTTTAAAAGATCAGAATTTATTTTTTTTTAAGGATCTTTATTTAAGCTTAAATTTAAGTTAACCTTAAAAAGTTTTTTTTAAAAGACCTTTATTTAAGCTTAAATTTAAGCTAACCTTAGAAAGTATAGATCCATATAGGTGACCAATCACAGTTAATTAAAAATTTTAAAATTGATGACAACTGCATATATTGTGTCTAATGATTAAGTTCTAGGATTTATACATGTTATTACACATACCAATAAAAAAATTATCAAAAATTCACAATTAAAAAAAAAAAAAAAACCTATTTCCTTGTAAACTCTAAATAGGTATCCATCCTTCAATGTTTGTCTGGATTGTTTCCTTTCCTTATTTGACTCAAAGAAAATATTTAAAGATGAAAGTACTACAATTATTCTACATTATGCTCTTCAATCGAGTATCTTTGTTTTGATAAAGTTCTATAATGTATAACCTTGTTTTTTCTTTTTGTTATTAACATTGTTTACTGTAAATTTTGTAGTAATAGATGTATAAGATGATACAAGAGAAAGCTATGTTTCCTTTTTTATTCTTGATTCTTTAGAATCTACATGAAAGGAAGATAAGCTTTTTGCTGAGGATTTAGCTTGAGTTGATTCTTGTCTAATACAATCACTAAACTTTTATAAAGTAAATGGACTTGTTTCAAAGATGTTTTGATATAAATTATACCCTTAGTAACGAGGGTGTTGCTAGAACGAGTAGAAGAGAATATCACAATCCACGCATAAGTCCTAAGCCAAGTGAGTTGAAATATGCAACTTGTTCGAGTTAGTATGGGTAAAGGACTGAAAGGATCGAGACTAATGTCCTAAAGGCACATAAAAAGCTCGAGTGTGTAGACCAGGGCCTAGGCTAAGGTGCAAAAGCATGGCGAGGTGAATAACCTAATGCTGAGAATGGGAACTGCTTGTTGGAAGGATCTAGAACCCTCCAGAAAAGTAGCACGGACAGATAGGCAAAACGCAAGTGTTTGGCATAGAGTTGAAAAAGAGGCTAACTCAAGCATATGGATGGTAGTTTTTAGCCTAAGGTTGCACGGGTGCTAGGTTTAAGCTCTTAGCCCATGATAGTTGGTATTATAGCAGATTTCGATTGAGGGGGATTAAAACTTTCATTATGACCTGTGTTGATGTCAGTTTGGGTTGCACGGGTAGCTTGCGTGCTAGTGTGCCAATTGTGCTATCAACATGCAATGAGGTTGCAGTGCGGTCATTGCTAGTTGTCGGTAACAAGAGTAGGACACAAAGATGCTTACGTGCTTCTAAAAATGTGCAGAAATCCTTAGTTCAAGCTTCGCATTTGTGGTTAAGTGCATAGGTGATGTGCATAAGGGTCACCCACCCACATGCAAGGGAAAAAAGGCTAGTTTGAAGTAGAGGGTTCGATCCTGCAATAGGAAGTGATGGTTTTGCTGAAGTAACTATAATTCAGATAATTCCTTTAACTAAATAAGCACAAGCTACCAATTATTATTTTAAAAAAATTTGACATGGCATTGAATACATTCTTTAAAGAAATTTATTTAAAATTATCCCTATTTAAAAAATACAAAATTTAAAATACCATCTTATTTATGAAAAAAAACTCTAAAAATCTCATCATGAAACATGCTTACAAATCATACTAGAAGTGGCTCAAAAAAATAGTTAGTACAATTCTAATGGAAGATTTCCATCTAAAAAGAGCAATCAAGATCAAATAGAAAAGTAACTTTATTAGGAAATAAAAAAATTTATTTTCCTTTAGTAAAGGAAAAAGCTCAATCTTTATTGATTAGTGTCTTTGTCTAACTTATTTTATTCTAAATAATGTAATCCAAATAAATTTTAGAAAAGACTTCATTTCTTTGTTTGGAGTTTGCTTGCAACATGCGTGGCATTTGTTATAGAGTTGGTTGGTGAAAAGAGTCGTCCACTCAAATAATATCTATAGAAAATAATAGTGACAATCAACTATAAAAATATATAAATAAAGAAATAAAAATAAATGATGGGTTTGCTTTAAATTTTTTATTTTGATCTCCCGGTTCTGAGATCCTTCTATGTTTTGTTTATTAAAGATCCTTCTATGTTTATTTTATTTTATTTTATTGTTTGTGTTTGCTCTTCTTCAACCCCCCTCACCTCATCTCTCTCGTGAGATCTAGTTTGATAATTTGAGTTTTTCGAATTATATATAAATGTATTCAATTCAAACAAAAGAAATGGTTGGGAACAACATTTTTTTTATTACTATAAATTTTTTATTATATATACCATTTTTATTATGATATAATATATAAACTCAAAATAAATCAAACAGAAAGAGATCAAAGCCATGTTTTTCGAATGCTATTAATTAATAGATTAAATGTTATATGTACATACATAATATATATGACATTAGTTGGCAGTATATTCAAAAAATATATTATTATTCATTTTCCTATAAATTATTACATAACAAAAAGCACAGACAAATTTGCTAAATAAGTATTTAAAAAGTTAAAAGCAAAGACAGAAATAAAGAATTTAAAAAATATTCCTTAATTTCAAGATAACGAGTATACATTAAAATTTTCCATTCAATCTTATTAACTTAATTTTAATTTGTATAGTGTAAATCAATCTTTTTCTTCGATTTGATTAATCACCTAAAATTATATATGTATACTATAACTATCATCAATTAAGTTATGAGTAATCCTTATTGTCCCTAATCCTTTAAATTTTATAGTGCCTCAAAAAGGCAATGAAATGTTAGAATTTTTCAATATTTATGATGGTATTTCTTTTTTCTTTTACAAGTAACGCCCAAACAAAACTAAAGTAATTCATTTTTAACTTAGATATACTCCTTTTTAGCAAAATATTTTAACTATACTTAATTGAATTGGATCAAGTGACCTTACGTGATGAGATTTTGCACATGCCCAAAGTGTCAATTCTCAAAAAATTTCTCATTGGTTTCACCTACCCCTTTGGGGAGAAAATTAGTGTTGGTTGGTGATGACCATAAGTTGCAAGCTTAATAACAGCTCTTAATATCATAATTATCAGAATTAGATTAGATATTAAATCATTCAAGGTTTGGGTCATCGGGTCAATAGGTCAATTGTCGGTTCAATAAAAAATATTATAAAAAATATAAATATGCTAAAAATTCAAATTTTTAATTAAAATTATAGTTTAATAATTCAACCATAAAACTATAAATTTCAAGATATATCATAAATTACATTTAAAATATAAAATTTATAAAACAATTAATTATTAAATTATTTAACATTTTATTAAAATCATATTTTATATTTTAATAGTTACAAATAATATTTATATTTTAATAAATATAATAAATAATAAGTAATAAATAACTATAAATAATTATTATTTATATTTATTAAAATATAAATATTATTTAGTAATATATAATAATTAATCTTTATGCAATAAAAAATATCTATATATAAAATTAATAAAAAAATATTTATATTTATATGAAAATTAGAGGAAGGTGGGTGAAGGCAATATAGAGGACTTCTTGACAATACCAAACCAACTACAAACCAACTAATTAACTGAAATGGGGTTGGTAGATTTTCCATTAATGCATATGATTAAGTGTATAATAAAGGGGTGGAAATTTCTTAATTGCCAAATGAAATGCAACAAACTAAGAAATTGCTGCTGCTATATATGAGATGTGTCATGTAACCCTTTTTATAGTGAAACATGTAAACTAAGAATATGTCTGGTAGATTAAATATCATTATAATATCATCATTTCTATGGTTTTATTTATTTGTTTAATTTTGTCCTGAGGAGAGATCTTGTCATTTCCATGGAAAAAGTGATTATAGGAAATTGTGTGTAATTAGATTTTAGAAAAAAAAAAATACACTCAGAATTCAAACAAACTTCTAAAAATACATTAACAAAATAAAAAAAAAAATTTAAACCTCAAATGTAAAAATATATATTTGTTTGTATTAAATAGTTATAAAAAAAAGTTTTAAACCTCGAATGTAAATATATATATATATATGTTTGTATTAAATAGTTATGACAGACACAAATGTGATCCCAATTTTATTTTCTAAAATTAACTTGCGCTTCAAAAACAAAATAATTTTAATAAAAAAACAGTACTCAATTCTCACTTAATCACGAAATTGACTAATTGGTAATTTTCTTTATTCGAGAAAATTGGGGTGACGTCGCTGCTTTCGTGCCATCCGGCGTTCCCCGGTGCTCACCAACCCTCCATTCCTTTTCAATTTCGTGCGCTAGTTTTATTTTGACAAGTTCTTTTTCTTGAGAAACCTGATTGGACCTTTGGGTTTTTTTGGTTGTCACTAATAACATGATAGCCAAGTGTCATCATCCCAACCATCCAAAATCATGAAGGTCCGGCAGCCATGCGAAGTCTTCAACTAACCCATCCAACTAACACTCTATGTGCAAACCCATCACTCTATTTAATGCCTCCAAATCTTGTTGAGCGGACTCAGGAATTTCACTTGGTCCGAAAATTTCCTTTTTTTTTTTTTTTTCCATCCATTTTGTAGCGTCCGAAGGCCAATATTAAGCCAATGACCGTGTCTTTTTTCATTTTATCCTGAAATCCAAATTTATGTTGTTGGGCCACCAAGGTACTGATCAAATTTCACTGTAACATTTTTTTTTGTCTTTGCTTTCTGTTGAGTCAGAGTCACCTTGTAAAGAGCTCAATGGAACCAATGGAAATATTGACTCATTGCATTGGCAATGGTTCACCGGGATTTTGCACAAGTGACCCATTGAACTGGGGTGCAACAGCTGAGTCCTTAAAAGGCAGCCATCTTGATGAAGTGAAGCGTATGGTTGACGAGTACCGGAAGCCGGTAGTACGTCTAGGCGGCCAAACCTTAACCATAGCTCAAGTGACGGCGGTTGCTAACCGCGATGCTGCAGACGTCATGGTCGAGCTTTCGGAGGCGGCTCGGCCTGCTGTTAAGGCCAGCAGTGATTGGGTCATTGAAGGGTTGAATAAAGGTACAGATAGTTATGGGATCACCACTGGTTTTGGTTCAACCTCTCATAGGAGGACCAAACAAGGAGCTGCCCTTCAAACGGAACTCATAAGGTAACTTACTCAGGTTGTTTTTTTTTTTTTTTTTTCTTTTTAATTTACATATAAAAAGTAGAGTAAAAAACGAAATAATAACAATCATAACAGGTCCAAGTTGTTCTTGCTTAAACGTTCTTTGAAGTTAAAACATAGTTCAGACCAAGATAGATATCACAATTTATGTATTCTTATAAAATATAAAATATTAATTATCTTATCATAATTTATATTTATACATTAAAAATAAAATATAATTTTTTATTTTTTTAATTTTATATATAATTTTTATTAAAATTTTAAATTATATTATTTTTATATTTTTATATAATTTTATATTATATTTAAAATTATCAAATATAATCGTATTATATTTAGTTTTTCTTCCCACTATGTTTGCTAGGTGGATTCTCAGCTTTGCAATAATTGGTAAAAGGCATGCATTTAATTTTTTTTTTTTAATATTATTTCACCTGTCCAAACCTTCTCTTCAATTTTTATGAAGTAACTTATTTAAAAATAAATTTTAATACAAAATTGTCTTGAAAAGGAAATAAATATAATTCTACCGTTTTATAGGGCCGCGTTACTTTAGGAAGGGCACAAAATTTGATGGTCACTAGAGGAAATATGGCCATTTAAAACGGTGTCTGAGTTAAATGCTCCTCAACTAAATGAAATAATTGGAGTAGACTAAAAATTTTTTTTTTCATTATTACAATTTTTTTGAAAAAAGTTTAAAGGGGGATCTCAGGATTAACAAAATATAATAAAATTGATTTGGTTGCAGACTTTTAGATTCCTAAAATGAAATAATTCTTGAAGAAGGATTGAGTTGATTCAGGTCATATATAAAAACCAAATCACTTCAAATAAACACATACACTATTAAGACATGAAAGCCTTTGATGAAATTATAAATACAAAAAAAATTATAATTATAGTAAAGTATTATATTTGTATATAAAAAATTGTTGAATAATTAATAAATTAATTAAAATATGATTAAATAAATTTAATATAAAATTAAATCAAATTCATTCAATGAGATTTCAATTTAAATAAATTTTTAATAAATTAAGCCTTAATTAAATTATTTGTCTTCATGTGATGGGGCAAACTGAAAGACACAAATATTTATATGGATTAAAAATTAAAAATGAGAAAAGAAATAAGGAAAACAATATTTTAATTTGTTTCGTGGTGAAGTAAAATTTAAGAAACAATAGAAAAAAATTTCCAATATCCAACACTTCCATTTTGCTAGTCCAAAAATGGGATGTTTTTTACCTGAGAAAGAAAATGGGAATTTAATTTCTCTCAATTGATTTCTTCAAATAAATATCTGATTGTCAGAGCTGAATCATTGTTATGCCTCAGTCTTTGGATCATGTACTGAATCTTTTCAGATTTTTGCAATAAATACATCAAAAAATAATAAATTGATATATCAGATAAGTAGTTGGGAATAACCTACAAAAATGGTATAAAAAGATTTAAAATAATTGAAAAGTAATTTTGACTAAAAATAGCCAAACACCACTTAACATAAGGTAATTGCTGTAAAAATCCATATTTTCGAGTCAATTGATAGGAAAAAAAAAACCAAAAAAAAAAAATCTAGTCTTACCTGGTAAAATTCTTGTTGAAAAACGAAAGTACTACGTGGGTCAAGGTCTGAATCTGATGATACTATTTTCTAAGTAAAAAATCAATAAAAAAACTTGTAACTTTTGGACCTATTAAACATAATTTGTTAATTACAATAGGTTAATAACTTAACTTTAATTTTCTCTCCCATTTTTTGAATGTGGACTCGGATCCTATCAGAAAGGCTATGCAGGCCTAGCTGTACCTTAGCCCATGGCTGCTTGGACTAAATATAATTTTGTTGCAACAGGTTCTTGAATGCTGGAATTTTCGGCCAAGGTACCGAGTCGTGCCATGCTTTGCCACGCACCGCTACGAGGGCAGCTATGCTTGTGAGGATCAACACTCTTTTGCAAGGATATTCTGGCATTAGATTTGAGATCCTAGAAGCCATCAGTAAACTCCTCAATGTGAACATTACTCCATGTGTGCCACTCAGGGGATCGATTTCTGCATCTGGTGACCTGGTGCCACTTTCCTACATTGCTGGGCTTTTGACTGGCAGGCCTAATTCTAAGGCTGTTGGGCCTAATGGTGATGTTTTGAACCCCACAGAAGCCTTCAGCCAAGCTGGGATCAATGGCGGATTTTTTGAGTTGCAACCTAAAGAGGGTTTTGCTCTAGTGAATAGCACAGCTGTTGGGTCTGGCTTAGCTTCCTTGGTCCTTTTTGAGGCCAACGTATTGGTAGTCCTCTCAGAAGTTTTATCAGCAATTTTTGCTGAAGTTATGCAAGGGAAACCTGAATTTACTGACCACTTGACCCACAAGCTGAAGCATCATCCAGGCCAAATTGAAGCTGCAGCAATTATGGAACACA
Source organism: Durio zibethinus (assembly GCF_002303985.1). The sequence continues at coordinate 19,871,034 of NW_019168481.1, forward strand.
TTTTGGATGGTAGCTTTTACATTAAAGCAGCACAAAAATTGCATGAAATGGATCCTCTTCAGAAGCCAAAACAAGACAGATATGCTCTTAGAACTTCCCCTCAATGGCTTGGCCCTCAGATTGAAGTAATCAGGGCAGCAACCAAAATGATTGAAAGAGAGATCAATTCTGTGAATGATAACCCCTTGATTGATGTATCAAGAGATAAGGCTTTACATGGAGGGAATTTCCAAGGAACCCCAGTTGGTGTGTCAATGGACAACACTCGTCTGGCAGTTGCTGCAATTGGCAAACTCATGTTTGCTCAATTTTCTGAGCTTGTTAATGACTACTACAACAATGGTTTGCCTTCAAATCTGTCTGCAAGCCGCAATCCGAGCTTGGATTATGGTTTCAAGGGAGCAGAAGTTGCAATGGCTTCTTACTGCTCAGAGCTTCAATATCTTGGTAACCCTGTCACCAATCATGTCCAAAGTGCTGAGCAACACAACCAAGATGTGAACTCTTTAGGCTTAATCTCTGCTAGGAAAACAGCTGAAGCTGTTGACATATTGAAGCTCATGTCTTCAACTTTCTTGATCGCCCTATGCCAAGCCATTGACTTGAGGCATTTGGAAGAGAATTTGAAGAACGCTGTGACGAACACAGTTAGTCAAGTGGCTAAGAGAGTCCTAACCATGGGATCCAGTGGTGAACTTCATCCATCAAGATTCTGTGAAAAGGACTTGCTCAGAGTTGTCGATCGCGAATTTCTCTATGCCTACATTGATGATCCCTGCAGTGCAACTTACCCATTAATGCAGAAGCTGAGACAAGTACTAGTAGACCATGCCTTGATGAATGGTGACGGAGAAAAGAATTCAACCACTTCAATTTTCCAAAAGATTGGAGCCTTTGAAGAAGAAATAAAAACCCTTTTGCCTAAAGAAGTAGAAAGTGCTAGAATCGAATTCGAAAATGGGAATCCAGCTATTCCTAACAAGATCAAAGAATGCAGGTCCTATCCATTGTACAAGTTTGTGAGAGAAGTTCTTGGGGCTAATTTATTAACAGGTGAGAAGGAAATTTCTCCAGGAGAAGAATGTGACAGGGTTTTCTCAGCAATGTGTGCAGGGAAGTTGATTGATCCTTTGCTGGACTGCTTGAAGGAGTGGAATGGTGCGCCTTTGCCTATATGCTAAGGTGTTTTTCAAGTTTCAAACTGCAACAAGTGCCACACTGTTTTATAATTAGTTCTTTTATATGTGCCAACAAGAGATATAGTTTTTCTACGAAAATTTGTCAAAAACAAAAACTCCTGCTGTTTTAAGTTATTGGTTTTTTTTTTATTGCTTTTATTAAATGTTTCTTTTGTACCAAGAACTTCATTATACTACAATTTAATATAGATAAGAGTGTTTTTGCACCTCTATAACTGTAGGAATATTGATTCAAATCCCATAAGAGATTTGTTTGGGATTTATTAGAGATTTGTTTGAGATTTGTCAGATATTGCTTGATGTACAAGAAAACTTGCAAAAGAAAAATTCTAAGAGAAAGAGGATTCTTAATAAGTAAGTTTGACTTGTAAGAAAAGAATTCTAAAAGGAAAGAGATTCTTAATAGGAAAGTTTGACTTATAGGAGAAGAATTCTAAGAGGAGAGGGATTTTTAATGGGCAAGTTTGTATGGTTATAAATAGGTGAAGTCTCTACAGGGTTAGGTATGAGAAAAAGATGTAAGAGAGTTGTAGGGTTTTGTGGGATAGACATCCTATAAGAGTATTGAGATTTTACGTCTTATGGGTGTGTATGTTTGTTTGTGAATGGACTAGAAGAGACTGAAAGGGTCCACATAGGTATGATGTATGGGAGCATATGGATATGTGTTTGGTTATGTTGAAAGGTGCACAAGGGTTTGGTTTGTGTTTGTTTGGGTGAGAATACTCTTAGACTAGAGGAGATTGAGAGTGTCTTATGAGTATTGATTGTTGAGTGAGGTTGATGATTTGATGTATGTTTGTAATTCTCTACAACTAGTAGATCTTGTTTCTCATCCGTGGATGTAGGTCAGTTGGACCGAACCACGTTAAATTATTGTCTCTTGTGTGTTTGATTTATTGTTTGATTTTGCTTCCACTGGTGTGATTGGATTGGAAGCTTTTAGCCCAACAAATGATATCAGTGATTGGATTGAAAGCTTTTAGCCCAACAAATGATATCAGAGTTGTGGTGATCCCTAACAAATAGTATCAGAGCTGTGGTGTTCCCCAACAAGTGGTATCAGAACTGAAGGTTCGAAACGTGAGAAGAGTTAAAGATTCAAGATGTGGAAAGAATTGATGGTTCGAGACATAAGAATAGTTAATAGTTCGAGATATGAGAAGAGCTTGGTTTGAGATATGAGAAGAAGTAAGCTTAGAGGAGCTCGATTCAATAGAAGAGTTCGAGTTTAAGATTGAGGATTGGTTTGTATGAAGCGTGAAGACACAAGAGAAGATGATTGTGAGACTTTCATTGCAGGTGGAGCCAAGCATGTCTAGCATGAAGACATATGATTAATGAAATTTGAGTCAAGGTGGAGATTGTTGGAAATATTGACTCAAATCTCATAAGAGATTTGTTTGGGATTTGTTAGAGATTTGTTTGAGATTTATCAGATATTGCTTGATGGACAAGAAGACTTGCAAAAGAAAAATTCTAAGAGAAAGATGATTCTTAATAGGTAAGTTTGACTTGCAAGAAAAGAATTCTAAAAGAAAAGAGATTCTTAATAGGCAAGTTTAACTTACGGGAGAAGAATTCTAAGAGGAGAGGGATTCTTAATGGGCAAGTTTGTATGGTTATAAATAGGTGAAGTCTTTACAGGGTTAGGTATGAGAAAAAGATGTAAGAGAGTTGTAGGGTTTTGTGGGATAGACATCCCATAGGTGTATTGGGACTCTACGTCTTATGGGTGTGTATGTTTGTGAGTGGACTAGAAGAGACTGAAAGGGTCCACATAGGTATGATGTATGGGAGCATATGAGTATGTATTTGGTTATGTTGAAAGGATGCACAAGGGTTTGGGTTTGTGTTTGTTTGGATTGAGAATACTCTATAGGACTAGAGTATATTGAGAGTATCTTATGAGTATTGATTGTTGAGTGAGGTTGATGATTTGATATATATTTGTAATTCTCTACAATTAGTAGATCTTATTTCTCATCCGTGGATATAGGTCAGTTGGATCGAACCACGTTAAATTATTATCTCTTGTGTGTTTGATTTATTATTTGATTTTGTTTTTACTGATGTGATTGGATTAGAAGCTTTTAACCCAACAATAACAGTTTATAACATCTATAATAATCTACAATATCTATAATTTATACCTATATATAAAAACAATCCCCATGCTCCAATTGACTCCGAATTTTGGCCGAATCAGCATTTCTACTATTCATTTTACCCGATCACTATTCACTTCATCTAAGCTCAATATGGACTGAACGGAGATTTATTATTTGTTGAGGATATCTGGCTGAAAAAAAAAGAGAAACGGGGAGAGTTTAGAAAGGGATAAAGTTTTGGTTGAAAATAGAGGGGGGAAGGGTCTAAAAAAGGGATAAAGCTAAACAAAAAAAATTTTGATTAGGTGATTGAGAGAAAAAGATAATGAGGGAATGATTTTCATTTTTTAAGCTTAAGATGAGATTGAATTAGAGTGGGAAGTGAGAATTCTCCTCTGATTGACAAACAATTTCATGAAAAAAAGTTAATAGCTTTTTTTGAAACTGATGATAAAAAAAAGGGCAAAAGGAAAGAGATAACGAAAGGAATAGAGAAGAAGAGTGATAGTTTGATGTCTAACGGGGGAAAAGAGGTATGCTGGAGAAAGAGAAAGGAAAAGAGAAAATAGAGCATGGCCATGCATTGTGTTCGACGATGCCGGAATCAACCCACTTCATGCCTTCCGTTTTGGGTGTTCTATGGGTTATTATCAAGTGCAATCCCTGTTGTTGAAGGCATTTGGATTTTCATGTAAGTTTTCAGATTCATATTGCATGTATTTGTATATTGCAGTTTTTCATATTTGTATTAGATTTGTTGAATCTGTGGTAGTCTGCAGTTACAAAATCATGAACAAATTGAGTCAAATGCAGTTTATAAAGTTTTAGATTGTAAAGGTAAATATTATTCTAAGTTGTGGAATGGAGTAATCTACCGATGCCATGGATTTACTACAAATTTTTACAAAAATTGCTGCATTATTTCGTGGTATTGACATTTTCTGTGCAGTATAAACTTTGTAGATGCTCTTAGAGAGCTAGGGGCTGAGGTAGATTAAATTTTATCATACTGATCTATTTTTACAGGTTAGTGATCATTTCTAGCTTTTTATTATCATTATAGGTTTAATATACCAGTTTTATTAATTTGGTCATCCTACATCTACTTTTATGGTATGTAACTACAGAAACTTATTCTGACATGGTTAATTCCTTTCGCCACTACTGCATCCCTTGGGTCAACTTTCAACCAAGAACTATGCTTCAACATTAACCAAACTACTGTTTTAATCGGAGCTCTCTTTGTATGATTTTTTAATTATAACAATGTTTAAGAATTGATCCCTTAAGGTTGGTTTATGAATTACAAGGTAAGTAAAAGTTTGTTAAACAATTTTAGTTTGAGAAAATACACACAATGACACAAACAGTTTACTATAATTGTTATAACAAGGTAAGTAACTGGGAACTGCTAGGAATCATACAAATAATCTGAAGAAATTGGTAGTAATGAAACTGAGAAATGATGGTTATGAAGCTTATCTTTGCAAAACTTCATGGGTCTGCAATTCTAACCATCACAAAGGTCTCTTTCTCATTCTTAAACGGTTAAATTGATAAGATGAAAAACCAAAAATTTCTTTCTTATGAGTATATACATATTTAATATTGGTTTTTGTTTCTTTTTGTTTATACTTGACTGCCTTTTTCCTTCAAACTGTGATACCGATTACTTACTTGCATGCTAAGAAAGTTAGCCTTCCTGCATAATGAAATAGGAGGGAGGCTAACGATGCAAGAAGGAGCGTAGCGTAATCAAAGAAAGAGCTAAGAGCTAAATATTTTACTATATTTTTTCTTTAAACTGAGATACTAATTACTCACTTGCATGCTAAGAAATGGCAATAGAATCAAGCATAAAAAGTACAACCGAAAACAAAAGAAAAAGATCAAAGAAGCAATTGTTCCTCCCAATGTCTTTTTGAAACCTATACAAGCACGGACATCCTTGCCCATCCATTTTCAATTTTTTTATTTATTTTTAAAAATGTTATTTGTTGCAGAAATCTGTGAAACAAGATTCTAACAAGTCAAAGAATGACAAGGAAAATGCGGCTACCTTTGCCATGTTATTGAAGGTAATATTTGATCATAAGATCTTAGTTTTTTCTATGACATTTGTTAAAATCAGGCATAACTTTAGTGAAATTTTTTCTAACAAGCCCCACCTTAGTTTCTACTGCAGCAAAAGGCCAAGAGTTTGGGAATCAAAAATCATTTCAAAATATCGATGCAGAAGAATATATTGCTACCACTACTAGAGAACAACCTTCAAAAAAGAAAAAGAAATCCAAACATACCCAAGTAAGAAACCCAAACAAGTTAATGATATGACAAAATTTGCTAAATATGTGCTGTCTTGCTCAATCCCATAGTGCAAATGTACTATTTTTTAGTAACTGGCTGATATTGGACTCTTCATGGTCTGCATGCATCAACCAGTCAGAAAACTCATATATTGAAATTAACTTCTCATTTGTTTGTATGTGAAGTAGCTTGGCTTCTTGCTTTCTCTATTTCTTTGTATTAAAGAAAAAGATGTTGAGTTTTAAGTCATATTAATCGGAATAAAATACTTTAGTTAGCTTTCTCCAAGACACCAGGAAATAAAGATGTTGGCAACGGTGAGGATATACCCACACCTAATGTAATTTGTCAGGATGATATTAACAAGAGTGGGAGCTGTGACCAAGTATTAAGAACTGTCATAATAGGTTTGCTCATGTTTTGGATTCTTATAGCATTCATTGCATGATTATATGATATTGAAAGCCCTTTCTTTGTATCTCAATAAGATGAAAGTGGCACCTTCTATTACATACCATAAGAAATTTTAACCGTTTTTATTTTTTTCTTTGATTGTTTTAAATGTTATCAATGAAAAGCTTCAAAGTTGATAATTAATTAATAATTTATGATTTTCTAGAGTATTTTTTAGCTTCACCAATTAGAACATTTTTATTTCAGAAATGATGGTTCGTATGATAAATTTTTTTAACTTCTTTTATTGAAGTTTACTTGAAGCATACAATTTTAGATGAATGAGTTATAGAATTAAATTTATGTATTATTATTTGATAGTCAATCCAAAACTTATTTTAATCTAAAAATAAAAAAGATAATTATAATATTAAAAATTTTTGTTGTAATTCCCAAGAAGCCTTCTAGATTTTGTTAGGTTTTATTGCTATTCTTGACATGAATCTCAACTTTTGCATTTATTATTGGGGACTGAACGTCATGTGCATAATGTCAGCTTTTATTGGTTTGCAGATCTGTATATACACACACACACACACACACACACACATTAATTTATTCACGTGTGCAGCATGCATGTATATGCATAATCATCTAGTTCTGAAAGTGTCTCTGTTAAAATTCTTGCTATAACTGTTGTCGCAGATCACTTGTTGCCAACTTATCAGCTGCAAATTGTTACAAAGTAGAGCATTTAAAGAGACCGGAAAATTGGGCACTAGGCATTGCTACTCTTTCAAACACTTTCTTGTTGCTTAGCTTCCAGCTCTATTTCTTTTTGTTGGCTATGAGATCTTTCCCAGCTCACCTTTATAGAATTCCCTATTTGATCAGTTGAGAAGGCAAAATATTTCTACATTGCTGGGTTTTTCCTTACTGTATCCCCTGAATGCATTCAACTTGTTGCTGAACATGCTGCTGCTGCAAAGAACAAGGTAAAACTAGTGGAATTAACTTGCAAAGTACTTTCATTGGCTTTAATGACTGTTTACTTATTTATTCACAATTATTTTTATCATATTTATTAGTTTCAACCACCTTTATTACACATTTGCAGGTTTTCATGATGAACCTTTCTGCTCCATTCATCTGTGAGTTCTTCAGGGATGCACAGGAGAAAGCTCTGCCGTAGGTTTTGTGATCCTTATTTCTTGATAACACCAATCAGCTGAACTGGAGCTGATGGGCCTTTTGGGTGCAGGTACATGGACTATGTCTTTGGCAATGAAACTGAAGCCAGAACATTCTCAAAGGTTCATGGCTGGGAGGTACTTTTCTATTAATGGCTACTTTGTTGAGTAAAAGTACTCCACTTTATTTTTATTTTTTATTTCTCACAAATTGCCTTTTCTTGTATTTGTCTTTGATGACCAGACTGATAATATTGAGGAGATTGCTGTAAAGATTTCTCAATGGCCCAAGGCTTCAGGAACACACAAGAGAATTGCTGTTATCACCCAGGGGGCAGATCCTGTTGTGGTTGCTGAGGATGGGAAAGTGAAATTATTTCCTGTTATCTTGTTACCAAAGAGAAGTTGATTGATACCAATGGAGCTGGTATATCTCTCTTCTTACGTTTTCTAAGTCAAAATGGTCACCTAACCTCGACTACAAGATGTATCCCTACTCTTGAAGTCTTTTAATATGCATCCTAATGTCAAGAATTTGAGCATAACTACTTTGCACATGGATGGATTTTGGTTAAGCATATGACATTCCAATTTATTTAAGTATTGGACCATTGGCTAACAAAAATATTATATTAAGGGATCAATTATTAGGAAATAAAAACTGATTCTCTAATTCACCTTTTGTTATTTTGAACCCTTTCTATATAATATATCTATAATATATATTTATATAAATGACATGTAATATATATAGTATATGTCAGATTTTTGGCTTGAGTAGACTTTTGGATTGCCAACATTTTAAAATTCAATCAAGTTTTTGTGATATTTGTCCGTTACTCTTTTGAATTTGCAAAACCCAACCCCCACCTGCTAACATGAAAAGGAGAATAAGGATGCATTAGAATTACGTTGTTATCATATTAGATATAGTTCTATTTGGTGTTTAAAATTTGCTGATAGAGCGATAGGATATTAATGTGGCCCAAGTTGAGTAAGCATTTTTCATAGTAGGAAAATGTTACTAACATGTCCGTCATTTCTTTGTATTGTATGGCTTTCCATTTGTCACTGATTAACAGCTTATTCATCTCTGCCTATTGAACCTGCTCCTCCCTTTCTTGATAGATTCAAAATATCTGGACTATAGTAAGTTTAATATTCTAAGCTCTCAGAAGATGGTCTAATCAAGTTATTCACTATCAAACTATTGCTTCTGTTATTAGTTATCACCAGTTCACCACTATCGCCCAGAACTCAATGAGCATTAGAATAATGAAATCAAGGAACAAATACAACTTTTGCGGCTTCTATCCTGATCATGGTTAAGTGGAAATTCTCTTTGGAAATAGCTTATCGGCTTTGATACTGCTTTTCCTTTTGTGGCAGGGGATGCAGTTGTTGGTGGATTTTTGACACAGCTAGTCCAAGAGAAGCCCATTGAAGAATGTGTAAGAGCTGGTTGCTACGCAGCAAATGTTATCATCCAAAGGTTAGGCTGCACATATCCTGAAAAGCCTAACTTCACTTAAAAAGACTTGTGCCCCTTGTCTCTGGCACTTATTTTCTGGAAGTTGTAAGAGTTAACCTTTTGGCCGAGTCATAAGAGCAACTGTGGAAATCTGCATTATTTGCTCCTGTATTCTCGTATCTGGTGCAGGAGATTATTCTTTTTCAGTTTTTTTTTTTTCTTTTCTCATTCATGGTTTAATGATATTAATCCCGGAACTTGATTGAGAACTATGTGGTGTTATTTAAATGCGGATTGTTCATCAGCCTTCGAGTTTTTGAAATGGTGAACTAAATAGGATTCAAGTATGAGAATATTGGAAGATCTTTATGTATAAGTCAGGCCATAATTTGTTGGTCTGATTCTTATTGATGAATGCATTACTGGTCAATTCCGAAGTTGTTGTCAATAAAAAAAAATGGTGCCTCTGTAGCTATTTTTAAAGTCGGAAGCGCTCCCCTATCATCTCATGTGGGTCGTACTAATTCAAATATAGCAATTCGGCATCTTTCACGTAACTCATTATTATTTACTTTTACTCAGATCGCTAACCAGAATGAGAATATGGCTGGCACTGGTTTTATTGTTGTTGGCGTCTCAGATTGTTTGACTTACACTTACAGCAGTATCATTGTTGTTGCTGAGACCCTTTGAATCCCACCCAGATCAGAGTAGTTCTCAGTGACCAATCATGTAATAAGATTTGTTTCTGCAAACTCATAATTTTCCGAAAACATTCGGTTTCTCATAGAAGGATAAAACAAAGTTATTTAATTTCATTAGGACAAAGGTTAAAACTTGGTTGTAGCTACAAATTTAGAAAGAAGTTGATAGTAGACCTGGTTGAAGCTTAAACATTTGAGGTTTCTAGTTGTCTATGAATCCCCTCATCTTGGTCCGGGTTTCTTAAGGCCGTGACAAGTTTAAAATATAAGCGTAAGGCTTCAGACATCGATAAATGACTAAATGAGCATTAAAATATGAAAACAAAATAGTTGACATAAATTAACTGTCATGAGTTTAGATTAATTCAATTCAAAGTTGACTTCTCCATGAACCAATGGAGTTAGGTTACGGATTCATCATTTTTCTGTTCATTGAATTCTTCTAATAATTTTTTACATCAATGGGAGATTCAGAATAAAAAATTAAAAAAAAAAAGAAGGAAATGATTATTACAACAAATGAGGTTTTTGTAGGGATTTTCTTTTATTAAATTAAGTGAAAGACCTTTGGAAATAAATCATTAAATTTGTATACAAATTGTATAAACACCAAAAATCCGTCTGTTGCACAATGAAAGGTGAAACAAGTCAGAACTTAAACTTTGTAAAATACTAGTAGATCAGAGAGAGCAAGCTATAATATTTTGAACTGAAGTGCATTTTCTACAAGAAACAGAATCAAAATTCGTGATTTACAACAAATTCCGTAGTAGTTTTCTTGCACTTTGGACTTTCGATAAACATCAAGGGTGAACCTTGGAAACAAAGTTGAGACCTTTGATCTTGTTGAGAGGCAGCTGCATACCTGGGGACGTCTTTCGGAATATAGTAGTCTTCCTCAAGCAAGCAAGACCACATATTCCAATCTCTAATATGGCCCTAAATTGAGCAAATTGTGCAAATTGTGTACTTTAGAACAGTTGCAACAACATTTCTGCACTTATGGAAACATTTTCTTAGACCTTTGCTTTTCGTTCTTTAACACTACGCGTATGTATGTATGCACATGTGTGTACGTGTCTCGATCTTATGAAAGAGAGATATAGGACGTCATTGGAGGTGTTTGTTGGAAGAAATTAATGGCATCTCTTCTTTAATTTACTAGTTCCATTTTTGAAACCATAGATAAAAATTTTTAATTAAGTAGAAAAGCATGAGATTTGAGGGCGACAAGAAGGATTTGTCTCTTTTCGTCATCCAGTGATTTTTTTTTTTTAATGATCTATCATTGCCAAATTGTATATTTTATTTGATAAGTTAAAAGAAATAGAAAATTATATACCCCATATGGGAAAAGATATTATTAGACAGCAATGTGATAGAGTTGGTTGAGAAAATTTAACGAGTTAAAGTACGTACATGTACAAGTTGCAATTCGTGTGATATGTTCAGACAGAATTAAAGGGGTCCGACCGGTTATTCCTTTACTATATTGAATTTCTTTAAAACAAACTGCTAAGAAATCCTTATAAATACCAAATAATAGTTTTCTTAAAAAATATTTCAAATGAGAGAAGAACTCATTTGAAAAAAGAGATAAAATATGACAACCAAGAAAACCATGAGTCACACGCTGATAATTTTGGCATTGACATTATTCATGATGACTATGACAGAAACTGGGTTGAGCCAAGAGCTATCTCCATGCATGAGGAATTGCTTGCTTGCTTGCCTTAAACGGCTGCAAAGTGCTGTAGCTGCATGTGAGACAGAATGCAAAAACTTCTGCAAACAAAACTGAAGGAATTAAACCATGGCACTAATGGAGGTTGACGTTGGACTTCTGGCCAAGCCACTTGATGATTTATTACCAAGAAAATTAATATATATATACGTGATAATTAACACTTCGTTTGATAGAAGTGTGAAAAAGATAAAAGAAGGAAAAAGTTTTTAATTTATTAAATAATTTTCCATCTTTTGTTCGTTTCATCCTTTCTATCAAATTAATTAGCGAAACCTTCAAATTACCATGATTTTTTTTTCTTTTTCAAGATGGATGGATTGATCATTTATATATATATATATATATTGTAATTACTAATAAGAGATTTGAAAATGCCATAACTTAATGGGTGTTTTGATATGTACTGTTTTAAGTAATATCTGTTTTTCATTGTTGTTTTCTTTTTTCGGTTGGTAATTGTATGTGTAAAAGTATAAAACATTAATATTTCATTGATCAGATTGGTTAAACTTGCAATTGCTACTTGTGTTTTTTTTTTTTTTAATAAACAAGACGACTATTCGATAAAGTAAAAGAGATTGGCCGGGTCAGCAAATGAGTTTTGAAATACTAAAAATTTCAAATTAGAGTTTTATAAAAAAGTTATAACTATTAGGAAACAATATTTAATAAAATTTCTAAATAGATATTTTTTTAAAGTAATTTTAATTTGATAATTACTATCTTTTAAAAAATCTCACTTCAAGTTTTCAACAACACATTCGTTTTTATTTAAAAAATAATAATAATATTAATTTTATCTATATCTTCGACAAAAAATTTAATTATTTTATTTGAATGAAAATAAAAATGAATATAAATATAAATTTGGAGGATAGTTTAAAAACATTAGAAGTCAATAATGATTTTGTTCCTTTGACATCGTGGGATTATCGAATGAACAGTATAGATATGTCTACGAATAGGAAAAATTCCACCCCTATATAATATAATCTAAGAATATAAACATAATTAACTTTGGGGGTCCCATAAAAATCACCCAAGAATTACAATCTTGATCAAGAGATAAACATCCATTTACAGCCTGGGGGAGATATAAACCCTAGATGTCCCTTTCCATCAATTTTTATAAAATCTTTTCGTGCAAGTGGCCTAATATAATACGCCCAATCTTGCCTCATCAAAGCACCAAATATGGTACGGTCCACATAATTGGCATCAACTTCCCGTTCACGTTAGTCCACTTTCACTCTCCCTTTCTAACTTACGCCGGATGAGATTTTCAAGACCTAGCTTTCTCTCTTGCTCTGTTCTTTGCCGCTTGTGAGGAGTAATGTCCAGATTTTCAAGCTGTTTCAAGCGGTTCCCCAGGTTTTATTTCTTTTTTCACATTTCGTTGATGATTTTTCACTAAAAAAGTTTCAATTTTTTACCTTAAAACTTGCAACTGTATGTAGTTTCAGTTGAAGAAAACAAAGAAACAAGAAAACCTACGTGGGAAAACATGTCAAAAACATCGAATCTATTGTTTTAGAGAATTGGGATTTTGTTATTTTTTTATGCTTTACTATGAAACTTCCATCAGCAATGTAAGCAAAGGGTTAATTTTTTTGATTGGTTTATATTGTTGTTGTTATTTTGAATCTTTGTTGTAAATGGGAAATGTGGAAATACCAAAATGGCTAAAAGGGTTGCCATTGGCACCTGAATTTAGACCAACAGATACTGAGTTTGCTGACCCCATTGCATATATATCAAAGATTGAGAAAGAAGCTGGTGCTTATGGTATATGTAAGATTATCCCGCCATTGCCAAAACCATCAAAGAAGTATGTTTTTAATAACTTGAATAGGTCGTTGTCCAAGTGTCCAGAATTAGGAAGTGGTGTGGATGTATCAAAGAATATTGGTTCTGTTTCGAGCTGTGGGGATAGTGGTGGGGATGGAAGGGCGGTGTTTACGACTCGGCATCAGGAATTGGGACAAAGTGGGAAGGGAATAAAAGGGTTGGTTAGTAGCCCACAATGTGGTGTTCAGAAGCAAGTGTGGCAAAGTGGGGAGATTTATACATTGGAGCAGTTTGAGTCCAAGTCGAAGACTTTTGCAAAGAGTTTATTGGGTGTGCTTAAGGAGGTGTCACCATTGGATATAGAGGCATTGTTCTGGAAGGTCGCTTCAGAGAAGCCTATATTCTTGGAATATGCTAATGATGTCCCTGGATCAGGTTTTGGGGAACCAGAGGGTCAATTTCAGTATTTCCATAGGAGGAGGAGGAGGAGGAGGAAGAGAATGTCGTACAGGAGGGAAAGCTCTGATTGCAAGAAAGATGAGATTGATACTGTAAAGAATTCACATATTGATGAGATTAAAAATACTTCCGATAAAAGTGATCCTGATACATGTTTAGAAACACCAACATCCTCCACTCCATTGTCAACCCTGGCATCAGATGGAAATTCTCATTCTAAACGAAAGAGCGGAAATGCTAGTAATGATATGGAAGGTACTGCAGGTTGGAAGCTTTCAAACAGTCCTTGGAACCTTCAAGTGATTGCTCGCTCAGCTGGCTCACTTACACGTTTTATGCCTGATGATATTCCTGGTGTTACTTCTCCGATGATTTATATTGGCATGTTGTTCAGCTGGTTTGCCTGGCATGTTGAAGATCACGAGCTTCACAGCATGAATTTTCTTCATATTGGCTCTTCAAAGACTTGGTATGCTGTTCCTGGAGATTATGCATTTGCTTTTGAGGAAGTTATCCGCACTGAGGCTTATGGTGGTAATATTGATCGCTTAGGTATGTGATTTTTTTATTTCATATTAAGTCATTGGGTATTATCTGGGGTTGGGATTTACAAACAGATTGCATGCTCATTTTATGGTTTAGTGGTTATAGTAGACTTTTTGTTGGACTTTCTAATTTGGAATTGCTTCAATTTGTTGCTCACTAGTTATAGAATATGTTGCAGGCTTATGAATTGTGATTTTTGCTAATTTCCTAGTATGTTTAGACTTACCTCCCTTTGAGTAAAATATTTGACAACTATGAGCACTTAGTTGATTGTTGCAACGTTTATGTCTTTCTTTTTAACTCAGTTTCAGTTACCTTTATTGCCAGCTGTCCTGTCATTACTGGGTGAGAAGACAACTCTTCTATCACCTGAGTTGATTGTTGCATCTGGCATTCCTTGTTGTAGGTGAGTTATTTGTATTCTTTTTAGTAATTTTGTCTTTGATTTCCCCCCATCCCCTAATGATTTTGAAATTCATAGATGTGATAATGTTAACATCCCATACTTGGAAAATTTTTGAGGTTTGGATTTTACAGCAGAGTCTGCCATTTGTTGTGTTCTTCTGAATGTTCCGAAGTTCTACTCATGTTTATTCTGTTGTTTCTTTAGGTTAATACAGAATCCTGGTGAATTTGTTGCACAAAGAGTCTGCCATTTGGTTTTTTTCTTCTGAATGTTCTGAAGTTCTACTTATGTTTATTCTCTTTAGGTTAATACAGAATCCTGGTGAATTTGTTGTGACTTTTCCGAGAGCCTACCATGTAGGATTCAGCCACGGTAATTGCTTTGTAGTTGGATTTCACCTTTATGAGAATTTTATTGGCTGTCGAGCTCCTGACTGGGGATTGATATGTGCACATTTATGTTTTATATTGACAATTAGAACTACAAAATAGAAATTGTGCAAAAATTAAATGAATGTGTCGGTTTAATTGCTTACTTTATTTAAGAAAAAGGAAATTTTCATTTCCTTTCTGGATAGGTGCACAGCTTGGATAGTGAGGTTTAATACACATAAATGATATGAAAATGATAGGCATGACTTAATGAATATACTTACATATGAAATTTTGGGGCTCGAGAAGGTTCTGATGAGTTTCACTTCCTCTGTCAGTTTTGTAAATTAATGACTGGTAATTATGAGAATAATAGTTTTCTTTTCCTTTTAAATTTCTTCGTGGGGGGCCAGGGGGCAAGAAGGAGTGGATGGGGTAGGCCTTCATTGACAAAGTGTTTTGGATCTGGATTGGCTGGGGGATGAGCTTATTTAGTTATCATTAGTGAGCAAGGTCTTGCTGATGGTGATCTCATTAACAAGTATATTTAAAGGTATTTAAACTGAGTTCTGGAGGAGGATTTCTTATTTGCAAATATCCTTAAAATATCTGTGATGTTACCCTGGAACTGGAATTAGGACTGACTAGAATTTGTCAATATATATTTATATTACAAACACCACTGCAATGAGGAGGGACATGTTGCATTGGTCTATGTGAATCTACGTACCAATATTGTGTAAGACCCAAACTATTACTGAAGTCTTTGATCTGCTCTGAGAACTATGCTACGAGTCTTATTTTATTTGTTCATCTCATCTGGGAAACCCTAGCAAGGAATTTACTGTAGCCTTTGTTTGCTAATTTTAATTCTCATTGATTGTCATGGTCAATTTTTTTGCTAAGCAGGTTTTAATTGTGGGGAAGCTGCAAACTTTGGAACTCCACAGTGGCTTCAAGTAGCTAAAGAAGCTGCAGTTCGTAGAGCTGCTATGAACTATCTTCCAATGCTTTCTCATCAGCAGCTGCTGTACCTTTTGACCATGTCTTTTGTGTCAAGGTCAGATTGTATTTATTTAAGCAAACTACTGACTGAAGTTATGTTATACCTGTTATTCTGAAATCTGCACTATGAAGATTTATACTATCATTATTTTTAGGTCAACTGGTGTTGCCTGATTCAGGTAGCATATCAGAATAGCAACAATGGGCCTTAAAGGTAGCTATTTCTGATTAGTGTGATATTAAATTCATAATTTGTAAGGCTGGGTATTGTAATCTAAGGGTGGGTCTATAAATGCAGGGGCTGGCTTACTTGCTTGCAAGGCAGGGTTTGTTATCTAGTTTTGGTTCTGGCAAGACTAATATTGGACTCTAAACTAACTGTGCTTTTAGTTTTTAGAGCAGACTAACCAAATTTATGGCATGATGTTGCTTAAACAGTTTAATCAACTGCAGTTAATCCTAAATAACTCACCAATTATGCCATCTTTTTTTTTTTTTTTTTTGTGAATTTCATCAAGTTTAATACTCTTAGAATTAGTGGTGGTTCTATTGAACATGGAATTTGGCATAAATCTTTTTAGTGCTTTTCATCATTTTGAATTTTGGTTGTAATAATATCTATTGAGTTGTCTTGTTGTTTCTCAAGTTTGTTTCACTTAATTTGTACTGATTCCAGGGTGCCAAGATCCTTTTTACCTGGTGCTCGGAGTTCCCGATTGAGAGATCGCCAGAAGGAAGAAAGAGAGTTGTTAGTAAAGAAGGCTTTTATAGAAGATTTATTAACTGAAAATAAATTTTTATCTCTTCTTAAAAGAGGATCAACTTGTCGTGCAATAATATGGGCTCCTGATTTACTACCTTGTACGAGCAAGGATTCCGAATTCCCCAGTGGAAGTGCTACAGTTTCTACAGTACTGCAAGAAAATGTTTCTGATATTCATTGTGAAAATAAGACTAATCAAAATAATCTCTTAGAAGAGATGAGCTTGTACATGGAAAATCTGAACTATTTATATTTGAATGATGATGATTTGACATGTGATTTTCAAGTTGATTCGGGGACATTGGCTTGTGTGGCTTGTGGAATTCTGGGTTATCCATTTATGTCTGTGGTACAACCATCTGAGGAAGCAACAATTCAACCTCTACCTGCTGATCATCTTTTGGTTCAAGGTTGTCCAACAGTCTTGGAACCTAAGAATGCTCAATCCTGCCCTGGTCTCGATCACCCTATTGAGAGCTCAGTTTCAGGTATTGGGCCCCTTTTTAAAAATTTGTTGTTTCTCCTATTTATCATCAGTTCCTTGGGATTTCATGTTCTGCTTCATCCTAATTGTCACATACATAGTAGGATTATTTTCCTATAACTTCAATATCTGTTGCCATAAACATGGAGCATATGAAAGGATGATGATGCCAGTTATTGTTGTAGGAAAGTTTGTTAAGACTGAAATTAACCACCTATTTTGCTGCTTTATATTATGACTATGTTTCTATAAATTTAAATCGATGACTCCATAGACATTGCACATGGGTATCAATAAACTGCATTGTAAAACAGTGATTGATAAATCCCGAATTAAGCTTCCATCTTGGTGTGTTGTGTTTGGATTATATTCCTATAACTTCAACTTACTCCACCAGATATGCCTTGTTTGAGGGAATAATAATACCCTCCTGATCAGCTAAACTGATAAGATAATTTTTGAAAATTGGAAACTAGCCTTGCATTATGGTGCATTTTTTTAAGAAGATCTTAGAGAAGTTGCTGTGTTTGTCTCAAAGCTCCTCGAAAGCAGCTCGTTTCCTACATTATTCGCTTAAGTAGAGTTGCTCGATGTATGCAGAATCACTACTGTAATTATTACAAAACAATTATGCTGATCCTTTGATATTATGTACAGTTTGCTAGTCATTTTCTGATTTATCACATGTTTTAATAAGAAGCGTCTGTTGAAAATTGTGTTTTTCTTGCTTACTTTAGGTATGCCATTTTCTGTGTATGGTACAAAACCCTGAGTCTCATAAATTCATGCTGCATGTAGATAATGCATACCAAATATTCCGTACTTTTTTTTTTTTGTAGAAAACTTAAAGAACAATTGTCCTTATTTCTTCTTATTCTATCTAGAATGAAGCAGTATATCTAAATAAATAGGAACAGTGAAGTTCCTTATTAGGAAACAATTTACATGAAACAGAAAACAAAAAAATAATAAAAGGAAGGAGAATTATTCTATTCTAAAATAGAAACAAATCCCTAAAAGCTTGACAATCAGAATAGTTGACTAAATCAGAAGAATAAATGAGAAATATTCCCAAAATAAATTAGGAAATCAAGCTGCACTAATGTAGGAGAATCAGATCTGCACTAATGTAGGAAAATTAGATTTCTTCACTCCCCATCAAGCTAAGTTTTGAATGTTAATCATACTCAGCTCGGATTTAAATCTGTAAAAAATGCTTCCAGGAAGAGCTTTAGTAAGAATATCTGCAATTTGTGAACTTGTACGGATATAGGTCAGTTTGACCGACCCATTTTCTATCTTTTCCTTTATGAAATGTCAGTCCAGCTCTATGTGCTTGGTCCTATAATGATAAAAAGGATTTTGGCAATACTTATAGTAGCCTTATGGTAACAAAACGGTGTCATAGATGTCACAGTCTGAACTTTTAATTCTCCAAGTAACCTTATTGGCCAAATTCCTTCACAAATACCTTGGTACATTGCTCTAAACTTAGCCTCAGCACTGCTCCTAGCTACAGCAGCTTGCTTTTTACTTCTCCAAGTGACCAAATTGCCTCAAACGTAAGTGCAATATCTAGTAATGGACCTTCTCTCTATTACTGATCCAGCCTAATCAGCATCTATGTATGCCTCGACTGCATTGTCCATTGACTTAAAATATAGACCTTCACCAGGACTCTTCTTTAAGTACTGTAGGATGTGATGAACAGCCTTGAGATGCTCATTGGTTGGATTATTCATGTTTCTACTCACCATCCCTACTGCAAACCCGATATTAGGTCGTGTGTGGGAAAGGTAAATAAGCTTCCCAACTAGTCTTTGGTATCACCCTTTGTCTGCAAGAGAGCTTCTATTTTCACTTCCAATTTTATTAATTGAGTCCATGGGTGTATTGGCAGGTTTGCATCCAATCATGCTGGTTTCTTTGAGTAAATCAAGTACATACTTACGTTGAGACACTGATATTCCATTCTTAGACTGAGCCACTTCCATCCCAAGGATATATTTAAGGATCCCCAAGTCCTTTATTTCAAATTGCTTTGCAAGGAGTTCCTTCAAATCATCTATTCCTTCCTTGTGGTCTCTGGTGATTATGATTTCATCCACATAAACAATAAGAATAACTTTTTGTCCTACATTAGTGAACTTAACAAACATAGTATGGTTAGATTGACATTGAAAGAATTCATACCTTTTCATTGCCTTGGTCAACTGTTCAAACCAAGCCCGAGGAGATTGTTTAAGTCCATACAAAGATTTTCGAAGTTTGCACACTTTGCCCATGTTGTCTTGCTTTTCGAAACCAGGAGGAATTTTCATGTAGACATCCTCCTCCAAGTCACCATTTAAGAATGCATTCTTGATGTCAAGCTGGTGGAGAGGCCAATCGAAGTTGGGTGCTAGTGATGATAGAACTCTAATTGAATTGAGTTTGGCTATCGAGCAATTCTTTCCTCATAGTCTATCCCATAGGATTGAGTGAACCCCTTTGCAACAAGTCTAGCTTTGAATCTGTTTATACTTCCATCTACATTGTGCTTTATTGTGAAGATCTGCTTATATCCAACCGGGGTTTTTCCTTTAGGCAAATCTGAAATTTCGCATGTCTCATTCTTCTCTAGTGCCTTAATTTCTTCAAGAACTACTATCTTCCAATCTGGTTCATTGAGGGCTTTCTGAATATTTTTGGGAATTTTCACATTGTCAAGGTTAGTAGTAAAGGCTTAAACGTTTGGATTTAACCTGTCATATGAGATGTACTTGTAGATAAGGTACCAAGAGCATGATCTCACACCTTTTCTTAATGCAATAGGAATGTCAAGGTCACCAGCTGGCACACAAGTTTTAGTTTCAAATTCAATAGGGACATTACCTGTGTTAGTTTCAAGTTCTTGGAGACTCAAATCAGGTTGATTTTTATTGCTGGGCTGTGTACAGTTGGTCTGCTTCTCCCTGCGGTTTTTGCTTCCTTGAGTAGACTATCAGTTCTTTAGTTTTTTCTTTCATAACCTTAGGGTTTGAAGAGTCAAGAGTTGTCTGAACAGGTTGGGTTTCAGAATCTGCATGGCTGATAGGTTGGGTAGGTTGGGAATTTGGTTTTGAAGGGGCTAGTTGGGAAATTGGCAAGTCAACAGCTAAGAATTGATATTCCTGAGTAGTATTTTCCTGCTGAATATCATTCTTGCTGTAGTATGAAAGATTCATAAAGAAGGTGACATCCATAGAGCTATATAATTTTTTTGTGATGGGTGAATAACACTTATAGCCCTTTTGGTTTGGGGAATAACTAGGAAGGTGCATTTTAAGGCTTTGGGATCAAACTTGCTACGGTTTTGTTGGCTAATATGAACAAAAGCAATGTAGCCAAAGAGTTTGATGGGAATGGAAAAGATCAACTGAGTTTGTGGGTAGGAAGCTAGGAGAGTTTGACAAGGTGTTTTAAAGCCAAGAACTCGAGAAGGCATTTGGTTAACCAAATAAGTTGCACTGAGGATAGCTTCTCCCCAAAAATATTTAGGCACATTGGAAGTCAACAAGAGGGATTTGGTCACCTTTATCAAATGTCTGTTTCTGTGTTCAGCAACCTCATTTTGCTGTGGAGTGTCAACACAAGAGCTTTGATGGATAATGCCATGATTTGTGAGGTAAGGGCCAAGAATAGAGTTGAAGTATTCCCTTCCATTGTTAGTTTTTAGGACTTGGAATTTGGCTTGGAATTTGGTTTGTACCATGCTATTGAAGTTTTGAAGGTTTTAGCTAACCTTGGATTTTTCTTTCATAAGGAATACCCAAGTGAATCAGCGATGAATGTAACAAATCACCTAGAACCTGTGATATTGTTAACTCTTGATGGTTCCCAAATGTCACTGTGAATCATTAAGAAAGGTTGAGATTAGGGTTGGCAACGGGTTGGGTCGGGGTGGGTTTTTGCTCGCCCCGACCCGATTTTATAACCATAAAACCCGAATCCGAACCCGACCCGACCCAATTCGAAATTAATAAAATATTATTTTTTAAATATAAAATATTATTTTTTAAATATAAATATATAAATATATATTAAAAATTAAAAATAATTAAAAAATAATTTTTTATATAATATCGGGTCGAGTTTGCCTAAGACCCGAACCCGACTTTTCCGTAATAATACTTGACCTGACCCAACCCGAAACCCAATTAAAAAAAAAAAACTAATCCCATGGGGTTGGGTTGGAACCCGCCAGTTGCAGGCTTGGCTGCCAATCCTAGCTGAGATGATTTGTAGGAAAGGCTAGGATTGGTATTTCGAGTGTGCTTGGAAAGTTGACGAATTTCACACTTAAAATCTTTAGAAATGTTATTGAATAATGAGGGAAATAGCCTTTTTAGGTATGAAATATTTGGATGTCTTAATCTATAATGCCATAACATGATAAGGTCATCCTTACTAGTACTAGAGGCTAGGGTTGTACAAGAGTTTTGTGGTCTCTCAAGTGCATCATCTTGAAGAAGGTAGAGTCCTACACACATCCTAATATTGCCAATAATCCTCCTCGAGCCCAATTCCTGAAATTCACACAAGTTGGGAAAAAATTTAGTTACACAATATCTATCCTTCGTAAGCTTATTGATGGAAAGTAGGTTACAACATAAATTAGGGACATGGAAGACAGAGTCAAGTGTTATGTCTTTCGAAACTATAATAAAACCTGTTCTTGCCACTTTTGAGAGATAGCCCTCAACAATTTTTATAGCAGAACTATCATAGCAAGGTCATTATGTGTTGAATAAGGATGCATCTCCAGTAATGTGATATGATGCTCCTGAATCAACAATCCAAGATTGTGTATTTCCTCGTTGAACACTTAAGGTGTTTAGAAATTACCTTTTTGTGCTAGTAAACTAGTTCCAAAGGTTGCTAACTTGTTTTGAAGGGTTTGTTGGAGCATCACCTCTGCAGAAGAAGAGTTCTCACTCCTGCTAGTCATAATGGAAACTTGTGTGGCTACAGTCTAATGGCTTAGGTCAACTTGCTCTGATACCATGTAGAAAACATAGAGAACAATTGTCTTTATTTCTTCTTATTCTATCTAGAATGAAGGAGTATATCTAAATAAATAGGAACAGTGAAGTTCCTTATTAGGAAACAACTTTCATGAAACAGAAAACAAAAAATAATAAAGGAAAGAGAATTATTTTGTTCTAAAATAGAAACAAATCCCTAAAAGCTTGACAATCAAAATAGTTGACTAAATAAAAAGAATAAATGAGAAATATTTCCAAAATAAATTAGGAAATCAAGCTGCACTAATGTAGGATTATCATATTTCTACAGTTTTATTAATTTTTATATGTATACTATCATGATATTTTAAATAAACAAAATGGGAAGATTGTTGGAAGTGCTTTGATTTTCTCATCATTCAAGTTTATGGAAGAGGGTGGGTTATTTGCTATGATGCTATAGTTTGTTTCCTGGAAGGAAATTAAAGTATTTATTGAACGGAAGCAATTGCTTCACCACCGTTTTGGCCCCACAAAGTGATGAGTCATGTAAAACTAGTGCTTTGTTCTGCAGACAATGTCAATCATGTTGCTGATCTATCTCTACCCTCTAAGGATGGCCCATCACCATCAATAACTAAGTTTTCCGAAGGATGGGACACTACTAATAAATATCTGAGGCCTCGGATTTTCTGCCTGGAGCATGCTGTTCAAGTTGAGGAGCTTTTGCAGTCCAAAGGTGGAGCAAAAATGCTGGTAATTTGCCATTCAGGTGAGATTGCTTTAGTTATGTCTTCACCATTATTCTATACACCAAATTAGTAGATTAGCAAGTAGATTTAGGCTACATTCCCTTTCTTATCGACAACCTTTCAAAAAGGAGAAAAAGAAAAAAAAAAGTTAAGGGAGGGGTGGAGCTATATTTTGTTGAATGATTTTAAATATTGATAAAAGTTATTGTGTGATTTGTCACAATTAATCAATATCCATCTTCTTTTATCTGTAATACTTGCTGCTATCTGCGGTTCAACCATTCAATATGTATTTGCCATGCATTATTATGTTTAGAAATAGAGCATTTAATATATTTGCATCTTTGTTGAAGTTATGAATTAGTTCTTTACATCTTCTTTCCTCTGATGTCTGTAGACTATCTGAAAATAAAGCCACATGCAAAACATGTTGCAGAGGATATTGGTTTCCCTGTCAATTACACTGATATTCCATTGGATGCTGCATCCCAGGAGGATCTAAACTTGATCAGTTTTGCAATTGATAATGAAAATGATGAAATTGGAGAAGATTGGACCTCCAAACTTGGTGTTAACTTGCGATACTGTGTCAAGGTCAGAAAGAACTCTGCATTTAAGCAAGTTCAGCATGTACTGCCATTGAGTGGACTTTTCGCTGATAAATATGGCAGTTCAGAGTTATTGAACATCAGATGGAAATCGAGAAAATCTCGTTCAAAAGGCAAGTTAAACCATCCATCACCCTCTAAACCGCGTGGAAGTGTTGAAATGAAAGTGGATGAAATATTGGTGGAAAAGCTAGATGGCAACATTACTAAAAAGGAGCAGAAAATTATTCAGTATTCAAGAAAGAAAAAAAGAAAACCAGTTTATTCTACTGGAGTAGGTCAGGACCTTGAACTTTTTAAGGATGACCTGCCAAGGGAAGATTCTAGTGCTATATATGGCCTTCTTGATGAACTTGGTGGAAATAAATCCAAGATAAATGCCAAAAGTGCGTCTGCTAGGTCATGCCACACACAGCTTGAGATCCAGACTACCTCAGTTGTTGGAGTTGTACAAAAGGATCATAGCAAAATTTTGGAGTTGTCAGATCTGGATGGTGAAGCTTGTAGTTTGACAGCCTGTGCTAGTTCTCAAAAGCAATGTGAGATCAAGCTTATGGAGAGGACCAGTGAGAATAATGAGATTTCTCCTGCTGACAAGTGTTCTAAATGCTGTGTCGTTGCAGCTGCTGAAAGATTTGTTGAAAATGCTGCCACTTTTAGTGATGTTTGCAATCCAGTTTCTGAAGGACAGGGTGAGGAACTGGCTGTCAGGTATGATTTGATAAATCTTGCTAACTCGGCAAGTTCACATTTTGCTCAGCCATCTGCTGGAAGATTTGATCCAGGGTTTGAGGACATAATTTTTGAGAAATCTTGTATAAATGGAAGGGTTTGTACTCATATGACGTCTGATAACAGAGCGCAGCAAGAAACTGAAGCTATCAGCAGAAATAACAATGATGGCAATTTATGTGATAATAAACTAATAAATAAACCTATTTTGGGTTCAGAGGATTTTTCCAGTGGTGTATCTTTGGGAAAAGAAGTGCAGCACGAAACCAACACTAGCCGTGGAAGTCAGGTTGAGCCTTTTTTGAGTTCTCCCATCCCGACAAAGAGGCCTAGTACTGTCCCAGCGGGAAATAAATCTGAAATTCCAAAGGACCCTGCAGCAGCAGATTCACGTGATGGTACAATTTCCAAGAATAAAGCACGGAATCAGGAAATCCATTCAAGCAAGGAAGGACTTCTCTCTGGTTCTACTACGCCAGTGGGCATTGATCAGCCTACTGGTCTCTTAGTGGAAAAATATTCTGTAATTTCCGAGAATCCTTGTGCCATAGAAGACCTGCATACTGATGTGACCTTAGATGTTGAAGTGTTGCAAGAAATGCAAGCTACAAACCGGACCTGTGGGGATGAAGTAATTGCTTGTTCCCATTTACCAATCAAAGAAAAGCAGCCTACTCCCACAGTGATGGAAGCTTGCTCCGAGGTTCAAAGAGAGAGCAGCCTTCAAAAGAAGCTGTGTGCTGATGCAACTGTAGATGACAGACATGAAAATGACCTGATTAGAAATGAACAAAACCAGGACGAATCTGTTTCTTGCTGTGTTACACCTATAAATCAGACCACTATCCCAATCCAAAAGTACTCTAGAGCTCGTAGAGAGAGTTGTGCTACTGTGAATGAGAACGATGGTGGGGAAGTTTGTTCATTGGTAGAGAATAGAAATCTTGAGTCTGCAGAGGCAAATTGCAGATCAAGTGCCTTGAATGGAATAAAGAGGAAAAGAGAAGTGGAGGAAGCACCTGAAAAAAAGCTTGGTGGCAATGGCTTTATTAGAAGTCCATGTGAAGGATTGAGGCCAAGGGCTCAGAAAGATGCAACAAGTGGCATTAATGTAGGAAAAACATCCCAGGAGGTAGTGCCAACAAAAGAGACAAGGAAGCCTTCAATTCATACGCAGAGTAAGAAAATAATTAAAAAGGGTTCTCATAGGTGTGACCTGGAAGGCTGCCATATGAGTTTTGAGACGAAGGAAGAGTTGAGGTTGCACAAACACAATCGGTGCCCGTATGAGGGCTGTGGAAAGAAGTTCCGCTCCCACAAATATGCAATCCTTCATCAACGAGTCCACGAGGATGATAGGCCCCTCAAGTGCCCGTGGAAAGGTTGTTCCATGTCATTCAAGTGGGCATGGGCTAGGACCGAGCATATAAGGGTGCACACTGGAGAAAGGCCATATCAGTGCAAGGTTGAAGGCTGCGGCCTTTCTTTCAGGTTTGTGTCTGATTTTAGTCGGCATAGACGTAAAACAGGGCATTATATAGACTCTTCAGTCTGAAAGTTTGTCATTGCAGTTAGGTTACATCTGTTATGTACGGGGTATGGGCAACGGAGCTCTGGGGGCGAGGTCTACAAGGTATAGGTTAGGGCTAGACTGATCCTTCTGTAGGTGGGCATTCTCCAATCATTTGAATGCGGTTATAGTGGAAAATTCTTCCCACTATTTGTTTTGTTTGGATTGTTCTATGGCAATCCCTTTGGATAGAATCACTAATCCCCAAATAGGAATTCAATCTCCCAACTTTCATTCATTAGTATTCAAGTCTCTTCTTTCCTCATTGGTGGATAGTTTACTTGTAGATTTGCTAGTTTCTTCTTTTTCAGTTTCATTTGTTGCAGTAAACTAAGGTTTAGGTAAATCCCTTAACTAGTACTATCACATTGAATCAAAGTCAAACAAGTCTATGAACATTTATCAACAGGAAACCTTTTCATCCAGGAGCTATAACATGGATATTTCTGCCAACTCAAATAGTCCTCTCATCATGAACAAATAACATCATTTGATTTTCGTGCTCTGTATTTAGAAATCTGGGAATGTGAAACATTCCTCCATTTATTCTTTTACAGCAAACTGGCCTGCTTTATCTGGGGTTTAAATTCAAAAGCATTCGGTAACTAAAACCCAAACTACAGGATTGGATTTTATGGCTTCCAAAAAGTTCCTGAAACCAAGAATTACAATCATAGTTATCTCATAATCGGATCAAACATTAAATTGTTCTAAGGTTTGAAGTTATCGGGTCAATGATTCAATTAGTAGATCAATAGGTCAATTGTTAGTTCAATAAAAAAATATAAATGTTTTAAAAATTCAAAATTCAAACTTTTAATTAAAGTTATAATTTAATAATTCAATTATAAAACTATAGATTTTAAGGTGTATTATAAACTACAAAATTTAAAATATAAATTTCATAGAACAATTAATTATTAGTTAAAAATGAAATTACTTAACATTTTATTAAAATCATATTTTATATTTTAATAGTTAGAGATAATATTTATATTTTAATAAATATAATAAATAATTATAAATAATTATTATTTATATTTATTAAAATATAAATATTATTTATTAATATATGATAATTAATCTTTATGTAATAAAAAAGAATATCTATATATAAAATTAATAAAAAGGAAGCATTTGTATTTATATGAAAATTAGTAAAATGAAAATTAAAACTATTTTTATATTTTTTATATGACTAGATTTTTTTTATTAATTTTACAAATATATATATTTTTATTAATTATTTTTATCATGATCAAATAATTAATCATTTTTATTAACATTTTATTTTTTATTAATTTTATAATTATTTTAAATTATAGTATCAATTAATAAAATTTTTTGTTAAATTATTTTTTTAAAAAAATTACTTATTTTTATACATGTAAAATTTTTTTATAATATTATTATTCACGTGTTAAAATATACCAACATATCATTAATGTAAGAATGCAAGGGCTTTAATAGTAAAAAAATAAGAATTGAAAGCTTATTTAGATGAAAAATAGTATAAAGTTTAATTAGATTATTTTAAATACTTAAAAGGAGTTTTTTTTTTTTATATTTTACTTAAATTTATTAGTAGGTTCGATTTGAAAAAAAATCATCCAATTTATTAATTTATTATATAAACATTTGGTTTACAACGATTTAAAATGATTAATTATAAAATTAATCTAATTACAAAATTAAATCGAATTTAGCATCAATTTATCAATTTACCTGATGGAACCAATAATCTAATTCAATTTTGATAACTATAACTACAACTCTAAACTCTCAATCTAAGCCTTCTTTTGATAGCAAGCAACAGCAATAGCAAACCACAAAAGGAAAAAAAAAAAAAAACGTCCAAATCCGTAATAACGTAGAAATTTAACATCAGAACTTCCGAGACTGAAAGTTTCCATCTTTAAACAAGGAATACAACTAGTAAAATAAAACATAAAGAACAAACCAAAAACTTGGAACTTCTGAAGCTAATATTTCCATATTTGGCCAACTGGGAATACATACAACTAAAAACCCAGGACGACACCCTTCATTTCTTTATCATAAAACTGAAAAAAAAGGCTAAACATAGGCATTTTGATAAGCTTGACGAGCATCACCAGTCAGCCTACAAATCCTCGGTTCACGCAAAACCTTAGTACCCATTTGTTCATATAACTTAATGGCATCAATATTCCAATCCAAAGCCACCTATTCCACTCTCTCATACCCCAATTTCACTGCTTGTTTCGCCAACGCCGGCAGCAACATCTTCCCAAACCCTTTCATCCTATAGCCTTCCCTAACAAACAAGTCCAAAAGAGTGGAGTAGTTTCGAAAAACAAAGTCAAATAGCTCGTGTTTTCACTGTATACTCAACTAGAGATGATAATCGTTGTTTGGGTTCAAATTGAGTCAGAGTACTCGAGTTCAAATAATTCAAATTAACTGAGTTTTAATCAGCTTTTCGACTTTTAATATGGGTAAAACTTTTTATAAAGATCTTAACTTTGAGTTTAGATTATTTTTGCCAATTCAAATTTCTAGCTTGGACAATAGCTAAAGAATGGTTGAGATTGAAAGATTATTGCAGCTCAAGTAATTTAGCTTCTGCACTCTAACCTACAAAATGTAATGACACATTCCATGGTATTTTCTTTTTTAATTTTAATTCAATGGCAAAGTATTTCATATTTCATAAATCATATTCCACCTAACCTGCTAACCCCTTGACATGGGATTCGGTGTTGGACTCGAGATAAGGTATCGAACAAGCATTTTTGACAATTTTTTATATTAATTTTGAAGATTAAAGTTTCATACTCGAATAAATAATGAAGTGTCCAAGAAATGTCAGACAACCATGTGAAGACAAGAAACGTCAGAAACGACTATGTTAAGGTAAAGTGAAGAATTCATGTAACATAGATCAATATTGCACGTCCGGAAACAGTAATAAGAAAGATTATGTATGTCATCTTTGCTATCTTATAGAGCTATATCAAAGTTTCAAAGGTACAATACTTTTGGCTCTAAGAGAGTTCAGGGCTGAAGTTCTTCCGTCATCCTATTTCATGCTTTCTGGCAGTTTGTTATCAAAATCTCTGGTTTCTCAAATGCTGGATTACTAGGAGTGCTGGCTAATGCTGCTTATTAACTGTTGTCTTCATGTCTCCAGTTAATTCCTGATCATCCAGTATTAAGATGAACCTGCCAAGTCAAATTGACAGGCACAGATTAGCACAAGGGTGATATCCAGGATATTATGGTGACCAAGTGATGGTGGGGAATGATTCAAATTCCAAGTTTTCAGGAAGTATAACTTTCATTCCATAGATGGAAGCCCCCAAACATCAGGAAGGTTTTTTTTTTTTTTTTGGGTACAAGGCAAACATAATGATTGAATGGATGAGTTTCTTCTTAGTTTTTGGAAGTATAACTTGGTTATAAGAGGAATGCCATTGATATTTTGGTTTTATAACCATAACATAGAAAGTCAAAGAGAAGATTACCTAGTGGTTGCTTATTTCCATACTATGTCCCCCATAAATTTAAGTGCTGGAACACCCCTAATCTCCATGTCAACTAGGGGTGATTGGATTAACTTCAAGCTGGATAGCTCTGGGTCATTGCTAATCATTTCAAGAGCACGCATTTGATCCTGAAGTATTTAATTAAAAAAGAGAATTAGGAGAAGAGTAAGTTGAAAAGGAAGATGTAGATGCTAATCTTCCATCTTTCAGTTAAAATATTCTAGCATTCAAAAAGTTATAAAACGTTGGTCACCGTTTGTCACAATATTACCAAAGGTTTATAATCTTTCCATGAAAGTATACAGATTAATACCTTCCTTTTCACTGCACAAAACTTGCAGTCAGAGGCAGTTGGAGGAAGAATCTGATTAACAATAAGTCTCCTCACAGGAACATTTTCTTTCTTCAAGGAGGCACGTAGCCTAGATGACTCACTGACAGCCATCACCTAGGTAAAAGTACATAAAATGGAGGCAATTGTTTAGAAGCAATAAACAATCACTACTAATGGTCCTAAGACACTTGGAAGACCTATCTTCGCAGCCTATTGTGATGGAAGGAAAAGTCCAAGTTAACAACAGTAAACAGTTCAATATTGAAATTGAGTGCTGAAATACAATAAAATGCACTACCGTGGGGATTGTGACAATGACAAACTCTGTAGAATCTGTGTCACGGAAAAGGTCTCTCACTTTTATCATCCTCTCCCTCAGTCGCTCCAACTTGCCAGCCTGCACAAACAACACAAGGAAAAATAGTATTAAAAATAAAATAAATTGACTTTAAAAAAAAAAAAAATACAAGATGCCAACTCTCATATATATCAGGCTTACAGCATTCTGACGGGTTTCTTCTTGCCCAAAAACAGATTTGATGGCTGAGGTGGCTGAAGCTATCTTCTCTCTAAGCTGTATAAGGCAAGGGCAGTGAAAGAAATGAAATCATAGCAAGAAAATAATTCCCCCAGCACTAGATAAGAAAAAATTAATACTACAAAATCGATGGAGTTAGTTCTGGATTCTTAATAATGCTCAATTTCACTAATGCTAAATTAACTTACATGGCATATATATAGATATGTGTATATATATATATATATATATATATATATATATATATATATATAACTATGCTAAACAAGTGCAAACTTTTGCTTATGTTGTCAACCAACTCAACCAAATTATTCTTGAGGAATTGAAGGCTTTATGTGCAAAATTTCTTAGACAAGCCATCTCTGTAAATGAGTCATGGTCACGTAAAACATCAACTGACCATCTAAATTAAAAAGCACCCCTAAATAAAATAAGAATTAAGCAACATAGTACATTAAGCTCATTTTTTATGAGGTTTTATAGTGTGTGCATTCAAGCATGTATTATTCTCTAAACTCTGCCTCATTCTTAACATCATATGCAGCTCTTCACAGATATGTTACTTATCTATCATTTTTCCTCATGGTTTTTGGTATTTTATTCAAACATCGAGTGATTTCCAGTATGTGATCAACAAATAAGTAAGGGATGCTAGAATAGTGTATAAAAATGTTGTACAAATCAGTCATTGGGTCACTTAATGGTTCACCCTTACATATGATAGCCATAATATGTGTTTAAAAAGAGCTGAACAACACAATTAGAAAGAGACAGCACATCTACAGGTTTTAATAATTAAAGTTGGCATTCCAACCTTCAATATTTTGCCTATTGATGCATCCAAGAAGTCTGGCAATGATAAAAGTCGCAATGTATGTCCCTGAAAAGAACTCCCACTGATTAGAGTTCATTGGGTTGATTTCAAATATTAAGTGCCACAAACAGAAAGAAACGCTCACTCACCGTTGGTGCAGTGTCAAAAACTATTCGAGTAAACATACTATATTGTGGTGATTCAAGAAATTGCATCACCTAGCAAGAGCTTCTGCAGTCAGTATATGGCCCAAAGATCTGTAAGCTGCAATAAGAAAAGGAAATAAGCAGAGCACATAGTGCCTACCTTTGAAATTGCAATAGCTTCATCCAAACCGGGAGGTGGCGTGTCAAGCAATTCTCCTAATTTCAGCTCTCCTAACTTCATAAGTCAAAAGAAGCAGAAGACATAAAAAGAATCATCAGAAGCAGAAATCACGATTTTAGAAATCAGAAAATCTCAAAAGAATTAATAAGGGAGACCTGTATGGGGAAAGGGGTACACAGCAAAAGAGAAAGGATTAGGATCCACAATTCCACATACAATGAGGAAATTCATGTGGCAAAATTTCTCATTTCTCCATGGCTTAGCATCTTAAACTTGCCATGTTACTATGGTTTTGTGTGTCTGCGTATGCATTAGCACATGAGCATGCGCACATACATGTATGCATGCTCTTATGCATATTTGCCACATCACCAATCGTCATCAAATGAGCAATTGAGAGAGGCATGAAACACACAAAGCATGCAACTCCAACCAAATAAAAGTTATGGGGTCATTTAGAAGAAACTTTGCTTAAAACAAAGATTAACAGCCAAAATGCAACCAGTGATGCCATCCATGGCATTACATAGTGCAAATTTGACCAAAGGACGATTAAGTATCTGAAGTTGCTGTGCTCGTACACATCAATAAAGCTTCACCTGGTCCACAAGCATCCCAAGGCCCATGCCATTCATGAATTCTTTGACCCCAGTTCCATCATTGTTCTTAGTTGCATCTCGAAATTCTTCCCTAGCCTTCTCTGGGTTTATCTGTGTTAAAGCTATAAATTTAACTTACTGAGTATACAGGCAAAGAAAACCATTAAAACAATATCTAGCAGATAGTCATCTCTTATAGAATACATGATCTCAAGGAGTACATGCAACAAACAGAAAAGAATCTTCAAAAGAAAAAACTATGGGAAACTTGATTAGGAAGTTTATTCCACATACCTCAAGAGCAAACAAGGGAAAGTCAGGTCCTTCAACTGGTACTAGTGTCCCTCCAGTCAAATCCTATATAAAAAATAAACACATAGACTGAGCCCAAACAAAGACAAATGCAGGAGGAAAAGCATTGGAATTAAAAACAAGGGAGTGGATTTAAACCTGAGCAAAAGAATCACTCAAGGAATGGGCTGGATCAGTTGAAACCACCAGAGTGTGATGTCCATTATTTGCAAATTTAACAGCTAGTGAAGCAGCACAACTAGTCTTTCCTACACCTCCCTTGCCACCTAGCATGTAATACTTACGTTCGGTCCCAAACACCATTTCATCAAACCCTGCAACATCCTCTGCAGGAGCAGCCACAGATCTCACTGCCACAAAAATATACAGATGATATATTTAGTAGCAATATGCTTGGATTTCATCCAAGGAAAATTGCCGCAATGGCATATAGTTCTACTTGTCCATTGAACATAATTCTCTAAAAACACTAAGCATTATGTCATAAAATAAACTTCAATTATGTCATCTTATTGCCTCATTTAAAAATGCATATAAGAAATGCCTGTTAAATACAAAAATTGCTTCACAAATTTATTCCAGCAAGAATGAACTTTCACTTTCTTTTGTCACTGCTGAATGAGTACATTATTTGGCAGGAAGAAAAAAGAAAGAAAGACAAAACCTATCCCCATCTTCCAATTTCCAGTAACTTTCTCCTCTCATCCATTAAAATTATCATTTCCTTTGCCTTTTTCATTTTAACAAACTTTTCACTTTTTATATCTACTTGCATCCTCAACAAATTATTAGATTACAAATTTTATACTTATATAACAGTCTCGTTGCTTCGGAATTAAACTACCCAATGGAGCATCAGAAACAATTTGATGTTAGATTGCACAAAAGAGTCAAATTTAAAAACTAAAATTAAATAAAACAAAATTTTCTCTTGTATTTTCACAAAGTTTAGATTTTTATTTTCTTTGCACCCTCAACAAGTAATTAAATTTATATCACTTAAAAAGCTCATTAATTCTAAATTGAAACTACCCAATTTAGCATCCATTACAATAAACACAAAAAATGAATCAATTCATGAAAAAAAGCACACATTACAAAAATTCAATTCTTTTCCTAATAAATAAGAAAAACAAAGTGATACCCAAGAAAGATACAATCTAGGGAAAAAGTAAAACAAAGTAAAGGAATCACCTTGAAAAGAGTTTTTGGGTCGTTTTGGTTTGATGGAAAATGAAGGAAACGCTGAAGACAGAGTGTGAATTCTGGGTGACAAAGAAAGCAAAAAACCAACTGCTACCGTGGGATTTCTTGGAGTAAAAAATTTGTGATAAGAAGAAGAATATGATGTAAAAGAAGCTTGCCAAACTGTTGCTTTCGCCATTTTTTCTTCTAGCTGTTCTAAGAAGGTAATGAACAGAGTTTTTTACATGGAAACGGCGAAAACTTGGATAGAATATTATAATCAACAGGTGGCCCAATTCGTCTACCCGTTTACCCATTTGGCTTTTTCGGGTTTGAATTTCGCCAATCTTAATAACACTAAAAACATTCAAATATTTGACTCATATGATTGTTTTTTTCAAAAAAAAAAAGTGAATTCTTTTTATCCAAATCAATATATATATATATATATATATATATACACACACACACAACAAAAACATTGTTATATTTTTTTCTAATTACTAATAATATTATTTTAAGGGAAAACAAAAATGATACTATATATAATTATAATAGTATGGTTTTAAGGGAAAAATAAAATGATATTAGAATTGAGCATACCCATTGAGTGGTGAAAAATATTTTTTGAAAAAAAAAATTGTGTTTTGAAAGAGAATAACACATAGAAGAATAGATAATTTTTTAGTGAAAATTTATTTTTTATAATAAAAAGACGTATATACCTTTAATTTTATATTTTTTATAATTAGTTTGGATTGAAAATACCAAATTCAATTAAAAATTTTGTAATAATATAAATATTACTTACAAAGAAAGAAAGCGCTAAAGACCATAATTCTAAATTAAATTATTTGAATGTGACAAAGTGATGGCAAAATTAAAAAAAATAGAAATTATCAAAACAAAATTTTAAAAAATAATACTTTATTTAAAACTGCTAAAAACTATATATGTAAATTAATAATTTTCTATTAAGTACATTTTCTTTACTTGTCTCCTTTCATGTATAAAACAAAAGAAAATCCTACTGTTTCTCTCTTTCTATAATCTGTAGTCTGTTAGTCATGACCAGCAAATGGTTCCTCAACAATGGATGGTTCCTCAACAATGGGAATTGATTCCTATTGCACCTTATTCTTCTTGTACAACTAAAAATGAAAAAAAGAATACACTAAAAGGTAATGCAAGTAGACCACATAAATTAAGAGGTGAAAAAAACTGTCCACCTCTGCATGAAGCAGAGGACACTTCACATGTTAAGAGACTCTGTGTGAATTTAAAACTCTTATAGTTAAAAAAAGGCAAGGAGTTGATGTCCTTGTCATTCACCTAGTTTACAAAAAATGTCGGAATTAAGATCATCCTCTTTGCCACTTTGACAAACCCAAATTTGAAATGAAGCATGCCGAACTTGCGGCTGAAAAATTCAATCTCTAGCATTAGTCGGTGGTAGACCATTTTAATTTTTATGTAATTGGTGCCTATATCTCGAACAAAGCAAAATTCTTCCTTAGCTCTAGAACAAGGTAAATTTGGATGCAGAAAGAACTGAACTAAATGACAATAATCAACTTAAATTTGTAACAGAATTTCAGAAGCAACAGGATGCAAGTGATTAGGCATTCCTCAAATAGTACCTGGCAAGCAAGAATACCAAAGACCTGCAACTTGAGCTGGAGGAAGATTCTCAAACTGAGAGATACAGAAAAAGCAATGCTACTTATCCCATCAGATGGTAGAACAGATGGCATTGTATGGATGGTCTCAAAATCAGGGAATTTTAATATCGTTGATACATGGAAGCATCTAAGGCATGAACAGATCACAGTGTCTCGGCAACAGCTGGTGTGATTTCCACTTCATGTAGCAAAGTTTTATGTGATCAGCTGGTTGGCAATTGTGGACAGGTTTGAGCACGGATTGTCTTGCAGTCCACAATTATCATTTATGTGAGCATGGCATTAGGATTTGTGTCAGGTTTCTAGGGTGTGTCAGGTCCTGTTCTGTTCAGAAGGACTTGGAGAATCATGTACTTTTAGCTTTTAGATTGCATTAGCTACAAATCGGAATAAAGTGTTGCAAGACTTTAATCATTTCAGGATATGTTACTTTTACTTGCATATGGCAATACATATCACCTAAAAGTTTCTGAATCTGATAATGTTCCTATGCATTTATGGATCAAATGAATGTTAGCCTTTAGGTTCCGTCTAATACCAAGATATATACACAAATCGTAACGAGTGCCAAAGAACTCTTGCATGTCAAATACTACAACCATGGAAAATAAAACAGGAGTACAAACATAACAAAAAAAGCCTCTCAGGTGATAGAACATAAAGATTAGCCAATCATAAGCAAAATTTTACACTGCAGGATATCAGTTTTCAATGTCAGGAAAGTTAGAACAATGCTGTTAAGTGTTAAGTTCCAGCGTGAGCAAACTCCAATGTTTGCAAGTGATTTTTTTTTTTTTGTTCATTAATGTATTCATTTAAGTTAAAGATATATCTCTTAAAAAAAAAAAAGACAATTTCAAATGCAGGTTTTTATATGCGAGTAAAAATTAAATTTTTAAGATTACATACTAAGATAATTATGTATAATTTTTTTTGTCGGATGAAGTTTTCATTTTAATTTAAGTTAAATTTGCACAAAAAGAAAATTTGTTGGTAAAAATATATATTATGCAAAATTACTTTTTATCGCATACGGCATACGTTTAAAAAAATCTTATCGTTAGGACCAAATTTTCTGTTGAAGCAAAGTAGAGAAATCTATGACCAGTTGTAAACAGTTTATCCTAACTTGTTACTCAAGTTACAATTTCCCTTTCATTAAGTATACAACTGTAAATTTATTGTTAGATCTGACTTGAAAAGTTACTACCAATATTTTTTATCTATATATGATTAATCACCTAATTAAATCTGTTTCATTTTAAAAAATATCTCAAATTTGACTCGGGTATTTTTAAAAGTAAATTCTCATCTATGAAATCATAATTAGGTCTGAAAATCATGTTATACGTAAAAAAAGTTATAGTACCCTCATAATATCCATTGAAAGATAGTACCAGTTTGATTTCGTGTTATTCAAATCTTAACATATTTTTATAATTTATCAAATAATTTAATTATTGAAAATTAGTCTTAAAACTACTCTAATCGTTTGATAGTAATTTAAAATAATTTTCTCACATCAAAAGTATTCATGGAGATTCGTGTCCCACTTTAAAAAAGCTTCGTCGTCAGATTTATTAACATATTTTTCGAGAAGTTATTTTTGAAATCAATCAATAAAATACTCTAATAATTTTGGTAGGATTTTATATTGATGTATATGCCACAATCGTTTGGTAGAATTTTTATTTGAAAACCTTTTTTTATGAAAATTAAAAAAAATAAAGGTTATTAAATTTTTCAATAGTTTGGTAAATTTTAACTCAAAAATTTAAATCATTCAATCATTTAGTAAAATTGAAAAACAAATTATTTAAAAAAAGTTCATTATAAATTCTTAAACATTTGTTACAATTCATAATTTAAAATTAAAATCTTCCAATAATTTAATAGGATCTCATGGATTAATTTTATAAAAGACTTATTATTATTATTTTTTTACATTTTTAAAATATCCATAATCAAATAATAAAAAATAGCATAAAATAAATAAAAGCAAAAAATAGAAAAATTATACCAATTATTGGACCAAGTCTAAGTCGAAGTCCAAGACCAATTGAGCTTGTAATGGATCAATCTAAATTCTAATCTAAGCTTTTTTTTAAAAAATGGCATGGCTAACTTGGGCTTACAAATGGGCCCAAGCTTATTCAAGATGGCACGCGGACCAGGGTACTATTGAGATTAGCTTGGACCCAAATTGCATCACCAAGGTTGGGTTGAAGAAACTTGATTCTTCTTAATATAAAAACAATGTCGTTTGCCATAAAACTCTCTTTTTTCAATTCTTTTTTCATTTCCCGTTTTTCTTCTCTCTAAGCATTCTGTTCTTTTTTTTAAAAAAAAAGTTGCTAAAAGCTCAATCCTTTTTCTAGAATCTGGTGCATCAATGTTGCTGTCACCGCAGGTCGCTAACGCCACACCTTCTTTGTTTTTTTCTTTTTCTCTAACCCTTATTCTATAAATTTTTGTTCTTCATTTTTGTGTCATTACTGATTTTTCCTTCTATGTATTCTGGTTTTGCCTTGTTTTTTTCTGCTTAGATTTTGTTGATGTTCTTTACTAGGTGACCCAAAACCTCATCAAAGTGGGTTAAACTAAAACCCAAAAAAAAAAGAAACCTTTTTTTTGGTGTTTTTCTCATTTTTTTAAATTTTTTCCCATTTTTGCTTCTTTATTGATAGATGATGATTAATGGGGAGTGGTTTTTGGTAGTTTGGGTCTCATTGTGTAGGGCTTGATTCTTGTGATGGTAATAATGGGTGGGTTTGATTTTGTTGGCCTAATGTGTGTTGAGTTGCTGGTGATGTTGGCTTGAAATTAGGTTTAGTTTAGAATTTTGCTTGTACTAATTAGATGGAGGTGAATTGGGCAGATTTATGAGTGATTTAAGCTAATATTGTGGATGTGCCTCGGTTGAAATTCTTTTTTTGGGCTTTGTGTTCCACAGGATGAAGGTGTGGTTGTAGCAATAAATAACGACAGAGATGGATGGCAATGGGCAGTTGTTTGATTCAACTGTTGGTGACAATGATGATGTGTGATTGCTAAAGACTAAAGATGGATTTGGTGAGTTTTAGGCTAGGTAATTGAGATAGTGGGCTATCGAACCAAAAACTAAAGCTTATGTGCTTCTAGGTTTTTGATGATTAGATTTTTTTTGGAACTTGGTTTTCTAGGATTGGGAACTAAATTGATGGATTTTCTTGTTATCAAACATCTCCCTATGTTTTCTTTGTATTTTTTTTATTGTGTTAGTTTTTGGTGGCTGGGTGAATGTAATGATAAAATTAGTTTAGGTGGAACTGTGGTGGCAAGAAAGCTGTTAAGGTAGTGGTATGAAGAGGTTGATGATTTTGGAATTGATTAGTACCTTGTCCCCATCAATTTTTATATGTTTATATAAGGAATTCAATTCCAAGTGTGATAGGGCATTCTATCAAACTAAGATTTATCTTTAATAAACTTTTAAATTAATCCCAATGTTATCTTTAAAAGAGTTTTATCTCAATCTAAGATTTCAAAATCATTGTTTATCCAAACTTTCCTTTAATTTTTTTTTGAAAAAACACTAAATTAAGAGATAAAAATTCTTTGGTCCAAACTAAACCCAATCAGGCCCAATTAAAACCCAAAACTTTCTTAACAGGCTAAAAAAAAACTTATGAGTTAATGGACGAAAAATGAATTACAAAACTCGTAAGTGACTTGAAAGACCTCAGACAAAATGAGGTGTCTATAGTTGCCTTTCTTTAGGTATTTTTTATGCAACAAGAATTGCATAAAGATATAGACATCCATTACGTCTGGGTTCGAAGATGAAATTATTTTAACCTAAAAAAGGTCAAAATTGAATGAATCAAGTAGGGTCAAAAGTAAAAAATGATTATTTGGGCGAGATGAAAAGTTGAATTATGATGACTTGGATTTCACTATAATAAACAAATGAGATGACTTAGTCTTAGTCGAAGTCAACAAATAAAATGACTTGGTTTCAACCAAAATCAATATATATATATATATAATTTGAACTAAGCCAAAAGCTGAATGATGAAGGTAATCGAACCGAACCAAAGTAAAAAATAAGGATGATTGAATTAAACCAAGGTCGAAAATAAAAATGATCAGACTAAACCACAAGTCAGAAAGTTAAATGAGTTGGATTGAACCGAGGTTGAAAATAAGTGATTAAGACTAAACTACGAGTCAAAAAATTAAATGACTTGGATTAAACCGAGGTAAAAAATAAGTGATTGGAACTGAACTGTGAGTTAAAAAATTAAAAGACCTACACTGAACCAAGGTAAAAAATAAATGATTGGGACTGAATCACGAGTCAAAAAATTAAATGACCTGGACTGAACTGAGGTTGAAAATAACCAAGCTTGAGCCTAAGTCAAAATATGAGATCAAAAAATCTTAAAAATAACAACCACAAGTTTTAATAATCATGCTCAAAGGGTCTACAAATCCAACTCATTCTTTAAAAATATGCTCATTAAAATAGAGGAATATTTCATGAAACTTTTCATTCAAGAGTTAAAGTTTTATTTTTTTCTCAATCAAAGATTATTTTTTGAAAAAATTTTCTCAATCAAAGATTTATTGGATTCAAATTATTTAGAAAATTTTTATGCTTTCGCTAATTCATACTTCTTGTTTGTAATGAATGTAATGAATGTCATGAATGCAATGCATGAAATGCAATAAATGCATCCATAATTATGGTAAAAAAGGTTCTCATGACTCTTTTTTTCATCTTCAAAACTGGTTATCTTCATAACTTCTATCAACCTCTCTATGAACCAAAATATCCTTTCACCAAATCTGAACTTTTTTCAGTATGCTTCTTGAAAATTTTATGAATCAACATTTACACAAGCTCACATGATTTTAATTCTATCCTTGTCACTATTGATTTTTTTTTCGAAGTAATGTAGGGATCTTGTATATGTTTTCTTATTTATTTCTCATTATTCCAATTTCATGAAAAATTTAATTCATCACATATTTTCTCATTATGGGAAGTAAGAAAAAAATGATGAATAATAGGGTGATTTAAAAAACAATGATATTTGATGGAAGAACAAGTCTAATGAAGGATAATAGGCAAATGGATAATGTTAAAGCAAATTGACAAGATAAATGTTTGGATGGGATTTAAACATCTACAATAATAAATATTTAGATAATTTTTTACACAAATCCAAAATTCTTTCTTAAAAACTTATTTTATTACCACCTTTGACCTTTTCAAGCATGACTTAGCTCATTGGACTCATGTTTTTTCATGTTTTCAGTTAATATATCTTTTTTTACTTAAATCATCCTTTTGGGTTTTCGATTTAAGTCTTCATTTTCTCTACTTTTCATTTTTCATTTATTTTCTCATTTTTATTATTATTATTTTTGCTTCATTCTCTATAGGCATTCTCACTGAATTCCATATGAATCCCTAAAACATAAGACCTTATTGCCTTCAATGTCATTTAATCATATGTTAAGCATACCCCAATTTAATATATGATTCTTTTAATTTTAGTATTTCTATTTGATCGAAATAGACTTTTAAGACACGTAATTTAGGCTATGGTGAAGGGTCATGAAAAAATGGATAAAGTATGCTCAAATATATGTGTTTAAAGAATAAACCAAAGAATAATCTAAAGCACCTTTTTGCCCTACTCTTTATCAAGTGCCTTCATTTTTTTTTTTCATTTTTCCTTTCATCTTATTTTTTTCCTTTTTAAAAAGGATTCATGGACAAGAGATTTTTCTTTTTTCTTTTTTTTGCCCTAGCAATATTTGTAAATTGCACATTTTTTTTTTTTACAAATAGATCATTTTCTTAAACTTTGCCCATCTAATGTAGAGGGTGATCTTTGGTGAATTTTTTTTTTCAAAAAAATCATAATAGACTTAAAAGGGATAGCAAATAGATGATTTTACTTTTTTGTGAAAGTAAAAAAGAAACAGTCATTTCTCATCTCAAATTTGATTTTTTTTTTTGAAAAACCTATACTAAATGAAAACGAGCTTGTGGATATAAAGGACTATATTCTCCTATCATGGATTTATTTTTGCCTTTTATCGAATAAGGAAAGCATATAAGTTTTTTTCATTCACCTAATATATTAAAGGTTTAAATCTTCAATCTCATCAGTATGAATGAAATTTTCAAGATTAAATCCTAAATTATTATCACAATTGTTTGAACATTCATTACTAGGAATAAAAATTGAGTGAAACATGAAAGGGATGTACACATCGATTTTGTCTAGGTCTACTATTTTCAGTTCTTGTTTATTAATAATAATAATATTGGTTTAATTAAAATTAAAAATTTATAAAATATAAAATATAGAAAAAACAAAAAAAAGAGGGTCTAAGTTGGCAGTGATGCCTTGCACAGCACCACTGGCCATGCACCCCACTACCAACACTATACCCTTATCCCTACCATACTCTAACTACCCAGAACCACCACCCATACATTGTCAGGCGCACGCTCAACCTATTACCACCATCTCAGCCTTATAAAGCACCAAATCTCCTTCCTTTCAGTCTTTTTGAAAGCACTCAAACCAATAGCCACTACAAAAGAAGCCTATATAGACACACTGCTATTCCTAACCCCAATCAACCTCTCGTCTATCAGAAACTCCTCTCCCAACAGAAACAAAAAAAATAAAAACAAACAGTCCTCCCCGTAGGGAGGAACCTCAGCACCAGAAAGCCCTGTAAACAAGCAAAAAAATCATTAGTGTCTTTTAAAAAAAAAAAGAAAGAAAAAAATATCAAAAATTTCAAAACTTGAAATACGTGAATCAAGGTCGTTTTCGGTGAAAAGAGCACTAGATCTAAGCTCAGGAGGTTGAAAGGAACCTCTTCGTTAGTTTTGAAGTTTTCGGCCACCGACGACCACCATCGACGGTGAACTAGGCAACGGTAAGCGCGGCACTCTGATGACTGAATGGCGAGAGCTCTGGAGCTCTCCCCTCTTTTTTTTTTGAAACAGTCAAATAATGAAAAAAATTTTTTCGTTATATATAAAAGCCTAAAGCTCAAAACGACGCCGTTTAAGCCATGTAGGATCTGCGCATGGATCAGGACCCGACTCGGGGTTCATGCAACCGATCCGCTAACCTGACTTTTCGATAGCTTTGAACCGGTTTGATCAGACTAGATCGAACCGCTCCCTAAATCGGCTTGAATCGTGCCTCAGCTGGCTCAACCGAACTACGCGTTGAACCGAACCTTTTTCGGTCCAACCAAACCGCCGTTGATTGGACCGTTGATCAGTCTGATTCAGGTAAAAATTTTTTTTTTTGAATTTTCTATTTTTTTATATATTATTATTTTTGTTATTTTAAGTATTTTTTTATATATTTATGTATAATAAGTTTTAAATTTGTTAAGATAAGTTTTTTAATTGTTTTAATAATAATAAAAATGAAAATAAGTAAGATAATAATTAAGAATATATATATTAAAAATGCTTTAAAAATAATAATAGAATAATTATTATTATTTTCCCTGCCTAGATGTTGGAGGGAATAAAAAAATATTTTTTTAAAGAAATAATTTGGCCTAGATGTTGAGAAATTATTAGTAATAAATTTTTATAAAAAGAAATATATATGAATTTTTTTATTAATTTTTAAAAATCATTAAAATCAAACTTGCTTCGAAAATTCACTTAGATGTTGGAGATTTTTATAAATGTTCGTATTTTCTTAAAAACGAAACCTTAAACACTAACTCAAAAAATCTAAAATTCATTAATTCCAAACCTCTAAAATCCAAAACTCCTAAAATCCAAAGCCCCCTAAAATTCAAAATCCCAAAAATTTAAACTCTTAAATCCAAAATCCCTTAAATC
Source organism: Durio zibethinus (assembly GCF_002303985.1). The sequence goes on from NW_019168481.1 coordinate 19,913,828, forward strand.
CAAACCTCTAAAATCAAAACCCTAACCTTTAAAACCTCAACGCAAGCCCTTACTCAAAACATTCTGAAAATCTTAAGGACACGTGTGAGAATCTCATTTGAAATGATTTGTTCTCGAATGCTGCCTAGATAATGGGTTATTTAGGAAACTTTATTTCATTAAGTTTTTCATACAAGTTCTTAATTCGCATTAATAATAACTTTAATAAATAAAAGGTATAATAGTGAATTAGGATCTTAAATATAAACAGTCGTATCTAAGCTCTGCCTAGATATTGGAGAGTCAGAGTGGTCTAATTATACTTAAGAATCTAACTTTTAAATTGTATTTCATTTTACATGACATTCATTAGCATACATACATTAGCATATTATCATCGATAATTGTCTGCATTATTCTCTCTTTAATTTTTATTTACTATTTGATGATAAAATATTTTATAATAAAAAAAATAACACATTTAAAATTTTTTTTATGATATTATAAAATAAAATAAAAATAACATTTCGAAAGAAATAATTCTTGGTACTCTGCTTAGATGTTGGAAAGTCACTAACATTTATCTTTTATAAATATTGTTATTTCATTTTAAGGATTATCGTGTTAAATCTTAAGCGAAAAGAGTTATTTTAAATTCTGCCTAGATATTGGAGAATTTTAAAACAATTCTTTAACTTCAAGATTTTTTCGATATTCCTAAAGAAAGAGCTTTAGCAAAATTTTATTTTTTTGAAATTAAGGGAATTATTATTAAATTTGAAGTCAAAACCATTTTTATCCAACATAAAAAATAGCCCATAATTAAATGGTACCAATTTATGGGCGTTGTGGGGTTGCTAACCCTTCCTCACACGTAACCGACTCCCGAGCTTAACCTGATTTTTCATAGATTGAAATTTATCTTTTTGATAAACTTTAAACTCGTTTTTATAGTTTTATTAAAAAGATAAACTTTTGGGTGGCCAATCACACCTTAATAAAGATTGGTGCCGACTCCACCATTTACTTCGATTTTAAAATTCTTTTACGTCTGGCGGTCCTAAAACCATTATGACAAGGGATATATCAAAGTAAGGATAATAGTAGAATAAAAAGAAAAATATGTAATGAAATGCAATTGTCGTTTTATTGAAATGCTGGATAAATACAAAATAAACACATAAAAGATCATCCTAAGAAGCTTTAAAAACATCTTCTCAAAATCATGTCCCTGTATCATTAGACAAAAAAATTTCATTGATCATTGGCCCTTAATTATCATCCAACCTGATCAACCCATCATTGATAAGGCTTTGTATTTTTTGCTTCAAGGCAACACAACTTTTTGTTGAGTGACTTGTGATCCCATAATGGTAGCCACATTAAGCATTGGCATCATACCATTTCGGGTAGGGAGGTTTCATTGGCTCAATACAAACTGGGACCAACAAATGATTTTCCACTAGTTGTGGTAGCAAGTATGCGTATATCATAGGAATGGGATCAAAAGAAACCTTTTTTTCTATTTTTTCATGAACGCCTTGAATTGTTAGTTTGAATATAAGATTTTGGAGCAGACTTTATGATAGATGCAGTGGTGGGGTTGTAAGTATGAGTTGACAAAAAAATATGTGGATAAGTAGATGGTGGGATATGTTGATAGAGGTAAAGTGCTACATTATTCATGGATGGATAATGAATTGGATATCTTGTTAGTAGGTATTGGGGAAAACTTTTGAATTGTTAATTATCATAGCTCATTGCTTGAGCTTCATTCTCTTTCTTCTTTAGCATTTCACTTTTTTTCATGTTGAATGACTCTCATTTACCTAGCTTGTCATTTTTTATGGTATTTTTTATTATCTCACCAAAGATTATCATGTCAGTAAAGTTTTTAGTAACGTTTCCTATTATTTTCTTATAGTAAGGTGCTTTAAGGGTACCAATGAATAGGATGATAATTTTTTCTCAGTAAGAAATGGTTAAACCTGAATAGCCATATCTCTCTAGCTCTTGGCATATTCTTTAAAAGATTTTATGGCCTTTTTTTTCATGCTCCATAAAAAGAGACGGTATGAAGCCATGTCTATAATTTGCTGGTACTAGGTGATGAAAAGCTTTGCTAATTCCTTTTATAAAGTAATACGAGTTTTGTCTAATTAGATGTACCATCTAGCAGCAGACTTAGTAAGGCTATTTTGGGACACAAGCATTATTAGCTTCCCATCGCTTGTGTAAATAGCCATTTTATGATAGTATATGGTAACATAAGGCTATTTTAGGATCTTGAATTTTGGCAAAATTATTACATCTAGGACTAAGCATAAATTAGCTGTATCCATTGAACTATAAAAATTTATCTCCTCAATTACTCGTAATCTCTCTTCCAATAAGTTTATCTTCTGTTTAACTTTTGAGCCCTCTAAAGTCTCAACTACTTTCAACTTTAGCTTTTCTTTCTTTTTTGGATCATCTGGGTTAACGACTTTACTGATTCTATTTCTTTTTTCGTAAAAACAAGATTAGCATAACTCTAAAAATGCCTCTGAGTTGATGCGAAAGACATTTCGAGGTAAGTATATCTTGCTGGACATGAGAATTGCTACGAAAAAATGTCTTAAGTAGACTGGGCCTGATATGGGCCATAATAAGAAGGATAAAGATGATCAACAACATCTTGTAATAGATGGTCTTATGGACATACATATTTTTCTATAGCCTTCATTTTATTCAATTTGTTTAAAGCTTTTAAAATTTTACTCAACTCCCATTGAGTTTTTCTTGGACCTTCTATATTTTTTTCTAAAAAATTTGCATTTTTTTATTCTATTTGTCTAGCTCAGATTCTAGTGTTATATTGATGGTGGGATGTTTGAATAGGGTTCTTTGATGGTTGAGCTATCCTTGAACCTTATATACCATAATTAAGGATTAGAATGATGTCTAGCTATAAATTTATGCAAAGAGAAATTATAAATGAATGAATTGATGCATGCTTACATAATTAGAGAGAAAAAAATCCTTAATTAAAAAATTAAAAATTATTTTGACAAGAATAACAAAAACATTCCTAAAGAAAGTCCTAAAATCTATTGCCTAGTCATATGCTTTAGCTTCAAGATCCTAGTGCTACTGTGAATAAATTCTTCAACGATTATGATTGGATAATGATCTTTCAACAATCTTGGGCTTTTCATTTTCCTCAAAACTCAACAAGCTTATTTTGATCAAACTTTGCACTTTGTGTTTGAAGACACGGTAATTTTCTACCGAATGGCCCTTATTCCTATAATGATAATCACACCAAGCCTCAACATCATACCACTTAAGATATGGAAGCTTTAATGGTTTTAAGAAAACTGATGCAATCAAATGGTTTTGAAGAAGTAGTGGGAACCACTCATTGTAGGTCACACGGATTGGATCAATAATGATTTTTTTTTTTACTTAATGATTTATTGGGTTGAGTCATGGGAGAACTTACATATGAGGGTCTTGAAGTAGGGTTGGGTATATAAGGCCAAGGGTTCATTAGGAAATTTGATTGCAGGATGGGCTGATAACCACCAAGATTTTGGAAAACATTATTCACAATTTAAAAGTTGTATGGGTGTGGGCCAACTTGTGGGGATTGAATAGGAGCAGATCTTATTTGAGATGCCAAAAAAGGTTGTTAAGGCACAAACAGGTAGGGATATGGATTTTGGTATGAACCTATCTATGGAGTCTAGGCAAAGTTGAAAGCTCCTATATTTTATGTTCCTTTTTTGTCTTGATCTTTTCTTAGGTCATAAGATGCATTGGCATGACTTGGAAGAGTATTAGTATTATAAGAGGCTTTTTAATCCTGATGAAGGGGTTGTAAATGAGTTGATAAGAATACTTAAGAATTGCTTGCTTTGAGTTTTCCAAGTAATTTGGTAAGTTGCATTTTTATCTCTCATAGGTCATGCCTTATTTCCTCTTGGATGAGTTTCAAGGCTTAGATTCATGCTTCTAATTAATCTCTCATTTTTTCTAAATTACTACCCTAGATAAAACAACAGATTTCTATAGTATGCAGTGTTATGATGGACGTATTACATAAATGATGATGCTTTATGAGATGCATGAAATGAATGAAAATAAATAATCAAACAAACAAACAAACAAATAAATAAATAAAATAATTACGAACCTAAATATGACCCTTACAAACAAGAAGTAACAAACAAGAACAGAATAAGCATCCAATATGAAAAAAAATGACAAAATAGGGTACTGCACAACTTACGTATAACACAAGATATATGACCTAATTTTGGATCATTTTTACAAAAAAGAAAGACATGGCTCTACCTATGGATTAAGTCTGTTACGACTCACTATATATGATTTGGCATTGACTCTATAGGTTTCCAAATTATTTCTTACATCATTATCCATCACAAATTAGTAAGGCATCACAATCATCACCCATTATAGGCTACAAGCAAAAAAGGTTAAATTTAAGGAAAAGTATTTCGCTAACCTATACGGAAACATGAAATCTCACAAAAGCATAAGTACTTTACTCCCTCATAAGAGAGGAAACCTAGGTATAGAATTCATGTTATACATATACAAATGAATGGAAAGTTTTAAAAAAATAAATAAATCAAATAAAATAAATCAAAAGAAGAAAAAAAGATTTTTTTTTTTTATAAAAAATTAGGCTTTGACAACACAAATTCATTTATTGGCTTGACTTTCAGCTATCCCCAATAGAGTCGCCAAACTGTCATAATATATATATCCATAAATTTATCATTAGATTTAACTTAAGGAGTTGCTACCAATCTTTATCTAGGTATAATTGGTCATCTAATTAAATTTGTCTCATTTTAAAGAGATATCCCAAATTTGACTCGAGTACCCTTAAAAGGTGGATTCTCATCTACAAAACCAGAACTAGGTCCAAGAATATGGTTACCTATGAGAAAGATTATAACACCCTTATAACACCTATTAAAAGTTGATATCGGTTTAATTTTGTGTTATCTAAGCTTCAAAATATTTTTATAATTTATCAAATAAATTAATTCTTAAAAATTGATCTTAAAGTTACTCCAATCTTTGCTACTAATTTAAGATAATTTTCTTACCTTATGAGTATTTATAGAGACTTATGTCCCATTCTGAAGAGGCTTATCGTTGGATTCATTAATATATTTTTCAAGAAGTTATTTTTGAAATTAATTAATAAAATCCTCCAATCATTTGGCAAGATTTTATAGCGATGCATATCCCCTAATCGTTTGATCAAATTTTATTTGAAAACTTTTTTTTATGAAAATTAAAAAAAATAAAAGTCATTATGTCTTCTAATAGTTTAGTAAGATTTAACTCAGAAATTTAAAATTTTCAATTATTTGGTAGGATTGAAAAACAAATTATTCTTTTAAAGAAAATTCATTAAGTGCTCCAATTGTTTAGTAATACTTAATTCAAAATTTAAATCCTTCTATCATTTAGTATGATTGAAAATAATTTATTTTACAAAAAATTTATTATGAAAATCTCCAATCATTTGGTAAAATTCATAATTTAAAATTAAAATCCTTGAATAATTTAGTAGGATCTCATGGATTAATTTTCTAAAAAAACATATTATTTTTTTTTACATTTCTTAAAATATCTATAATCAAAATAATAAACAAAAGCATAAAATAAATAAAACCAAAAAATAGAAAACTTATAACAATTATTGGACCAAGTCCAAGACCAATTGAGCTTGTAATGGACCAATCTAAATTCTGATCCAAGCTTTTTTAAAAAAATGGCCTTGCTAACTTAGGCTTACAAATGGGCCCAAGCTTATTCAAGATGGCATGTAGGCTGGGTGTCACGGGCTAAGTTTTTTCTCAATAAGCAATAGACCATACGACACTTGAATGGACGCTTCCACACAAGTCAACCAAAGATAGTTCAGTATCTGAGCAAGTAATCAATAAGCCACAAGTTAATCTGAAGCATACATAATGATATATCGAGACAAAATGGGAGCACACCAAGGTGATCTCTAATGTTCTCGTATAAAAAAATATTTTATTAATATTAAAAATAGTACATTGAGTCTTCCCACCATTGTCAGGGCCATAAAGACAACCCTAGATGGATGGTTTAGCATATACTTTAGCTAGTGAGGCAACCCAACAATAAGCCAATTGCTCATCCCTTGTAAAGAGCTAATGAGATTTTATAGCTATGTTACTAAGAACTATTACAATTTTTGAAATGAGGATACTTTTTCCTACCATATAATATCTACCTTTCCTTTCTCGGTCATGGCCCTCTAGAAGGTTGGTTCATGACATCTTTCCCCACCTATTTCATCGACACCCTTGTCGACTTGTTGGCCTGAAATTTTTCAATCTTTAGCTTGAATGCTCGTAGGTCATGATCTTTCTCTCAGCTAGTTTCTTATGGTCCTAAGCCCTCTTACTTTACTAAATATTCTTGAACTCTTTTTCGAGATACTCTGGATTAGGGGTGTAATCGAATCGATACAGTGAGAAGTTCGAGCTCAACTCCTAACTCGCGACTCGATACTCGGCTCGAACTCGATCGAGTTTTATTTTCACAGCTCGAGCTCAATTCATGATCGAAATCAAGCTACTTGAACTTGCTCGATTAAGCTAGATTAATATGTAAAAATAAATTCGATTCTTATACTCGATAAGAGCTCGATTATTTATGCTGGAGCTTGAGCTCTAATTCAAGATATTTTAATAATTAAAATAATAAAAAATAGTTAAATATAAAAGCTTGATTAGGCTCGTGAGCTACTCGAGCTGGATATAAGAATACTCGAACTCGACTCAATTGATGAGTTGAGCTGCTTGAGCTCGAGATTGACTCAATAATAATCAAACCAAATTTGAGTTTTATTCGAATCAGACTTGAGTAACTTACGAGTACTAATGTATTATTTACACCCCTACTCTGGATACCCTGTCAGCTAAAATCTCTTCGACTTGATGTTTTAATGGTGATTTCATGGAGATAGTTCCCTGGTTGATTTACCACGACTTGCATTTATGGGATCTACATAGAAAAGCTTTAAGTTACTCACATAGAATATTGGATGCATCTTCATCCATGTTGGCAGGTAAATTTTGTAAGAGACATTTCCCACTTTGGAAAGGATCTTCACTGGACCCTCATCTTTATACACCAACCTATGATCTCACTTTTTTAGGAACCTAGTTTGTTCGGGCACTGTCTGACAAGACAAGATCACTAATTTTGGATTATTGTACCTTTCGACCTTTATCTACCTATTTTTTCATGCACTTTGATGCCTTCTCTAAGTATGTTTACATAATTTTTGTATTTTATCTCTATTCTTTGCTAAGGTTAAAGGCTCACGGATTCTTCCCTCTATACGGCTCAAGAGATGTATGTGGTAATCTTTGTAGTTGTCTAGTGACCACTTCAAACGAACTCTTGTTTGTGGAATAACATTTGTTGGAATTAAAACAAAGCTGAGCTACATCCAACAATAAAGACCAATTCTTCTAATTAGCTTGAACAAAGTATCTTCAATACTCTTTTAACAACCCATTAAGTCATTCAGTTTAACCATCGAATTATGGGTGATAACTTAAAGAGATGTTGAATTGAAATTCCAAGATCTTGAAAAGTTCTCTTCAAAATGACCCAGTGAATTTAGATCCCTGCCACTGATAATGTTTTGAAGAAGGCTTCAATACTTGATTACATGTTTAAACATTAGTCGGGCCATGTTTTTCGTAATGCAATACTTTTGGACGAAAATGAATGTAGCATATTTCGAGAAATAATCAATCACCACTAAAATAGACCTGAGATTGCTAACTTTTGGAAGACCCAATATAAAGTCAAAGGATATACTTTTTTATGGTCTTGTAGGCACAAATAGTAGTTCAAGCATGCATACTAGTTTTTTCTTTCAACTTTATCTAGTTGACAAACGAGACAAGTCTTCATATAGTCCATCATATCTTTCACATATAAGGCCAATAATAGCCTTGTTTCAGTAAAGCCAAAGTACATTGCCAACTAAGATAACCCGCCCATCATGTGTCATAGCATTCCTTCATTAGCATCTATCTTAGACCTCTTATTTTTGGCATAAACAACCAAGGACCTTTTGTCAACAAGACCCTATTATCTTCAATTAGCTTGAGAACATCTGTTGTGACTTTACTAGCCGCTATTAAGGCAATTCTCCTAAGGACAACCAACTCTGCTAACTACTCAATGCATCTGCCACTTGATTGGTTTTTCTAGTTGTGTGCTTAAAATAAAATTCAAATTTGGCTAGAAATTCTTGCCACCTAGTTTGCTTAGCCGTGAGCTTCGATTAAGTGAGAAAATGACTAACCACCCCATTATTTATCTTTATGATGAATTGTGAACCCAACAAATAATGCCGCCATTCTCTCAAATAATGAGTTACTACCAAGAGTTCTTTCTCTTGAACCGTGTATCTCCTTTTAGCTTCGCTCAACTTTCAACTTTCAAATGCTATTAGGTGCTGTTATCATAGAAGTACTCTCCTAATAATGAAATTAGATGCATTTGTTTGAACTTCAAAAGGTTTTTTAATGTAAAAAAGAGCCAAGATAGGGTCATTCATCATAACTTCCTTCAATCCCTTAAAAGCCTTTTAACATTCACTTGTCCATGAAGGATGTGATTCTACGAGAGTACGCTTCCACAAATCTCCTATAATAATTAGCCAATCCCAAAAATAAGCTAAGTTCACTAACATTTTTTGGCGTTGCCCACTCTTTGATAGCCTTAACTTTTTCTATGTCTATTCAAATGTGACTTTGTTTAATAATGTGGCTTAAGAAATGGATTCGTGTCTGAACAAATGCACATTTCTCTCTTTTAACATATAACTGATGGTCTTGTAGTCTTTGAAACACAAGACACATGTGCTCTTGGTGCTTTGCCAAGGTAAAACTATAAACCAATATGTCATCTAAATAAATGACCATAAACTTATTAAGATAGTCATAGAACACCTAATTCATCAAGGTACAAAACATGATAGAGGCATTAGTCAATCCAAAATGCATAACAAGAAATTTAAATGTACCATATCACGTTACACAAGTGGTCTTTGGCTTATCTTTATCAATAACTTTGACCTGATGATAGCCAAATTTTAAGTCTAATTTGGATAAGTACTTGGCCTGGCTTAGTTGATCAAATAAATTCACAATAAGTGAAATAGGATATTTATTTCTTATAGTGACTTTGTTCAGGGCCCTATAGTCTACACACAATTGTAAACTTTCATCATGTTTTCTTTAAAATAGCACGAGTGCTTCAAATGGTGCTTTCAATGATATAATGAACTTGGCTTGTAAAAGGTCATCTAATTATTTTCTTAATTCAACCAACTCTAATGGAGCAAAGCAATATGAGGCTTTAATTAGTGGCTTAACTCCGAAAAAAGCTCAATCTCATGGTTCACCAATCTTCGAAGAGGTAGGACCTTGGGCAATTGCTCCAGCATTATATTCTTAAACTTTTTAATACCTTTTTCATCTCATCAGGTATCGATTCCAACTTTATCCCCCTTTTGTAAATCAATATTGCCACATAATAAGGCTCTCATTTATTTACCTCTTTCTTGAATTGTAAGGTTGAAATCATTTTCTTTTTATTTTTAGGAAAGATCGTGGCTGGCACAACACATAAGCATTCCCCTAAGAATAATAGACAACTAATAGTGGTGATTAGGATTGCCTGAGCCATCATCATAAAGTTTATTCCTATGACAACATCAAAGTTATCCAAAGGGGAAACCATGAAGTCTACATTTCTTTTTCCTGACCCTAACTTGGTCATCACACTCTTGTAGCTTTCACTAATCGCAAAGGCTGGTGAATTAATCGCTTTCATTTTTTCACAGTCTTTATTAACCTCGAGACCACACCTTTTTACTTTCTTTGTTGTGATGAAGGTAGTAGTTGCACCCATATCTACCATGGCCTTTGTGTTCCCACTGAGTACGAGGTCCATATATATTAAACTTCTCATAGGTTCTTTTTTTATCATGTTTAGTTGGGTACGAAAGGTACTCAAAAATTGTATTAAGCCTATCATGGCTTGCTCATCTTCAACTTCTTCAACTATCTCAAGTGCTTTAATAGAATTTTAAGATGAGGGTCTCAAAGCATTAAGGGCATATCTATGTGGGCATTCAGTTACCCTATACAATCTTTAACATAAAAAGCAAGCTAACAAATTGCTTCAATTTGAAATTTGATGTATTGTTTACCTTGGGTTGGGTATTGTCTCAACCAGAAAGCCTCTTATTTGATATCTCACTGAAGGGTCAATCCATTATGGCCATCTTTCCCTTATTCTCAAAGTTGGAGTTACTGTCACCTAATGAAGGATTTTTTTCATTTTAAGAGACCATCATTATAATCATGAAGACGTTCGGTAGCAGCCATGGCCGTGGCCACATCTTGCACCTTCTATCTTTGTAATTTTATCCTGGCCTAAGGTTTGAGGCCATCAAAAAAATAAAACATTTTATCTTTTTCGGACATGTCTCTAATGTCCAACACTAAAGTAGAAAAGCAATTCACAAACTCCTGCACTGTTCCCATTTACACCAATTCTCGAAGCTTTCTTTAGGCCATATACTTCACATTTTCAAGGAAGAACTGGTTCTTTAATTCTTGCATAAGATCTGCCCAAGTTTTAATAAAGCATTCATCATTTATAAATTTTGAATGCTACCACAGCTTAGCATCCCAAGCAAGATACATTGAAGCCATTGCAACTTTATCCTTCTTTGATTCTGTGTGTGCAACTCGAAAGTATTGTTTCATGTCAAATAGGAAGTTTTCAAGTTCTTTGGCATCTTTTGCACCCTCATAACATCAAGACCTGGACACTTTGGCCCTTTTCACTTTTTTTATTGAGCTAGAACTCGACTTGGCCATAGCCATTTGTAGAACACTCATTTAGGCCTTAAGCTCTTTAAACTTTCTCTAGAGGACATTTAAGGCATCTTTAGTCTCCTTACCCAAGCTATGTAGAGTATTGGAGAACTTTCGCTAGGTTATCTCAATCTTTCTCAATCGATCATGAGTTATCATATGAGCTTTTAGGATAGTCACCAAGGCCTCAAGCTCCTCAATCGTCTGTTGGTCACTAAATCCACCACTCATAGTCATTTTATCAATTCTTCAACACTTTTTAACTGTGCTCTGATACCATATGTCACTGATTAAGCTTTCTCTCAATGAAGCAATAAACCATACGATACTTGAATGGACGCTTTCACATAAGTCAACCAAGGATAGTTCGGTATCTGAACAAGCAACCAATAAGTCACAAGTTAATCTCAAGCATACATAATGATATATCGAGCAAAATAAGAGCACATCAAGATGACCCATGACATTCTTGTATAAAAAATGTTTTGTTAATATTGAAAATAGTACATCGAGTTTCTCACTATCATCAAAGCCAGAGGGGCAACCCTAGATGAATGGTCTAGCATATACCTTAGCTAGTGAGATAACCTAACAATACGCTGATTGCTCACCCCTTTTAAAGAGCTAATGAAATTTTATAGCTATGCTATCAAGAACTATTAAAATATTTGAAATGAGGATATTTTTTCCTAACACATGAGATCTACCCTCCCTTTGGCGCTTTTACCCAATTATAACCTTATACATAGGTGACTCATGATAACTTATATCCGATCATAACCCTATACAAGATTAGATCATGACATTGGGGCACCATTGAAATTGGCCTAGACCTAAATCGGGCCACCAGGCCTGGGTTGAATAAACCTTATTCTTTTTAATATAAAAATGGCAGCGTTTGCTATAAAATCCCCTTTTCAATTCTTTTTTCTATTTCCTATTTTACTTTTTTTTTTTTCTAAGCATTCCATTTTTCTTCTTCTTTCTAAAGAGTTGCCAAAAGCTCAATCTTTTTCTAGAATTTGGTGCATCAACGCTGTTGTCACCACCATAGGTCGCCACCACCACCCCTCTTTTATTTTTTGCGTTTTCATCGATCTTTTCTTCACAAATTTTTGTTTCTCACTTTTGTGTCGTTGCTGATTTTCCTTTTTGTGTATTGTGGTTTTGCCTTGTCTCTTTTGGCTTGGATTTTGATGATGTTCCTTACTGGCAATGGGTGACTCGAAACCTCATCGATGTACGTTAAACCAAAACCCAAAAAAAACTTTTTTTCTTTTCTGGTGTTTTCTTGTTTCTATTTTTTTTTTTTTACTTCCTTTTTTGGCTTATTGATAAGGGATGATTGGTGAAGAGTGGTTCTTGGTAGTTTATGTCTCTTTGTGTAGGGCTTGATTCTTGCAGTGGTAACAGTGGGTGGGTTTGGTTTTGCTGGGTTAATGTATGCTGAGTTGCTAGTGATGTTAGGTTGAAATTGGGTTCGGTTTGGAAATTTGCTTATACTGATTGGGTAGAGGTGAATTGGATGGATTTGTGAGTGATTTAAGCTAGTATTCTGGATGTGCCTCGGTTGAAATTTTTTTCTTTAGCTTTGCATTCTACAAGATGAAAATGTGGTTAAAGTAATAAATGGCGGTGGGGGTAGGTGGCAATGGGCAGCTGCTTAATTCAACTGATGGTGGCAATAATGATGTGTGATTGCTGAAGACCAAGGATGAATTCGGTGAGTTTCAGGCTAGATAATTGAAACAGTGGGCTATCGAACCAGAAACTGAAGCCCCTGTGCTTCTGGGTTTTTGAAGATTGGATTTTTTTGGAACTTGGTTTTCTATGATTGGGAACTAGATTGAAGGGTTTTCTTGTTATCAAACATCTCTCTAAGTTTCTCTTTGTTTTTTTTTTTGCCATGTTGGTTTGTGGTAGCTAGGTGAATGTAATGATAGAATCAGCTTCGATGGAATCGTGGTGGCAAGAAAGCTACTGAGGTGGTGGTATGAAGAGGCTGATGATTTTGGAATTGATCACTGGTTCTCCCTGTCAATTCTGGTGTGTTTATATAAGGAATTCAATCCCAAGTGTGATAAGGGATTCGATTGAACTAAGATTTATCTTAAATAAACTTTGAAATTAATCCTAATGTTATCTTCAAAAGTGTTCTATCTCAATCTAAAATTTCAAAATCACTGTTCATCTAAACTCTCCTCTAATTTTTTGAAATAACATTTAAATTAAGAGATAAAAGCTCTTTGGTTCAAACCAAACCCAATAAAAACCCAAAACTTTCTTAATAGGCCAAAATAAAAAAAAATATGAGTTAATGCGTTAAAAATGAATTTCGAAACTCGTAAGTGACTCAAAAAATTTTGAATAAAATGTCTGCAAAAAGAATATATAAAACTCAAGTTTGATTTACGTGCCTCTTTTTTCTTGTCAGTATAAGTGAGAAAACCTTGCTAATTCTTTCGTTTTCTTTTCCTTCTTTCATCCATTGTTTTTTAATCTCTCGTTTCTTTTTTTGTCATTCAATCGAAAAGATCATCGATGGAAGTTAAATTTTTTCTGGTTCCATTTTCGTTTTCTCTTATTGTCTGGCAATGTGGAAAGCTTGAAAGATTTTATGTTGAAGTTGAAGTTTCCTTCTTCTAAGAGCATATAATCAATTCCTACGTTACAATCTTTTAATTTTGGTCAAAAACGTCAGATAAGCAGTTCTTTTGAAGGAAACAAAAAGTTATCTGCTACTGGAAATTTCAATGAGACTTCAGATGGTTGTAAGCATGGTAGAACAAAGGTGATGGTGGGCCGTCCATAAGTGAAAGGCGGAAGGTGGATCTTTTTTGTTATTCATGGATGTAAGTCAATTAATTTGAATCATGTTAAATTTGTATCTCTTATGTGATTAATTAATCATTTAATTTCACTTTCATCATTATGAATGTTCAATTGATTAGACGCTTTTGCCTAACAGAAACATCCAGTTAGAGTTTTCAATCAACCCTTAGATCCTAAAACATTAAAGCCATTTGAGGAGAAGTTGAATTGAAAAGGAAATGAGAAAGAGAAAGAGAAGCTGCCAGAATTGCATTACAAAAGATGAAAAAAAACAATTGGGATTGAATTGAATTTGGAGATTTTTAATGTACTTTATACTCTGAGTGGATGCCCTCTTTCTCATAGGTTTCCGTTACAACGGCTTGAATTGTTCATCAAACACGAGTATTTGGAAGGCGACGATGAGGAAGAGTAAGTTGAAGCTGCAGCAAAAATGAAGGCAGAGGCTGAGTTGAAAAAGCAAGGGCCAAGAGAAAGAGAAACTGCCAGGATAAAATTAGATGAAAAGTTTGTGAAAGAGCCTTTGAATGCAAAAGCACCAGAGAATAGTGTGAGGTTGACATCACAAATAAACAAGTCTGGTGTTCGACATTCTGATAGGTCTGTAAGTGTTTTGGATGTTAAGAATGCTATTAAGAGCAATGTTCTTGCAAATTGTCTTGTTCATTTATGTTACCAGCTTCATGACAAGGATAAAAGGATGCGTCCTTGTATTAAAATATTCACCATATTACATTATTTGATGTTATCTAAAGCTCACAATTAGATCAATTGAATTGTTTTAGATTCCAGTAATCTGTAGATCTACCTGATCAGTTTTTTAAATAATATTGGATTAAATAACAAAAAAAATTTTGGGTGTATGCTGTTTTAGGATGAAAATGATTTTTGATTTGAATCAAGATTGAACTCAAGTTCTTATTTTATTTTCATAATTTTGAGTGGAATCGAGTTGGATTTTATATCAAGTTTTTTCCTCCCTAATGTTTCTTGATACATCTATACTTTGGAAATTTTTTGTTCATGATCAATACTCATACTAAAAGGACTTCCATTGATTTGTTGTCTAAATCATATTAAAGGCAAATTTAAAGGTTGGTGGAACGTGTACATGAAATAATTCATAATGTCATGGAATTCAAAACAGTGGTAACAATTCTAATGAATGACCCATTGACTTTTCTCCTCCTAAAATGATTGAATACAAATTCTTATGCTGACACAACAAGTTTCACATGATTTTTTTCGTCTTCGCTATGAATTCTGGTAAAAAAAATCCCATGGTTACAACTGGCAAGCTATCTTAATGGTTTACGACTGCCAACATATCTTTTTTTATTTTTATTTTTTAAAAACAACAAATACTATACTTTTTGTATAGATGTGCTATACCAATGACTCATTCTCCGAGATTTTTACACCTTCAAATCCTATTAAAGAAAGTGACAACCGAATCTTTTCCTTTTCACACACTTACACTCTTTTGTTGTTCCAGTCCTAATCGTAATACTCTAATACCATTTGGGTTTTCAGCTTTTTTTTTTTTGGGGATTGTTGTTTACTGACTCAAAGATTTTTTTTCCTCCTCGTTTTATCTAATGGGGTCTTGGTTGGCGAGTTAGAATACAGTTGCCTTGTGTTGACTTGTTGCTGTAGATCATGGAGAGCTCGTTGCTATGTCCTTGGATCCTCTCAGTTTACCTTTTTGGCTTTCTGAGTTTCTCTTAAATATGAGAACCTGTAAATTCTAGTACTTTGTTATTGCTTTTTTGGGTTAGAAACAGAACATTAACAAAGGTCAGTGCTTTCTTGAAATTGTTAACTTTCTGTTAGAAAGTGTTTTGAATTTTTTTTTTTTTTTTGGTCTTTCACAATTCAAAACGTTGTTGAATCTCTTTGTAGCAGATGTGAGAGTTTACATTTTTTTCAAGATTTCTTGACGGTTCAGTCAAAGAATTTCTTTGACTTAAATTCTAGTCTCCCCTCTCCCTCTCTCTTATGTCTGACATATTTATTGAGTGTTTGGGAACTTATTACACTGAAGTTCCTTTTGAGGAATATCATAGCGTTGTTTAGGGTGTAATAGATGACATTTAAGGCTATGGTACAATTTAAGTTTGGATTTGGCATTGTTCAAGAATAAATGTTTTGATTTAAGCCCTCGATAGAAATGCAGACAAATAATATTGGCATCTTGATGTCATGTGGTACTTTGTCTCATATATTAAAATTTTGCTGGAAGTTGTAGTTTGCATTGATTTTATGCTACTTGAACATGTGAAATTGCAGAATAGATATGTTAATACTTTATCAATATTCTTGGTTTCTATAGTTTTATTTTATTTTTTTACCATCAATTTCTGTTAAGGATTAAGCTTTGGGTTACAATTAGGTTCATCTCAAAATCATTTTTGGTTGATCCATACATATGTAATTGTTAATATGCAGTGAGGTTGTCTGTTTCTTTGGGGCTATGAAGTGTTTTTATTTCTCTGGTAAAGAGAAGAATGATGAATCAAAAACTACAAAGTCTATTTCGGTTCGGTCCTCCACATCTGTTTCCATTTCAACAGATCATGATATGAGGAGATCTGGGTCTGAGTTTAATTCCGAGAATGTTTCAGACTTTAGCACAGAATCCTCCACGAAGAACACATTTGCTGCTTTGTCTCAAAGACAAAGTAATCTAAGAGAGTTCACATTCTTGGAGTTGAAGACAGCAACAAAGAATTTCAGCCGCTCTCTGATGATTGGAGAAGGTGGATTTGGTGGTGTATATAAGGGTGTAATCCGAAGCACAGAAGATCCCCACAAGAAAATTGATATTGCTGTTAAACAGCTCAGCAGAAGAGGGTTGCAGGTAGCTTTCTGCTTTTGTAACCATTGGTATAAAAAAGGTTTATGAAGTTTCAAACTATTCTCTAGTTTGGGATTTGATTCTTTTTGGTTAACATGCCAGCAAATTTGTCTTTATTTCTGTGCATTATCATCATATCTGTCTAATCTGTACCGAGAAGCCAACAACTCCAGGGAGCTCTTTTCTGGTAAAGTTTTAAAAATAGCTTATATGAAGGGAATATTGGTAGTTTGTTCTATACTGCTGAATTTGGATACTTCATATGTTTCTTAAGAGCATAGTTTCATTGAACGAGGAAAAGGTAATCCTGTTACCCAAAGGAAATTATTTTCTTTCAAACAAACCATGTGTATGAAATATTCCAGGAATGCCTGGTTAGGTACTTAACGGTCATCTCCTCAGCACACACTTCCATCTCCTGCAAATACTCTTAGTTATCCATTAAATCATATAGTTTAGACCTTCCATTGTTGACACTTTAAAGCATTTTAACAAGTTTAAAGGCCTCCATCTACCAGCGCAGCCCTGCACGTGCCTTCTTTCTAGACATTGTTAAACTGTTTTAGCATAAACTGTAATGAATCTCGACTCCTATGGCTTAAGATTGCATAACCTATTTTGCCTTTTAATGAGAATTTATTTTAAAAAAGGAAAGCTCTGGTGGCTAAGTTGATTTCTGTAATATTTTCTTTTGTGTAACATGTAGTTGTCACAATTATCACAATTAATCCTTTTAAAGTATGTCATATTTGTTTTCACTTTTTGTTCACAGGGGCACAAAGAATGGGTGACAGAAGTGAATGTTTTAGGGGTAGTTGAACACCAAAATCTTGTCAAATTAGTGGGTTACTGTGCTGAGGATGATGAAAGAGGAATGCAGAGGCTACTGATATATGAATACCTGCCTAACAGGAGTGTGCAAGATCACTTGTCAAGTCGATCTCAAACAACTCTTCCGTGGGACACCAGAATGAAAATTGCCCAGGATGCCGCCCGAGGCTTAGCATACCTCCATGAAGGAATGGATTTTCAGGTACCATTTACTCCTTGCTGGATATGATTGAAATTTGATAGAGCAATTTTCTTCTTTTGGCATATATATATGAATGAGGTTGGAAACATAAAGAAAAAATAAAGTTGCAAAACTAGTATAAAGATTTCATCAAAAAGTTTAGATAGGACTAAAATGAGCTAGGCATTTCAAAATCTTAAACACTCAAGAACATTGGATTCTTTAGCCTCTCTAGAAGTTTAAATCCTTTCCATGAACGATATTCTTTCTCATTTCCGAAGAACATTTGCTTTATGATTGGCACAGATTATTTTTAGAGATTTCAAGTCATCAAATATACTTTTGGATGAGCATTGGAATGCAAAGCTGTCAGACTTTGGGTTGGCCAGACTGGGGCCTTCAGATGGATTAAGTCATGTCTCAACTGCGGTACATTTTTAAGTTGTGGCAGATAATCTTAAACTACATTTGTTTTCTTAATATGCACATTGCACTTTAGCTCATTTGTTTAGAAATGCAAAAATTATCCCACAAGTCATAGTTACTTGAAGCTGCTAATACACCATTTATTGAATTTCATCGTTTTTGTTGCAACGCAGATTCAAGATTTTTTCTGAAAGTGTCCATTTATAATACATAAACAATTATTGACAAATTTATTAATTTTATTGACGAAAAATGTGTCAAAAGAAATTTTTTCTTTCAAATTTTCTTGTTTTCTCATACTTGAGGCGTCCGCCTCTCCTTGGTTGACTACTAAAACTACTAAAACTGCTTTTCTGCTACTTATCTGAAGGGCCTCTGCTTACTTGTAAGATCCCCATATATAGCAGCAGTCAGTTTCCCCCTTCTCCTCTCTTTTTGGCCCCTTTTTTTCCATATTCATTGTGCAGAATTTTCAAAAGTATTGTTCATTTTATAGAAATACCTCACCAATTTATCGACCTTCTGAGCAGGTTGTAGGAACCATTGGATATGCAGCTCCTGAATATATTCAGACCGGGCACCTCACAGCTAAAAGTGATGTGTGGAGCTATGGAGTTTTCATTTTTGAACTCATAACTGGTAGGCGTCCTTCGGATCGGAATCGCCCCAAGGGTGAGCAAAATCTGTTGAAATGGGTCAGGCCTCATATTTCGGATATAAAGAAATTCAGGTTGATTTTGGACCCTAGGTTAGAAGGGAAGTATTCCCTCCAGTCTGCTTATAATCTTGCAGAAGTAGCCAACAAGTGCTTGGTGCGGAAGGCCAAATTACGCCCCAAAATGAGTGAAGTTCTAGAAATGGTGAATCGAATTGTGGAAGCAGTAGATATGGTAAGCCCCCAACTCCCTATGAATAGTTCAACTCCAAAAGATGATTCTGAACTATCAGGAAGTGAACGTTTGAAAAGAATGTTTGCTGATCTGATAACCGGGGACAGAGGGTGTTTGATTTGGCGAACTTGGAGACCAAAGATGGTGAGGACTTGTTAAGAAACTACAGTTCAATTTAGTTGAATTCAGTAAATTGCTCTTATCTACATATCATGTAAAAACAATTTAAAGGTTTTGTTGAGATAATCAACTGCATATATATCATGTAGGAAGTTTTGGAACTACCATATTTGAGCTGATATTTTGTGCTCAGAGCTTAATTGCTTGAAAGGGTAATATAATATCTAGTGAATGCTTATGCTTCATCTGAATGCCCCTGGTTTTATTACCGGATCCTTACTCAAAACGTCATGATCATGGCACGATGGAAAGGAATATCACCTATCGTTTAAATTAAACCTTAATCTCTTCTTATAACTTGGTTTTAAATTTCATTGATAATTAGATTAATCAGAAGCGTAAACAAAGATATGCTTGGCTTCATGTACGTTGTCATCAAAGCTTAATTGGTTACTTGATAAGAGTATTTACTGACTTTTCTGCCGTGATTTACAAATTCCTTTGAAGATTAGTTCAATAAAGATGTTAATTGAAAGATATTATTATAGTAATGAGTCCTTAAAGTTGTTAAAACACAAGTAGAAGGTAGCTGTGGTGGATTCATGCTAATTTGAGAGTAATGATATATTTAAGAAAAGGAAGTAACAAGCTGAGTTTGTGTTTATTTTCTAAGAACTTGGATGTCATGGCTAAAACTTCATTGGGCAAAAGGGCTGAAGTTAGAACTAGCTGACATGATCTGTAAGACCCTTTCAATCACATGAAAATCCAACTTGAATTATTGGAAAAATTCAATCAAGTACAAAAACAGCTTGAATCCAAACCCAAACCAGACTTTATCTCAAAATAAAATGTGGTAGACATGGACTAATACATTAAAGATCCACTCAACTTTGATTTTTTTTTATTATTTTTTTAAAATTTAAATTTACCCAAACTTCATTATCATACTACTTACCTAACTGATTATATTAAGCACATAAATTCTTTCAAACTCGTAACCTTTAAGTATTAATTCCAATAACATATTAACTGATTAAAATGATAAACGGTAATTTTAAATTATTATTTAATGTTAATATAAAAAAATAAATAAATGTACAATTTAAAATTGTAAATAACTTAAAAAGTTTAAAAATTGTAAATAACTTAAAAAGTTTAAATCTTAAATTTCTTATTCAACTAAAAAATATGTTCATCATCTTCTCATTATATTTTTTTTCCTTTAATTTTTGAGACTCAATATGTGAAATTTAAAAGTTCATTTTAAATTTACAAAATCTAAGAATACTTTTTTAGGTTAAATGGCACATTATATCTTTTGTTCTTGGGCTTGTTTAAAAGCCCAATAAAGCCCAACTCATTTGGAAGTTAAAATAGTAGTATATATGATAATAACAATATAATGAAAGAGAGAAAACCCCACTCAATTCAACGGCAAAGGACACAGCCTCTTTTTTTCTTCTTTTTAAAACTAAAACAAGCGAGCTTTCTTTCATGGCTACTGAAGAGGAAACGATAGAACAAGCAGCTGCGTCACGCCGAGAGAGGCTTAAAGCTCTTAAGGCAGCTCAGGAACTGTTGAATGCCCCAGATGAAGATTCTGTTCAACCTGCTGAGGACAAAACAGATGAAACTAACGAAGAAAAGTAAGTTATAAAGCTTAGATTGTTTGTTTAATTTCGAACCCAATTTTTTTACCATAAGAGTAATATGCATTCAGTTTTAATAATTGGGTTCATCATGGGTGTTGTTTATCTTGTGAAGATATGGCTGTTTTAGACTATGGTTATTTACGCATAATATGAATCATGGTTAAAATTGGCTGATGTACCTAGGGTTTAAACGACTCTGAGCTGAGTGGAAACAGGATGCTTGAAACTCGAGAACGAAGGTTGGCTCAAGTTCAATTTTATTAGGCTTGATTTTATTATATTGTTATTATACATGTAATGGAGTATTAAATAGAATATTTTTATATTTTTAACGAATAGAAAACTCGACTAGACGTGTGAGCTGCTTGTTTCAAGTATTAAGATACCGAAATTCGGTTCAATCACCTGCTTCAGTCTGTACTCAACTCAACAAAGAACAAGGTGATGTCAAGTACTCTCTAAGTTAAGCCCTAGAAGCTTGCAAATCAGCATGACTTGCTTACACCACCAAATAGGATTTAGTGTGAAAATAAGTTCCATAGAAACATCTGCTTGCTGGTTTGGGTGTCCTTTTGAGAAACTAGAAGGGCAAGGAGAGGCGAAGGTTTCCTTTGTTTAGATAATTTGCAAAAAGAGGAAGGGAATGAAAGGATTTCCTAAAGAAATTTTTTGGTTATGGGGTGGAAAGGATTGGCCGTTGTGTCCATTTCTAAGAGGCTTTGTTTGTTAAGAAGGATGAGAAGCTGGGAGGATAGAAGATATTTTAATCCAATGACTATACATTGTAGTAGGAATGAGGCTGTGTAACTAAACATTTTGATCTGAAAACTTTTCTATCCTTCCACTTTCATTCATTCGCAACCAATCACAGTCTTAAAAGTAGATAGGAGAATAGAGGATGAAGGTAATGATCCTATCCCTCCAAATCATCTCAATTTGTGGAAATTGAACAAATGTGGAAGTCTAGGGTATTGATGGGACAGGCAACCCTTGTAATCCATTCCATTCCTTAAAAATTCTTGAAACTAGGTAGAGAACCGTTCTTCCTTGATTCTATTCCCTTTCCAACCTTTGCATAGATCCAAATAAATCGTAGGATTTTTGTAGTTTACCTATTCGAAAATGGATGTCCATTTGCTGCACTTGCACTGAAAGTTTCTATCATTAACACGTGTAGGTAATGTTTGGTTCATAAGATGGTGAATAGACCCATGTTTGGTTTGCATGTAAAGGGAGCGATTGGATTGCAAAGAGGATTAATTATCCTCTCGGAATAGGATGATTCAATACTCTCAAAATGGAGAGGATTATTTTTAATCTATGAGATTAAACTTACATGTCCTATTATTCCCTTAAAGATTACATCAATAAATTTAAATCATTTAAACTTTGAGGAAGGATAATTTTGACCAATAAGTAAAATTATCCTATCCTAATCCTTTTATACATCAAAGATAAGATAAAATGACATTATTTAATCAAATCCTATTAATAACATTATCCTATCATAATCTTGTGCACCAAATATGCCAATGATTTCTGTGCTTGTCATTTTGTTTCACAGAATTTCCAGCATGAACTTTCCATGTCAATTTCCATCCCAATATTTCATTTTCTTTAGCGCAAAAATAATTTGTTACAGAATAACAATTGGTTCATTGTGTGTTTTCAGTTTCTCTTGAAATATGGATGTTTTAGATTATGGGAAGGGGACAGTGTGAAAATGTAGTTAAAATTGATGGAAATTACTTTCTTAAAATAGAAAGCTACCTAGCACTTAGTAAGAAAATGATTGCCATTGGAAGGTTTTACTTGCTTGTTTTGGGTGCCCTTTTGGGGAAAATAATCATTAACTCTAAATCTGGGAATTAGAAGGGAGAATGGATGAGAGTTAAAGGAGGAAAAGTGGGAAGAGGGGAAAAAAGAAGCCAAGGTTTCCCATATTTGGATTATCTGAAAACAGGAAGGGGATGAAAAGAAGGATGTGCTGCCTTTGCTCGGTTAAGAGTGGAAAGGGAATGGAGGAACTATATCTTGTTATGCCCTTTACATCTATATCCTTTTCTAAGGTTTGCATGGTAGAAAGGATGGAAAGATTGAAGTATAGAAAATTTTTAGTCCTATGGGTTGAATGTTGCACAACTCAATCTTTGGATTGTAAACTTTTGTATCCTTTCACCTTCCCATATTTCCCTATCATGGACAACCTTCAGAATTAAAATGAAAAAGAAAGGAAAAGGGCAATGATCTTTTCCCTCCAATGCTCTCAATTTGGTGGAAAATTGAACAAATTGGGGTTTGCAGGGTTTTAGTGGAATAAATGTAACCCTTGTTATCCATTCCCCTCCATTATAAATTCTCAGAACAAGGTAAAGCACCATTCCTCCTTCGTTTTCTGTCTTTTTCTTCTCTTCCCCTGAATCCAACAAAGGTAGGGATCTTTTTCTGGCTTACTGGTTTGAAAATGAGTTGCAACTACAAAATTTATGTTTGGATGGATGTTTTCTAGTGGCTCTTTCATTGACAATTTCAATCATTAACATATATACTTTCCTTGCTTGTCTTTTTTGTTCCACAGTAATCCCAGCATGAAATTTCGAAATTATGTACCTCATGATAAACAGCTTCAGGAGGGTAAGGTTGCTCCCCCAGTGCTGCCAAAATTCGAAGATCCTGTTGCAGCAGCACCTCCACCATCAGAAGACCAAGAGGTGCTTGTTCATCCTCAGTATCATGTTTAACTGAGCAACATTTTTTCTTCTGTTTGTTCTAATTGTATCAAATGGTTTAGGATCCATTTGTCAACATTGCTCCCAAGAAACCAAACTGGGATCTGCGAAGGGATGTGCAGAAGAAGCTTGATAAGCTTGAAAGACGCACACAGAAGTCACTATACAAACTTATGGGTAAGTAATATTGTGTCAACCTTTTTCTGTTAAATATGCTGATGAGTTACATTCACTCTAATTTTTCATGTGAACCTTAGATTTTAGCCATAAAAATTAGTTACAGGTTCCCAATCTGCTTTAAAATGTAACCTCAGTGCACATTTGCCATACACTTTGTATTAACTACAGAATTGGAGAAGTCATATTAGTTATCAGGTTTGATCTGATTTGAAGAATATTAGCTGACTTCAGGTTAGCAACACAAATTTTGAATCTGAACTAGATTTGTAAGTCAAAATACCTAGATTATTCTACTCTGATGGAATTATAAAAGCTAAAACTATAGCTTATCTGGTGATTAGGGTTTTCATGAATTTCATAGAAGCAGCTTAGAGCAAGTTAAAGCACAAGAAGGTGCATAAGAATGTGACAATCAAACCCCATTAAAATAAGATAAGAGATAAATAAAGTAGGGGAGAAGGATCCAGAAGTAAACAGATGCCCTTTAATGAGAGACACAGTAAATTTAGCTGCTTTATAGTAGCTTGTAGGTCTCCCAATACAAGCTGCTGATTGTTATGTGAGTGAAACTTATCTGTGGAATCAAAACCAGCTATCTAAGACTTTTTTAAAGGATCTGTATGTATTTGTTATAATCCTTGATCCTTACCGATGATGCAATGATTGTTGCATTCATTTAGCACTAGACATGATTATAACTATTTTTAAGCTGACCCCAGAGTTATGGGATATAAGACTTAGTTTGTTGTTGTTTTCTTGCATCTTCATCTTGCTGGGACTTATAATTTATCATAATGTTTGGCTTCAGCTGGAAGCTCCTTCTCTCTCTCTCTGATGTGTTTTAAGTTATCATAGATTATGTAACATTACTGTGTTTTGACTTTTAAGTGCCAATCACTTTAAGGTCATATAGTTAAAACATTGTATTGTGCTTGATGTGAACATGTATGTAGCTTGTCCATGTTTATGAAGTTTAAAGTTCATATCTATATTCTGCAAAAAAAAAAAAAAGCATATTTATATATCTTTATATATTTATATATATAAATGTATATAAAAGGAGAGTTTCCATCCAAAAGAAAAGGAAAGTTGGTGTTTTTGCTTTCTTTTTTCTTTTTTCTTTTTTGAGAGGTTTATTAGTTTTCACATGTAATGTTGACTCTGTGCAATGGATGCTCGGATAAATGCCTCTGTATATTTAGGGGTGCGAATGATTGTGGTTCATATTGAAATCTGTTTAACTGATGTCAATTTCTTTTTGGTCTTGCAGAGCAACAAGAACAACAAAAACAGTTGGATGAAGGAGGAAATGCCATTGAAGATTAGACAGACTTGTTGAACCACTCTGATCATTAACTGACTAAAAATGGCTGTCGCTGGAAGCAGCCCCATGAAACAGTTGTGGGGATACAATATGTTATTCAACAGTTTAAACATTCTGAGATTGAAATATGATTCTGTTAAGATGCTACATTTATAACCTAGTTGCATGATTCTATGTTGCCAAATCTCTTGCGTTCACCAGAATTTCTGAAATGTCATCGGAATTCAACCTCCAGTTGGTGTTTGAGTTACCTTTTCAATTATTACAATTGCCAAAATCTGTCTCTGCTGTGTCGAGTGTTCTATCTTATAGTAAAATTAACAGCTTGTTTCATGCATTAATGATGACCCCAGTCTACAGTAGAATATAGATTTGCATTCCTCGGCAGTTAAAACTCCAATGTACCCATCAAAGATTTGTTTCCTTTTTTCTTTCAAATGCTTCTTTATTCCTTCCATTGACAAATGGGAAAAGAATTGTACGGATTAACTGTGTATGAAACCATTGATCTTTCATAGGATAGTGGTTTTCTAGTAAAAGACTAAATTCCTTTCCTGGGCAAGGAACCTTGGACTGCTCTAATTAAACTAAAACCAACGAAAAATAACAGTCTTTCATCAAATATTACATCTGTTCATAAATCGGGTTGTTTGTTACTTCTTTGGATGGATTTTGACATGATTCATGTTTTATACATGGTAAATATAATATGCTAATATGTTTATTGTTTATTTAAACATATTTTATAAAAATATTTTATTTGATATTATTATTTTTTTAACTTTCAAAAAGAAAAAAAAATGAAAGTAGAAAATGTGTTACGTAAAAAAAATATTATATTTGAATGAATAAATTAAGATTAAATAATACTTATCTTTCAAGAAGTGATATAATGCATAAAAATCTTATACATAATTATAATTTTTGAGAGAGGATTCAAAAGCACTTTGGTATTAAACAAATCGTTTAAGTGTTTAATTGCATTTTATACTATCATTTTCTTAGGTATATATAGAATCTCTCGAACACTTAATTATATCAACAATAATATGACTTATATGAATAAAAATTTAATTAATTTTTTATGAAAAAATTAATTAATATATAAATTGTGTGAATGATTTCAGGTTATATTTATATATTAATTATTCAAAAGTATGAATATTTCCTATAATTAAATATTGATTAAATCAAACTTTTGATCTCGATTCAATGCATGGATAAATATTTTTTTTAGACATTTAATTTAGTAGAATTTAAATTTTGATTATTAAAATTAAAAATTCAACACATACCACTCTTAACCAATTATTTGTTCTTTAAACAATATAATTTAAAATCATTTGCATATATATTAATGTTTGTTATTTAAAAACATTTAAAAAATAAAGGAAGAGACATATCCTAATCGTCCAGGGAAATAAGTAATTATATTTTTCCAAGTTTAACCATAGCTTTTTGGGTAAAGTCCAAATTTACCATTCTACACTTTGAATGAATGTAATTTTATCATTATATTTTAAATTTGTTTAAAAAAAAAAAAACAGTTAGAATGTTTTGAAAAAAATTCTTTATTTTATTTGGTTTTACTTTTCATTAGCTAGATTACCTGTATTCATCCAATATGACAGACAATTTGTATGTTAACAAAATAACCACAAGTCTATAAACAATAATAGCAAAGAAATAATTTTTCATTTTTCATTTTTTCTTATTCAATTAAGCCAGTCGGTCAATTCATATTATATATATTTCTATAGTAAAAAATAATAAGAAAAAAAACAGACCAATCCCAAAGTAGAAAAAGAAAAGAAATTACTAACACTAGTACAAATAGGAAAATTTTTTTTAAAAAAAACTATTCATGAAGGAAATCGTAATCCTACTTTAAAAGGGAAATTAGTATAGAATCATTATAAAAGGACGGGGCTACCAACCCTTGTTTACACATAAATCAATCTGCCCATATTTCCCTTCCTTCTATCCCAAGTTATAGGAATGGCGCTCTCCAACTCAAATCATCTATACAAGATTTACGTTTCTACACAACCAAACAACGTTTACAAGGATGATCAATCCTTGGAATCTCCTCTGATCTCGTTTAAGTGCAACGTCAAGGTGAGTTTCGTACCTGACAAACCTGATAAATCCATCAAAAGTTATATTCCAGACCATGATTCATGGCACGAATTTGAGCATCATCTAACAGATGAGCAGTTGACAAAGAATTTTATATCCAATATGTTCGCCGACACCAGAATAATCCCATTCTCATTGGAAAATTTACATTGGAAAAAAAGGATTTATGACAAAGAATCAATACACTTAATGTCAACAGATGATGTTGTAACCTCGATGTTGGATGTGTGTCATGACATGGTCAGTGATTCAGGACGCAAGAAACTGTTCCTGCTTGTGTTTATCAAGAAAGAAGTGATTGTGCCCCATGATGAGTATCTAGCAATGCTCAAGGCAAAGCAAGCACAAGAAACTCTTCAACTGGTTGAAGATATGGTTCGGTTGCGTGCTCAAGGTTGGAATTTCCACCGATCAGATTGGGAAAACATGGTTAATGAAATAAGAAAAGCGGGACTTGGTAATTCGATGAGGGATGCTTTGGATTTAGTGAGGGAACGTGCTACAAGGGAGTCGACAGAACAAGCAATGAAAGATAGGGTGGTGCCAGCAGCTGAAACATCGATTCGAGCCTTGGAGAAGGTGACTTGTTCGAATGGTTCTAAATCTTCAGAAGAGAAGTGTTCAGTTTGTATGGAAGAGTTGTTACTTGGTTCTCAAGTAATAACTCGAATGCCTTGCTCTCATCTGTTCCATGGAAATTGCATTGTTCAATGGCTGAAGACAAATCATACGTGCCCGGTCTGCCGGTTCAATTTGCCAACAGCATAATTTTAACCTTTTATCATAACCCGTTTGCCATGTATTATTGGATTTGGTTTAAACTAGTTTGTTTATTGTTTTTCTGACATGAGTTGAGTTGATTTGCTTGGAATGTATAAAAATTTATTTCAATCTTAAACATTAGAATGGTGATTTTCCTGATATTACTATCAAACTTTGATAAGTATAATGCAGAATTTTAAGCTTTTGTCTTATTCTTTTTCTGCTTTTTTCTCTGTTCTACTTCGCTTTCTTCGCTCGCTGTTCTCATTTATTTCAGGTACCTTTTTTTTTTTAACTATTTACCTCTTTGAGATAAAATTGTATTTCCATTTTTATTTAAAGATTCTAATTTTTATCCCTAATGTCACTTCTCTTATATATAAACAATAATTAGATTTTCTCTAAAATTTTTTGTTCATCAAATGTTGAATTCTATTTTTTTTCCTTTTTTTTTATCCTGAAAATTTTCCGATTTTGGTTATATTCGTAAATTTCCATGGAAACCTAGAAAATTAAGCAAATTTTTGTAGTAATGAGAAAAGAATTGCATTAGGAACCTTCGGAACCTGTTGTAATAAACTTATTGTTACAATTATAGTTACAATTACTATCTCAGGCAAATCAGAAACTTTTTTTTTTTTTTTATGAATTTGGAGTTGGAATTTTGTGGTTTTTAGGGTTTTGTTTCGCGGAGTTTTGGGTTCTTACATGCAATGATTGATTTCTCTTTTTTTTTTTCTTTCTAGGTCTTGGGTTTTGTGTGCTTGTTGAATCTATGTTAAGAAATTTCCTTGGTAGTTTCTTGGGAATTTTATATGTATATTTTCCTGTATTGTGATGATTGATAATATCATGTGCTGTTTTGTTTTATGCTCTTGTCCTCAGAATTTCATTTGGGGGGAGTAAACAAATTAAGGCAGAAACGTGGACAGTGTTCTCTTATAAATTTTACCAACGATTACATGTGATGTAGATCCTGATGTTCTTCGATGGGGTCTCCAAGATCTACAAGTTTGTGTATTTAGCCATTCTGACGCCAGTGGTAGTGTCACTCAGTATGACAAAGACAATAGTCAAACTGTGTATATTAGAGGTTTATTATGAACCGGAACATGTAAATGTTGAGAATGATGCGGTTATTGCATATGCCTTTCAAGAGGAACTCTCACGAGTTGCTGTTGCAGAGGCATCTGGATTTACTAATCCTAGCCAAGATTCAATTCTTGCCGAAGATTGGTTTGGCCTTCCAGGAAGATAACACAGTTCTGGTTGTGGGAACTTCTGAAGTTTCCGTTCTGACTCAATGATTATATTGACTTTTATTAATGTAATAATGTTGCCTATGTGTATTGATTATGAAGATAATTGGAAAATCATAGAAGTTCGCAACCAAAATGAAAGACACACAAATGAAGTTAATCATGGGAAGAGGGATTTAAATGATTCTATCATAAGTAGATGTGAACAAGGTGGTGACTTTGGCATGGAAGACAAAGTTTCTCTTGGTGAAGACATGCTGCTTATAGATATAATTGACCAGTTATCTGCTCTTGATGGCGAAGTAGGAAAGAGGTTGAATGACATGGTTGCTATTCCTGTAAGTACAAGTCTTGGAAAGTTGCGTTATTTATTAGGCTTTGAAGGATTTTTCTTAGATTTTAACTGAAGTTCCTCCGCAGCGCAGTGGAAGCATCACTTGCCACATTATTTGCTTTAAATTTTTAGTTGATTTTATTTTTATTACAATTTTGATGAAGTCTTTGTGTTTTCTGTGTTTTTTACCGAGGAGTGAAATTTGACAAATTAATCATGGTGGCCCAATCAAGTGTTTTGCATCATTTGCAATCTTAGACAAGCTGTTCTTTGAATAAAACAATGCCTGTTCTGACTTCATTCCTTTTGTTTTGTGGAAGTATGTCCAATTGTTAAGTTCTTGTTTATAATTTTTCTAATAGCTTTTCTGTTATAAGAGGAATTCTTCAGCAATGAAGGCTTTAAGATTTATATATGTTTCTCTTCTCCCCCTATTTAAAAATGTAGTGCTCAATGTATTTAAAATTGATGACAATTATAATTTTGCTAATTGGTTACAAAATTTTCTAATGAATGTTACGAAACTTGGTTGAGTTGGTGTATGTTCTATTTTTGCACAATGTTTTTTGGAATGGAATGCGTACTGTTCATCACATGTTGAAACTAATTCATTTGTTATATTTTCTTCATATAAAGTTCAATAGTTAGAGTTTAGTAGGTTGGCACTGCTCAAAATGTCTCAAGGTTCGCCACTCTTTGCATATGGATGTGATTTCTTGACCTTTTTTATAACACTGTGTTGGATCAGAATTGACATTGCTAATTTTGAGATTTGCATTATGCAGCATATACCTAAAATTAAAGGAGAAATACCATCAGCTGATGAAGAGATATCAGACCATCACAGGCTGCTTGATAGGTTGGGCTCGAAATTTTCCTTTATATTGCTAATGCCATCTTGGTCTATTTTCTGATTCTC
This sequence comes from Durio zibethinus, assembly GCF_002303985.1. The sequence continues at coordinate 19,944,218 of NW_019168481.1, forward strand.
TTATGGATTTGAGGCAAATAAACTTCGCCACCCTAAATTTTGGGGTTGGTTTCATTTTATATCCTTAATTTCATATTACGAGAATTAACATCCCAAACTATGATCAAATTCCAAGGTCAGCAATTTTTTAAAAAATGCATCTGCATATCAGGCAAGTAGGATAATATCACAAATTTCATATTATTATGTGGTCTAGCAAATTATTTAGAACCTTATGTATCTCTAGACACTTCTTAGTTCAAATCTATTCTCCCTTGCCTTCTCTCCTTTGCCTCTTCTCTTTGAATCTTATAGCCTTATCTTTTTTTTTTTTTGCGAGAACTCAACTTTGACTCCATGATTGAAATTGCAGGTGGTTCTGACCAAGGGTCATAAAATTCCTTAAGGAAGCTTCTTATTGAAGTTTGATAACACATTAAAACATATGTTACTCAAATTTACATAGTGCTAGAATTTAAAAACTGAAACACATTGCAAATTCCCGAACTAACTGCTATGGGTCAAAATAAGAATCATTTGAGTTTAGCCTTCCACTCTGTCCCTTCAAATGATATTCCTTTTGTATTACATTATAAGAAAAGAAACTAACAAAGTCCGTTGAGAGAAATCTCACCTATAAATGGTTACCTGAACTCATTGGGCTCCAAATTGGACTCGCTATAATGATATCAATTGCTTTAAATTTTCATTCTTGAGGTGGATTAAGGTATGAAAAAAGAGAAAAAAATGTTTGATTTTAAATATATTTTTAACAGGGATTGAAGATGATTGAAGCCATTTAACCAACACTTTTGGCATTTTCCTTGTTGTATGATTGTATGATGAGATTGCCCACATTTGGATCCATTATCCATATTGGTAAATAGTTCAGCTCCTTTTTGGGAGGGTTCTTTGCACCTAATTCTTTTTTTTTTCAAAGATAGTTAGGTGCATTTGAGCATGTGTATTTTGCTTACAATGAGAAATTTACTTGTTTAGTTTTTTTTTTTTTTTTCTCTTGTAATTCTATAAAATATTTTAACTATTGTATTGGGGTCCATTTTGGTAAAGTAATTGCTCCTTTGTCATGGAATTCCCTTTCTCCAACAACTTTTTTTTTTCTAATTGTTTGCTATAGACTTGCCATTCAATTTTGCAATCTTGGGAGTTCTTGCTTTACCATTTCGTTTTTCTTCTCCATTTTCTAAGAAAAATTTCTTTTGCAATTAAGTTATTTCGTTAAGTTGGTTTTAGTCATATACTGATACTTATGAATGCTTGGTTTTAATAGCATATTCAATTAAAGAATTCATTATTTGATCTTGCAGGCTGCAGTTGTATGGTTTGGTTGAGTATACGTTTCAAGATGGTAACTGTCAGGTTGGTTTTTACTTAATTCTCTAATAAAAAGATACATTATATGACATATTAATATGCACAAGCGTTTTCTCTGCTGAGTTGTAGTGAGATATAGATCAAAGCACCTGTGGTTGAAAGGGGTCTTAATTAGGCATAAACATGTTGGATGAAGATACAACTGAAAAATTTTAATGCTAATGTCATGAGTTTATTGTGGCACTTCACTATGTATAATCTTTATGGTAGTTCTATAGTGTTTGCATACAATAATTTTTGGATAGTGCAAATCGTATCTTCTGGCAATCACGTAAATTAGACTGAACCTTTCTGTTATTTATCTGTTAGTGGATATTATGAATTTTCATTTGCCATTGTCGTATTGAGTTGTCTATATCTAAATAACTTCAGAGCTTAATGGATATCGTAAAAATGCACAGAATTCATATGCCAATAGTTTGATGCCGAGTTTGTATAGACTTCTAAGGAAGGCAATAAAAATGAAAAAAGTTCATTTCAATTTGTCTTCCTCTATGATTCTTTTCTACTTGGAAGAAAGGCTGTTTATGCTCTGGAATCCTTGCACGATTGGTAGGGTGGTTCTTCTGGTTGTTAGTTCCTTCTATTATGCATCCAACAGAAACTCTTGACACATGGAAACATGCATATGTACAGGTAACTACTGGAATTAATTTGCAGTTCTTGGTTCCTTTCAATTTTGATGTAATTTTCAAATGAATTGATATGCCTGATACATTATTTAGAACTTAATTTCTCTCAAATATCATCAGTGAGTGATGCTTAACTATTGATTTATTAATAAAACTTGAGGACCATAGTGCGCCAATTGTAACTAGTGATTTCTCTTATTTTATGTGTTCCAGTTTCGTTCTTTATCAGATCAACTTTATCGATCTCAAGATCACCGCAGGTTTGTGAGACAGCAAGTTGTTTTCCAGGTTCGTTGGTTTTTTTGCAAGTTCTGTTTTATCTGTCAATTTAGTTCCTTAGGTGGCATATGGAGTTCAACCTGTTGGTCATACGCTTCTTTTTTCTCATGATATGTTGATTTCATTAGCTTAAATCAAATCCGGAGATGTATGAGGGTTATGTCCCAATGGCTTATGGTGGCTATTTGAAGAAAATGAACAAGTAAAAATATTCATTTGCTAGCTATTTTATTGGTAAAAACTTTCTAAGAACTCTTTCATACTTATTATAGTTATTTACGTTGATGAAGCAGGAACGGTGAATCGGATGATCATGTTACATTGCAAGCAGCTGCAGATTTGGTATGTCAACTGCCAAACCTTTTTATTTCTAACCTGATTGAACATTAGTTCTTTTTCCAACTGACTGTTGAACGCAAGAATTTGAATGTAGAGCATAAATTTTGTACCATCTTAAGGCTTAAACTTTGGTAATATATGAAACTGATTTTTGTTTACACTATTTTTTTATGAAATGTTCGCCATTTAAGTTCTATATGCATACTTTTCTTAAGGAAGTATGTTGTTTGCATGAAGCTTTACCCGTGCTGGTCAAATTTGTCACCACAATAAGTTTGTGGTTTTCTATGATTGGAAATTATGTGAGAGCAATATTTTGTTTATCACAAATTTGTAGTTGAGGTATGGCAAAAAAATAGATGATTTGTAACTACTCATGTAATACTCATTCCTATTCATTATGATTTTAAGCCTTTCATCAGTGGGTAATAAAATATGTTTCATTGCATAATAATACTTTTTTTACCAAGCAATTTCAAGTTCCTTTTTAGAAAATAATGGAGGACTTTAATTTGTATTTCTTTTAATTTGCATTAATATTTGATCATGGTTCTTATATATGAGATGTTCAGATTTATCATCAGGTTTTAAATTTTCAAGGCCTGTCTCAAGTTACAATACTTGTTGCTTGCACATCACAACATTTTCTGGGATAAAACAGAAAAACCACAAATTTAAATATGTAAGAAATGTAAGTCTGTATGTTCTTTAAGTTTGTGAAATGGTTTAGGTTGTTGAATTCATGGATCCTCCATTCTTCCTGAACTTTGTATAAATTTTATTTGTACTGCAGTTTATATTTCCCAATATTTGAGAAGTGGATGTACCTGTAGTGTGGGCAGAGTTTTGCAAGATTTTGTTTTTCATATCACAGTCCAAATTGATCATCAATTTGCAATTTCTTGCCATATAGTCTTAGAGATTTCTGTCTTGTAGTAGCTAAGACCACGAATTGCATGGTCAAGGAAGAATTGGATTACTCTAATGCTATACTTTTCTAATATAGCTGTTATGGATGTCTGGTTTTATGTACTTCACTTGATACTCACTTCCATGTTGCTTGTCTATGATTAGTGACTTGTGCTGTTAGGATGCCTGGAGTACTTCCATGTTGCTTGCTTTTATTTCTCCAAATAGATTTATGGAATGATAATTAATATTTCTTTTCAAAAACGTTGTTTTACATTCACAACCGCCCATGTTAGAGAGTAAGAAAAAGAGGAAACGGTGGATGCTTTGAAGATAGACAATGTTGCATAAATTTAGCGCTAACCTTCCCACAGATGCAAACGATAGCATACCTTTTATATGGCTTGGCTTCCTTTGGGTCCCTTGGGTTGCTTTTCTAAGTATCTTGGAGAAAAGTACAACTCATCTTTCTTTCTTTCCTTGTACATGCTATTTCATTTTTGTATTAAACAGAGGTTTTTTGTAACTTACAATCTGATTGTTAAGTTTGTAGTGATTCCTTCTATTGATTGATTGATTTCTTCCTTTATTTTTACAAGCATTTATAGTGTAGGCTTCTTGATTTTTGTACGTGTTATATTATTTTTACAGCATTAGATTTACATACATGCAAGCAAAAATACTTATCAATTGAAAAAGAATCTACCTTTTATTAAGCATTTACATCCAAACTTCTTCTTTACAATCTATCCCTTCTATATCTACTTCCAGAATGGATAAGGAAAAATATAAGCCATCCTTTGCTCTTCATTCATCCGAAACAATCTTCAGCAGTCTTCTTTTCAAAATTATTAGAGCGCGGCATATATACAATTAAGATATTCACATCGATCATCATCTTATTCTCCAACCTAATAGACTTGTGTTATCTACAATATTTTTGCAGTGAATAAGAGACTAAAGATGATGAATCGCATATTCACCATCCATGTCAGCTGTACAAATTGCATCAATTTGCAATCCTCTCGTGGCAGCAGAGAAAAAAGTGCCATATATGGTTATATATGGATTATTCAGGAGGCCAATGAGGATAGTAATCCTATGCGCCTTTCTGCAGTCGAGAAATTTGGGTTTATAAGTTGGAAAGGGTGAAAAATGAGGCTGGCCAAAAAAAAATGTAGGTCAAAATTCAAGAGAAATAAAGGGATACTTACCTCCAGTCGTAATAAGCTTCTCGACACGAGAAACAATATGTTTGCCGTAAGTGTACCTCTTCAGGGCATTTAAATGAACTTTGATTCGAGAAAGGATCAACTCAAGATTCTGATCATCACAAGTTTCAAGAACCTTTTGCACAACATAATTTCCAAATTGATCCTTCATCATGGCCTGTAGTTATCCATTCAACAACTTCTAGGATTACACAAGAGCAAATAAAGAATTGAAACAGAAGCTCTGACCAAAAAATAAGAAAGAAAAACATTCATGGAAATTAACAATCATGAAATTGATATTTGCTGACCATTCAAATGAAGGACATATATGCCATTGATTTGCAATAATATCAAGAATGTATGAGGTCTAGGCTAGGGACACTCAAAATTTTATGCTCACATTCATGCAAGTGCACGATTATAAAGACTTTCAAAAGCATCCCACTGACATCTAGAAATTTACAGCAACATAAAATATAATGGAAAAAATTAGGCGTGCAGAAAATGAAAAAATACAAAAACAACAAAGAAAAAGCAGCATAAAATGGACTCTGCTAGGTCTCAGGAGATGCTAAGAATTCTACATACGCATCATCTTATCTAGGATGATAGTCATATTTCAACATTTTTCACAGAATTTCACGTCTCTTACTAGGATACTCATATTGATTTGATTAAAAGACACAGAGAGAAGATGCTTCACCATTGAAACATAAATTTTTATCATGGTCACAAAAATAATTTGAGCTTCTGATTTGTTTCCAAAAGTAAGCTTTTTTTTTTTTACATTTTTTTTTTACAATACTTGATGTAAAAAAAAAAAACTAATATTATATATACATATATATATCACTATTTGCATGTGCTAAAGGAAATTATTATTGCAACAGACCTGCAATGGCTCATTTTCATCAGTAGAACCAAGCATCTCATTGACCAAAATTTGACGTTCCTCAGGTCCACCAAATGTCAAGCACTTCTCAACTACATTAGAAGCGAATTTCTGCTGACTCATCTTCACAATTTGTCCTGCAAGCTTGCTGATAATAGCAGATCGCTCATGTGGTTTACCATGTTCAAGAACATGCTACCACACAGACACATAATTAATACAATCACATGGATGGTCAAAATAGGACATATATTGGCAAAAGGCGGCTAGAGTAACAAGCAACAGGAAAAAAATGGAAGAAATAACTTGTGCCAAAAGCACAATAAAAAGTGATTTTAGCATGAAACAGAGCACACATTAGCTTCCTTACGAGACCAGGTTCATGGCACTGTTTCAAGATAATCCAAGGAGAAGAAAAAGACTGATCTGGGAAGAAGGAATAGATGATATCTGATCTGGAAACCAAGACAAAGGACTATAATGTGTAAAAACATTCAAAGAATGAAAGTCTGCTAATTACAAACTGTTTCCCAAAGCACACAACAATGAGCAATATATAGGCAAAAGAAAGATAAAGCAATTAACTTGGGACAAAAACAGGGTAAACTCCATTTCTCTGATGGTAGATAAAGTAGATTACATTTCCCAAGTGAAAAGTAAATAATAGACTACATTCAAAAGGAAGTTTAGATACCTGAATAACATAATTCCCGTATTGATCTTGTGCGAGAGTGCATACAGATTGGATGATCTCATCCATAATGATTTCTTGGGTTTTTATATCATTGCAATGTTCCAGCACCCTCTATCAGCATTAATAGTGAGTAAAAATCAATAAAAATAAATGTTAAATCTCCAGCAATGAAAGGGTATGATCAATTAATTTAAACCTGAATGACACGACAACCATAAGGGTGGGAAGAAAGCACCACAACTTGGCCATAGAAAGCTGAAATGATAAACTGAATCCGATCCTGAGGGACACACTCTATACACTTCTGAATAACATGATTACCATTCTGATCACGAACACATTTCATGATTGAACCATCAAGCTCTGCCACCATTCCAGCCTGCTGATCCACATCAACCACTTCCAAAGCCTGTGGTCATCAGATTTGTAGCAATAAGAGGCCTTCATAACCCCATAAGCCCAAAAGATAAACAAGCAATTCACTTTAACTTTGTGCACCATCATGATAAAACAGGACTTCATCCAATACCATTATCAAAGCAAATTTTCTAGTCATTAAATAGCCATAAATAAGTAAAAAGGTTTCACACAGTAACTTGCATTACAAGCTCTCCCTACATATATTGCCATCCCTAAATCAGAATTCGTTGGCAAAATGCTAATTCATTTGGTAACTCAAGGATTCTGGTGTGTAATCAAGTGCTCCAAACAACAAAACAGTCATATCTATTATAATTTGGATGATTAAAATGGCTTCATGCAGCATGTTAACGTATACTAAGCCAGGGAATTTAAGAGAAAATGACTCCGGATAAGATGGACGCTAACGATACTCAAAAAATGACTCCAATAAAGCATGGGGATTTTTTTAGAAAGGATGAAAGAAAGGTAGGAAAATACAGTGCATGCACCTTCTGAATCACTCTGCAACCATACATTTGAAGACTGAGAGGTAACACGTGACCAGTAAGCTGACTGGCTAACTCTGCTCTTTGACTCTCTGTACCATGCTCAAAAAACTGCAAATCCAGCTCAACAATTAGACTAACCAATTATAACTATATAAACAGGATGATTAGCTGATTTTAATAAGTACATCATGAAGCATATACTTTCTGTATGACATAATTTCCAAAGACATCAGTCATCAAAGCGCATGCATGGGGAATAATCTCAGGAAATATTTTGTTCTTCTCTTCCTCCGTGGCAGTTTCTAATTTCTGCTGAATAAAGCGACTACCGTACTGATCCGTACTGCATCACACAATAGGAATGAGACTTAGTACATTACACGCATCAGGGCATTATAACATATAATAAGAAGGAACCATGACATGTACCTGAATTCAACAACATGGTCAACAATATCTAAGAGTTCAAAAGACCTAGTCTTGTCGTTCTTAAATTCATCTAATAAAGATGATACGTATCTTCTATCCACATTATTACTGATATCTGAGTGCCATGCTCCTGTTGAGTTTCTCATCATTGAATTAAAACGTGCATTTCTGTCATTCTGTATACTTCCAGAACCAATGGACCGGAGAACAGAATTTTCCAGTGGATTTCCAGCATATGGCATGCCAAGTCCGTATGAGGGATTTCCATAACAGCCATGAGTCAGACCACCAGCTTTACCTAAAAGTGGCAGCTCATACTGCTTCTGTTGAGCAAATATTGCCTCAAGATATGTTTTTTGAAGGCTATCCAAATCCCCATGCAAAGTACCAAAATAGTTCCCAGCAAAATCAGGACTAGCTGCAGCATGTGTCCCATACTGAGAAGTTCTTTGCAAGTACTGGATATATCGAGGATCCAAAAGTGGAGAAAGGAGATCAGACCCTTGATTTCCAGCTCTATTTAAACTTTGCCTATCACCAATACCAGTCAAAGAGGAACCTAAAACAAAAAACACAATGAAATATGTTAAATGAGAAAATGTATAAAATGATAAATGCTAATAAAAAAAAAATACAAGTTTCCAGGAGATACAATACCTGCATTTAAATGGTTCCTAATTTCTGAATTCAACTTCTGGTTAACAGAATATGCACCAGGAAGATGGTCAATGAAATCTGTGGTTGCAAGATTCACATTGGTATAGCCAACATCAGATCTTTCCAAACTTCCAAGTCCTGAAGGATGCACTTTTCCATAAAGATCTGCAGATGAGGAAGTTCTTTTGGGAATGCTGACTTGCCCATTGGAACTAATTTTAGAAGCATTAATATTTGGGGCAAACCCCTTTTTCCTTGCCAAGTCAATATAGTTTGTTGAATAAGAGAGCTTTTCTGCACTGGACTTGCCGATGAATTGCTGCTGCACACTCTGATTATGATAATTGGAAATGTTGAATGAAAAATCCAGCTGATTATCCAGACCAGCCTGAAGATGAGATCGCATATGACTATTCTCATCTGCATGTCTAGTTTTTGATAAGGTCAACCCAGATAATGTGGCTGCAATTTCAGCAAGTTCAGGCATCGCAGAAGAATGCCCATTTTGGACATTAGATCCAATGATATTCTTTTTTTCAGTATGCACCTTGCTCCCAACAGGAGGAAGTCCAGAACCAGGAGACCTCCCAACCAAATGTTGTTCAGGAGTTGTGCTCCTCGATAATGATGAACCCACAGCAGATGCAAAAGAGTGAGAAGTGGTTTTACCATGGCTTTGAACTCCTCCCATACCTGAATGAGCTACTCCAGCAGGCAAGCCCTTCATTGACTCTGGTCCACTACAGAAACCAGGTGGGCTGGGATCAGAAATGCTAGCTGCATCCAACATATCACTGAAAGCATTACGACTTGCTGGCTGTGACAGGTAACCTGATAAGGTGGCGGGTTGATCAAGTCCATCCTACAAGAGATTATCGTGTCAGTTGCACTACAGAACACATTAAATTAAATAAATGGTATTTCACTTAATCAGTGGTCCATTTTCAATTGAGTTAGATCAGATTGTTTAATGTTAAGCAATGTCAAGATGTTTCAAGCATAAAAATAAAAAGAATGCAGATATTTAAAAAAAAAAAAAATGCATCATTGCAAAACAAACATGAGAAATTCAAGGCCAAAAATAAATATACATGATTATCCAAAACTTAAAAATAACTGAATATACCAACATAAATGTTGCAGAAGAATTATTCTGAAAGGCAAAAGAAATAATCTAGGATCTAGAAACAGAAATTTGATACCCTTCTCTTCTTTGAACCACTTGTTTTGATCATCATATGAAGGTTACAAGTATGTTATTACATTGTTGTATTACACAGTTTTCATGAAAATCCTTATAGCATGAAAGACATGAAAAGAAGCAGAGAAGAGCATCCCAACTGATACACTATGCAAAAGAAATATATACTAAAGTACCCATGAATTCTGGGAATCTTGAAAATTGTGTGCTCTAGAAAGTGAGTTGAGTAAATACTTTACTAAACAAAAGATTGGTCCAACCAAAAATAAAAGAATTAAAAGATAGGGAAAGGAAAAGTAAATTGGTAGATGCTGGATGGAAACTGTAAACAATCTGAGAAAAAGGTAGGAAAGTCTTCAACCTAATTATAAACCATATGAGATATTTAGAGAACTTGACCCAATGATTCAGTGGCAAATTGACAATCAAAATAAAAATCTTGCTTCACTACAACCACAAAGACAAAATGTAAGAAAAAATACATTAAAAAAAGAAAAAGAGGGAAAATAAATTGGAAATCCCCTAATGGGAAATCCATCATGGCAAGAATATCACAAAAAGAAAAAAAGAAAAAACAAGCATATCGGTACAGAAACATTAAAACGAAGGTTAAAAAATCACAAAACCTACAAACTCATCGATAGAATTGGGGGCTACATCACCTGAAGAATGTCAGCAAAACTCTTCCTCCTTGCTCCAAGCCCAGTACCAACCAGCCCAACCAAACCGTCTGAGCCTCTATCAAGCCACTCAGCTGACATCTTCCTGGACGTATTCCTTGCATTGGCATTCCTCAGTTCCATCAAATCATTTTGTCCTTGTTGTAAAGAAAGACCAGGCTGCATTCTAAATAGCGATGAACTATCACCACCATCAACCAACTTCTTTCGCCAGTCCCCAACGCTCCCAAGGGAAGACCCACTAGACTGAAACCTTTGTGCAACACGCCAATCCTCTTTCGATAACAATGGTGGAGGTAGCCTCGGATTTATGTTTTCATGAGAGTAATAATATGAAAGATAAGCAGGATGCGAGCGTATCTCATCTTCAGACAGCATTTCATTATTGCTACTACTACTGCCGACATTAGTGATACCATTAATGTCTCCAAAATCAGGATTAGCAAAAAGACTACCAACAGCACTCAAGGATCCCTCAACCGTGGGCGGAGCACTACCACTCCTATATATATTAAGATCCCTTTCACGACCCATAAATTGTTGATTATGATGAGCTCGCAAAATCAATTCTAGCTCAGTCAAACTATCTTCCAAATTCCCGTTTGATCTCTCTAAATCATTATACATAGTCGGTAGCATACCTATGTTACTGCCAGTAACCATCCCAAAACCCTACATCCAAAACACATTAAATGAATAAAATATAAACTAAATCAATTGACAAAATCAATAAGCCCAGATAATAACAACTCATCATTCAAAGTTTCAAGTTTTATGTAGTTCTTCTCCATTTACTTAGGCATTTTAATAATGGATTTGTGTTTAAAGGTACCAGATATCACAAAATAATAGTGTTTCGTACTCAGAAATAAGTTTTTTTCTATTGTATTCCAGTATTCTGTCAGCAATCAAACAGAGCATAATTCAAAATCAGAATTCAATACAAAAAGAAACAACTTTACAACTTTATCTAAAAAAAGCCGAAAAACCGAAAAGAAATAATTTTTTTTAAATCCCAATCTCAGCAATCGAACAAAGCATAATTGAATACTAATATTCAATATAAGAGAAACATTTTTTTTTTCTAACAAGGTCCCATCTTCAACAACCAAACAGAGCATAATTGAACATTACAGTTATAAAAACTAAAACTAGCAAATTTTTTTAAAAAATTCCCATAGTATTTTCTCAGCAACTTACCAAAAGACTGAAAGTTGAATTCAACAATTTTTTTTTTTTAAATTCCCATGGCCCTTTCTCATCAACCACATAGCTTATTAACATTAAAATTCAATAAAAATTTTAATTTTCTAAAAAAAAAAAAAACCCTTCACGCAAATTCTCGCATCAATTAATAACAAAGTACCAAATCAATCACCCTGAAGGGCAAAAGCCCAAGAACGCCTTGTCGCTAAAAAAAAAAAAAAAAATCAAACAGCCTGAAACTCAACCAAAAAAAAAAACCAAAAATATTTATTTCTATTATTGAATTGCTGTTAAAACGGCGTCGTAATTAAAAAATTAACGTTCTTGAAGATCAAAACTCTATTTTTCTGTTCATGTAAGAGAAATTCAAATTTAAAAGAAAAAAATTAGGGATCATAAATATAGCCAGAAACAACAATTATTTAAAAATTGTAAGAGAAAAAAAGGAAAAAAGTTTACAGAGGGAGGCGAGGCAAGGAGGAGTTCGCGTAATGTCTTCTCTCAGATTCTTTCCAAACGGCCGTTTTTTTCTCTTTTTCAATTTATTAGGGGTTTTTTAAATAAAATATTAAAAAAAGAAGAGAGAAAGAGAGAGAGGGGGGGAAGTGGGACCCAGAAAAAGGAGACGAGAGACGTTGAATTAAGAAGGGACGGTGATGACGGTGATGGACGGTGATTACGTGCATGGACGTTAAATCCTACGAGTAAGGAGTAGTTGATTTCATTTTATTTTTGTATGGCGCTAGGGCAGAGGTTGAAAGCAGAAATTAGGGCATATGTGAAATATTTCTAGATTTTAACAGTATTTGCATTTTTTTTTTCATATAAAATAATAAAATTGATTTGTAAATTATTTCAATTGTGTTACTCCCTGTTCAAAAATCAATTAAATTAAAAGTGAAATTACAAATTTTTTATTTGCACTAACAATTTATTTCATAAAATATTTTAATTTTATTTTTTTAAAAAATCATTAAAATTGAAAATATTGACAAAATTCAATAAAATTGAAGCATAGAAGGCAAAATTTAATATTAAATTATAATATTACAGTACTCTCTTTGTTTCATTTTCTTTGTCTCTTTATTTTAGGATGTCCCCAAATCATGTCTTATTTTTTAAAAACATTTAAAACATTTTTATCTTTTAAAATTTTTTTATGATTTTTTTAATTTTATAAAAAAATTTTAAACTTTTAATATTAAATATATTAAAGTCATTTTTTTTCTAATTTGATAAAAATCAACTCATGACAAATATTTTGAGACGAAAAGATTAACATAGTTCATCTTAGTTTTTATTTTATTTTTTAATTTATTTTATCAACACTATTTTAGGGTCATATTATGAGTGTTTTTTTTATTTATATTTTCAATCAATAAGCTTTTGTTTATTTATCTTGGTACCAAATAAGCTTTTAGTATTTACTTAGTACAAGGATAAATAATCTTTTTATTTGATTTATTTGGTAGATATGTATAGGGGTGTAATCGAGTCGATACAGTGAGAAATTCGAACTCGACTCACAACTCAAGATTCGATATTTGATTCGAACTCGATCGAATTTTATTTTTCAAGTTCGAGCTCGAATTCGATACTCGAACTCGTTCGATTAATATGTAAAAATAAGCTCAATTCGTATATTCGACAAAAGTTCGATTATTTATGCTTGAACTCGAATTCGGACTCAAAATATTTTATTAATTAAAATAATAAAAATATATTTAAATAAAAAAGCTCAATTAAGCTCAAAAGTTATTCGAACCGGATATAAGAATACTCGAATTCGGCTCGATCAATAAGTCGAGTTATTCAAGCTCGAGCTTGACTCGATAATAATCGAACCGAATTTAAATTTTCTTCGAATCGAACTCGAGTAACTTACGAGTACTAATGTATCATTTACACCTCTATATATGTACATTGATAAACCATGAAAAATTACTATTTGAACACGAGAATTTACTCACCAACTGCCTTCCTTGCCAATTACCATCACTAAAGAATATGCATAATCTGATTAAATGATTATCATTATATGATATGTGATAATCCTGTAACCCTTTCGTGGATTTTAAATCCTCTTCTGACAGTATAAAATAATTATACATATATTGTCATACTAAGCCATGTGACAATCCTGTAATCCCTTTGTAAATTTTAAAAACTCTTACAATGAATGAAATAATTCTTCATATATATTTATATGTGTGTGTATGTCTAATGTGCTGTGCAATGGAAGATAACCTATGTACTTGCTTGTTTTTTCTAAAAAAAAAAAAAAAAAAAAAATTACCTGTCTCTCTCCCAAATTAGTAAATTACACTGAAAAATGTTGCAATGGCATTGATAAAGGTAGAAATCTGCAGATTTTAACTCTCTGAGAGAATATACATGTTAGAAAAGTTACAGCAGAATGCGTCAGTGGCATTGCATTCTTATATGACAGCAGAACAAAGAGCATTGCCAGGCAATTCATATTTGAAGACATAAGAGAAATAAATTGAAGTTTCTGATCATAATTTTTTCAAAAGCAACAGTTTGTATAGAACAGCATAGTTTTTTTTTTTTTTCAGAAATGATTTTTTGCCAATCTAATTTATCAGAAAAAAAATTACTAATTTAATTTCCTTGTAAAGAAGTGATATTTAGGGAAAAAATAATAATAATAATAAGAAAGAAAAGTTTCCTGCCGTGCTATATCACTCATTTTCAATCATTTCACGTACTTCATTAACAACCAAATATGCCTTGTGGCGACCAATTACCTCAGCCTGTTTCTTGCTGTCTCTCCATAGCTGAAACGCAAACACCATTATTATTAAGTTAAAAAAGAAAGTACCCATTACTGTAAACAAACCCAACCATCAAAGTTCAGCTTAAGGTCGGCTTGCTTAAAGAGTTGCAGTAAATTGACAATGCCCAGCTTGATTGGCCATAGACAATGCAAATTGGATTAATTAAAACACCCAGAAATCATGTTTCTCAAAGAAATGGAACAAACCTGTCTAGTTGGCATTTTATGCAGGGTTGAAGTCCACGGCATCGAAACATGCAAAAAAGATATAATTAGTTAAAACAATCATAATTGCATGACTATAGTAATAAAGAAAGTCAAGCAGGGATCAACAAAAGATCCTATGAACTCACAGTGGCAAAGTGTAAAAACAAAGTGAGGAAATGTCTAGCACATTCAAGGATATGATGATCATTGTATTTGCAATATACATACAGTAGGAGGGAAAAACTAGATTGGGTCCTGTCAAGAGTTTTTTCAGAACTTCATACTATTAGTATACTACCCCTTGTTTAGAAATTGGTTGTTGCCCCAGCCTGACAGAAGAATTTGAAGAGAGAGAGAAAGCAAGAAAGAAGCTGTTATACACGGAAGTTCAGTTTTGTTATTTCAAACATTCACATTCTTTAGAGAAGCTGCAAAAGCAGATTTTTTTTTCTAAAGATTTGGAACACTGCAAAGTGGTGAATCTGGCATTATATGAAAATTGAAACTAGAAATTGCAGATTTACATTCAGTATATAAAGGTTTATAAGTTAGGTTAATGTACCCAAAGGACTGAAGCACAAGTTTGGCAAGCATGTTTAAAAGATTACAGGCGATTGCTATTCTATACTCTTACATTATGCAAAAGATTGAATGATTAGCTGCCATTTAAGTACAAAAAGGTAGTTGTATTTACTATTGGCAGCTCAAGCAAAACTACTATGCTGACAAATTGCTTAAGCAATTGTATTTTGAAGTGTTATGGACATTTACAGTGACTCCAGCACGAGCAATAAGGTTGTGTGAAACACTGTTTACATCTATGCAGCAAAATGGTAATCTATGCAAAACATTGAAAAGAGATTAATAACATTAATCACCAAGTCTGCTTCCTCAACATCATACGCCAACAATTTTACACAAGAACCAAATCTACAAGGTACAAACTCTTTTGATACACACACAAACACAATGGCAGCAATCTGACATAGCCATTGGATTATCTCTGGATGCAGGACCAACAGATAAAGGGTAAAT
Source organism: Durio zibethinus (assembly GCF_002303985.1). The sequence goes on from NW_019168481.1 coordinate 19,959,674, forward strand.
CAATCACAAAGTAGGAGAAGGAAGCTATCAATTGAAGCATTTCTGTAGCCTAAGGAGAAAATACTGCAAAATCAAAGACTGAGCATGCAACAAATTAGTATACGGATGCAAAAGTTTAAAACATCCAAGTTAGATGCTTGGAGATTCCGACTCTGCTCCTAATACTTTAATGGGAAAGATATCTCCAGATTCATCAGTCAGCCACAAAGAAACATGCTAAAAGTGCTATTCGCAAGCTTTTGGCTCATCTAAGGAGGAAGAGCATTGGTTCATAGTCTGATGTCATTTGCATAAGATGAAGGAAACAATTGACAGATGTGCTAAATAAATCAAAAGCTCCATGTCAATACCCTTATTTTACTACAGAAGAATTGATGTGAGACTGGAAAAGATGTTGCTCAACTGCATCCACTATCATGTCAAGATTTTAGCATTGTGGCAACAAAGATTAGTAGAAAAGTGCCAAGATTATGAACGTCATGAGATGTCCAATTCTTCCAAACTAGCTGCAAATTAATGATAATTTTTCAGTTTGCTACTTCAGAGGAATGATCCAAATGCAACTTTTTTCACTAAATGAGCAAAGAGAGGCCTGGTCTTAATGAATGGGAGGAAAAGATTCACGCATTCCCCTAATTAATTTCAAATTAAGGCCACACCTGGGAGATTTGAAGTTTTTTATCTAATATTGCTTATGCATTTTGCATTGAGATGCATGAAGTTGATCTAACTATGAACTTATGCAAAAAATCTGCAAGTACACTCCTTTTTGATAGGTTAGTAAGTTAATAGCAACAAAAAAGGTAATACATCCAAACACATTTGGAGGAAAGATGTCGTAACTATGGCAGAATGATTTGAGAAACAAGGAAGTTACCCTAGTTTCATTGTGATGACAGGTTTAATAGTGTCAGAGATTTACAAAAGAAACTTAGCTAACCTTGGATAGTAATCAGCTGCCAACTTTTTCAATTTTGGTTTCAAATATATAAATTTTCTGCACCAGCTTGCATCCTACAAGTTCAAATAACTTTGTTTTACAATCAAACTCGACATAAGCATTAACTAGGAAATTAAAACAAAACTTCATACTCTGCATTTATTCCCATATCCACAAGAAAATGAAATATTAAAACATGTTGATCTGCATTCTGCAAAAAGGATAAGCTTTTTGCACATTAAATCAACCAAACACACCACACACACACACACACAAATAGATAAATATATATTAATATATTTGTGTCTGCGTTGTGTACTGGTAGTTTCTAAGATAACAATTATGCTTTGCAACAATAATACCTTCATCTAAGTTCGCCAACATCACAGACAAGAACTAAAGATTGAATATAGCAGGCTCAATGCAATTTGAATCAATTGCAAACAACCAAAAACCCAAAAGTTCGACTTGTTTTCAGTGTCATCTAAGCTAGGCCAGATAACCGGATCTTCAAAGGCAGGATATCTCCCACTTATAATCTATTTCCCCCATTTCCTTCACTTTCTTTGGAACCAAAGCACACAATGTTAATTGATCTCATTAAATGTAAAAAGACGTCTCAAAAGCTACACCTCCACGTTTGGAATAGGAGATTTCAATAAGTCCCAAGTTTAAATCTTGGGAATGGCCGATGAGGTTCATGGGATGAGAAAAGACTAACTCAACGCTCAATGTATCTCCATATGTACGAAAATATTATATGGGAATAAGAAATGGTTTATAGAAATCAAATTCTCTACAAAGGTTTTTAAGCGTTGACATTTTCCTGCCAAAATAACTCACTTTCTCAGATTCAACGAACAACAAGAAGTAAACAAAAACATATCAAATCAAAACAAACCATAGAAATCATACTATAAACTACCCAGAAATACACTTAGCAAAGTATAATCAGAGATGCCTCAAGTTGTTGAGCCTCAGCTATGACTCTATAAAACTGACTCTCACTGCAAATTTGCAGCAACTCAAGTGCCAATGGTGCATCATGCAACTCTTCCAAATACCCTTCTTTTTTCAAAGCATTAAAGATTCCAAATTTCCCTCCAAACCCATTAATTTTCTCATTAAAATCCAATGTTTTTCTCTTCAAAGAAAACCCATCAAAGCTTGAACATGGGTATTTCAGAAAGGGTGTTGAAAAACCAGGGTCTCCTCGAAACTTGGAATATAGCAGAGTTTTGAGAGATGAAGAGAAGTGTAAGGAGAATGATTGAGAAGTCATTGTCGGAAATGTTTGTTTTATTTTTAAAGAGTATTATTTTGTAAAGGTTTAAGGTTTAAAACCATGTTTCAGGTTGGGAGCCTTGGACTGTTTCAGGATTTTCAGGGGAGATATAAAATTAAAAACAATCAAAACTTGTTCTTTTTTTCTCTGGCAGGGAAGCATTATAAAATGTTAAGCATCTTTTTGCAAGAAACATAGTTTGAAAATAGAAAAAAGAGTTTTCATAGGGTGATATTTGAGCTTGAGACAAGAGATTACATCTTAAAATATTATATGAATCATGGGAATTAAGTTTTCAGTAATTTATAATATAATTGTAACATTTAATATAATTCATTTTTATTATTAGATATACTAATTATTTAGTACAATAAAAATTGAAAATTACTTTAAAGAACAGAAGTGGAATGTAGTGAAATGTTCTTGGTCAGTCATTGTTTAAAACATGAAAGTGAATCTTATTCAAGCCTTATTTTTATAATGGAAACAAAGAACCTTCCATTATCATTAAGAAAGAGAAAAATGTTACTACATTTACCATGTAACCCAACTAACACGTAAAGATAATAATGACAATAAAAGATTGAGAAAAGCCATATCAGGTTCAATCTGATTTACTGTTTTTTCTTTGTTTGTGTTAAATCACGTAAGAAAAGCAACACACCAAAGCTTCCAATAGGGATACAAAATTCCAGAATTGACATAACCAATGCAACTCTAGAAAGTTTATTTAAAGAAGGAAAATCTTTCAGCTTCTCAAATTCTCAATAATCTTGGAGAGTGCTGAGTAAGTTCCAAAGGCTGATGAAACTACTCCCACTGCAATAACTATAATACAAAGTGTAGCCTATAAAAAAGAAAAGCAAAGATTATGAGAGAAAGGAAGAAAGAAAAACTAAGCATTCTGAAAGATGCATGTTCCAAACGAACTCTTCTTGGATTCAATTTTCTTGTTTCCTTCTATGTGCAGATGCATTAAAACTGGTTAATTTATAAACTGTTAGATTAAGTATAAGTGTATATGATGTATTTATATATGCCTTTTACATGTATTATATGATCATATACCTGAATACGGGTCACTTTACCCCTCAGGATGGTTAAATAACAAGCAGGGGGAAGTATCAAGGTCTGCGATGGAAGTAATTGTCAAAAATGCTATTAGTCTTCTGTTCTATAGTTATCTCAACCAAGTAACATTTAAAAGTAACAGAAGAAGCTCCATGATTAATAAGGTAACTTACCACAAGCATTGTGAGTAAAGATCCTATCAATGACATCACCAAACCTGCAACAAGGGAAAATTTTCTGATGATGACCTAGAAATTTAATGGAATACCTAGCACTAACTGGATGATCCAAGCACAAAGATCAAAGAATAACATAGAACATATTCTCTTAGTTCAAATTTCAAAATAGCAGATACGATTGCAAGAGAAGAGTTCTGTCTTTGAAGATGAAGATAAATAGAAGACGCTTACCGAAGAAAGGGATGCTGAGACCAACAAACAAGGTTGAGATCACGAGTGATGTTCTAATTAAGAGAGCATAGATGTGAGACTTGAGATGGCTTGATGGTATCAACTCCTCAAGACTCATTGCCACTGGAGACATGGTTAATGCATATGTTTGGTCTAATTAAGGCAGAACAACGGTTTTTCTTGGATATGAGATCACAAATGATTACAAATATATAGCTAGACTTTGTTTAAGTCAACAGGCAGAATAAGATGATAACAATTCTCTTTCTTGAAAGGACAATGAAAGAGAAAAAACGTCAAGTAAGAAAGAGAGTGGGGAGTTATGCTTACTCATGATCCCTCATTTTCTATAAGAACTGTCAAGTTCTTGTTCCCACTTATTTTCATGACCTAGTAAGCTGATTTCACAGTAATTATGCTATATATAAAGAAAAGGATATTTGGTAAGTGGGTTGACTACCTGCAGAATAACAAAAAAATAAATGAATTATAGTTAACAGATAGGATATTAATTACTGAACACAATGTTCATAAAATTGGTGCATTAATGACATCTTCAAATATATGCAATTCTACCACTTGCTATAATTAAGCACGGAACAAATTGTCAAGATAAATCTGATAAGAAGAGCGTACTGTTGTCCACACAGCAATCTTTGAAGCAATCAGATCTTCAGGCATGTTAAGAGTAAACTGTGATTCTGTTGCTTCTCCAAACATTGTGTATCCCATAATTGCAGTTCCAGCATACAACAAAGAACAGATTCCAAAACTGCAAGGAAATTAAAACCAAAATTGATAAGATTGGCAGCTTTTCTAATTAGAAAGAACCCCTTAGAAGGAATAAGAGGCAGCTGGTTACTAATCAACAATTTTTATCCCTTTTGCTTACACCACCTTGAACTATCAAAAAGAATAATAACTTTGAACGATCTAAATAATGCAGAAAAGTAAAAAAATCTAGCAAGAGCAACAAGACAAATCTCATGTAGACAGAAAATACTCTGCATTTCAGAGTTTCTTAATATAAGAAATAGAAATGAGCAGCTAATTTACCATGCTAAGAGTACCGAAGGGAATTGATTTGGTTTCGCCATTGAGGTATAGATATTTGGGAAAACAGCATGTCCTGAATAGCAGTAACCATAAAGCCCAATAGCAACTGGAAGGGTAGACAGGTTCAATGTAGTTCCTTTATTATGAAAGCCAACTTGATCTACCAGGCCAACCCAAAACAAGCAGAGTACTACCAAGATTGATGCAACAACTCCACCAGCTGGAAATAGAGAAAGAATACATTAAGACAATCTCAAACTATGTTACAAAGTGCAGTGAGAGATGGCCTAGGGGATGAAGAGAGAAAAATTAAAATGAAATGATATTATGGATTTAAGTTAGGAAACATTATAGAACAGTATGTTGCTTACCAGAGATATAACTAAGAACACTGAGGTCTCTGAGCCAAACTGTAGGAAGAACAGCAAGGGTTGTCATCAATGCAAAGAGACGGGTCGAGTTCAACTCAAGTCCACCTAGACTAATATGTGCATTTGGGAATATGGATGACAAGTTATCACCCTCTAAAATTATGTATTCAACACAAGAAGCCTGCATGGAGGATTATAAGAGTAATTAACCTCATTGGTGTAGAACATGTTCAAGAAAAAATCCATGGCAATGGCTACATTCTCTATGATATAAATATGTGATCAAGTAAATAATCTATTTATCATCAACAGTATTAGATGATAGTGGCAGGTGATTCTAAAATGAAACTTCCTATAAGTAAAAAACCGTAAGTTCAACAGGTTATGGAGAACCTTTTATTACAATTTATCTGCAATTTTGACCAACAAAGAAAAAGAAACTTTTCCCCCTGCAGGTTTTCAATTAAGATATATGCAAAAGTCTTCGCAGCTACAAACATAAAATGGTATTAAAATCTGGAATTTTTTCTGAATACTGATTCAATGACAAAAATTCACCTGGAGGTACTTTTCAGGAAGTCAAAACTCAGACATATAGTCTATGCCTTAATGAGTGGTACTTGCCATTGAACCTAGCTGCACTTGGCATTGGCTGAACAATTTTTTATCATATTATTCTCAAATTATTCCTGACAGAAGCTTCTAATGGAATCTTAGCTTAAATTTTCTCATTTCTCCAGGGTAGATAGACAACTATTGGATTTATCAGGAAAAAAAATACAACAGTTATTCTTATAGAAAAGCCAGCTGTACTTACATATAACTCCACATATAAAATTATCTGCAGCCACGAAAAAAAGACAAAACTGACATCAGTAATCATTCAGTTTTTGTAAACTAGTCTTAATTTAATCTGTCAATTTCCTAGTTTCTATCTTAATAATCAAAGCCTTAGACTTACCGAAAGGGCAATTCTACCCACAGTACCAAATGCAGCTTGACCAATGTCTGGGTAAGTTTCAAGGCCAGGTTTACTATCCAGGCATTGGCGCAAAAGCAGCCCAGTGTAAAAAGAAAGCATTGCAAATGTGAATAATATTATAAGGCCTAACCATCCTCCTTCCTTGGCAGCATATGGGGTAGAAAGGATTCCAACTCCACATAGCACATTAATCCCTGCATAAACCCAAACGGAAAAGACTAAGGAATGCTACTTTATTTAATTTGGTTGAAACTCTGAAATCTGGTTTCAAATGTAAGTAAATGCATCTTATATTACTCTAACATGGACTTATGGGTTAGATGTGGCTTCATATGACAGGTTGGATGACTAAAATTTAAAGGCCTTTTTGTCCATTCAAGGCCAATAATTAGTGAAGTTCAGTTCACCATAAGTTCTTTCAATGGGATCTTCCTAATGAAAGACTAGAATAGTTAAAACCATCGTAGACATCCAGAAGCACCCTGATTATTTTTTTCATGATTTGATTTTAGTCAACTGAACCAAACCAGAATTAAGCAATCCTTTTTGGAAGGATTTATGACTAAATCAAAGTTTCTAAGAGTAGCAAGAAAATAGCGTTTCAATCACATTGACAGATTGTAACTATGTGACAAATAAAATTTGGGGAATGGCCAAGAATTGAGTAAACTAACCATTAATCACAGCTTGCCCATATGAGCTCTGCCGAGAAATTGGAAGTTCATGGGAGACCTTGGATGTTTTGTCATCTACTCTTACAGACTGTCTCCTTGATGGGATCGGAGGTAGCAGAGAGTGCGAACTACGTCTTTGATTATGTATCTGATCATCTACTGTATGTAGTAGAGGTTTTGTCACTGAAGATAATGATTCTGGAGTTTGTCTTCTTGTTAAAGATGAGGAAAGAAATGAGCTGCCCAATCTTGAAAGTGAAGGAGTGCCCAAAAACCCGATACTCGGAGATTGTACACTACTATACAGATCAATAGACTGCCTGAAAAATTGACAGAAGCCATAAGCATTTAAAACTAGAAGAGGAAGCAATGCCTAAAAGAAGTGATTAATCAGGTTTTTTTTACCTGATTCAAGTATCTAATGTTACACAGATCAAAGGTTCTATAACAGTTGCTAATGTCACATTAGTTTACTTTGAATCCATGACTTTCAGCTTATGTCAAATTTGGCAAAATCTTTTATACCAGAATATACTATTATTTGTATGCTTGAAGGTTCCAGCAGCAGAATGGAGAAAATTTTAGTAATCAAAATTGAATGAGATAGAGAAAACTACTTTTTGTTGTACTTTATAGTTTAAAAATCAAAACCCTCAACCAACTTAAATGGTCTATTTTCTAAGAGGATCCCTTAGAGGATTCATGTTTCCACTATCACCAGGGTAGCGTTAGCCAAATTCAATAATTAGAGACAGATTTTAGGCCAACGTGTCATAGAGAAGCATATCTTATACAACATTCATCAATGATGGCAATTTTGAGGGTATCGATTACAGTTTAAGTACTTTTTTTCCCTTTCTAAAGAGATGCTCCAATCTACCTGTATTTTACCTGCATTATTATATACCATCTCTTATACAAATACACAATCAGTCTTCATCAAGAAAAGTAAATCAAAGTAATGATGTTAACAAGCATCTGCATCCCAGAAAGAGGAAAAAAAATTAAAATTTTTTTGGCCCGACACTTCTTACTCCTTAAAACAATCCAGGCTGCTATGACTATGAGACTTAACAAATGAAAGTGAACAGAATAGAGCAGAGTTCTACATAGGAGTAGTAAATTATGTAAGGATGAAAAAGAGATATGACCTGTAACTTTGAGGCCATGAAATATTGTAGGAACTGGGTTTGTTATGCTGCTGGTTTTCAGCTGAATAATCAGAAGCATCAAATTCGTTTCCATCATCTTCACTTTCCTGTCTGTTAAAAACTTTCTCCTCATCTTCCTCATCTTCACTCTCAATATAGAAACTCTGATCCGAGACCGAGCTCTTCATTCTATTCAATCCTCAATCTCCTGCTGCAAAAATCTTAAAGCTCAATACATATTCTATTGTTAAACCATGTTTAATTCAAAGAAGGAATTGGATTAAAAAGGCTATGAAATAAGAGGAAAAGTCACATTTTGCATACCTTAAATGGAAGAATTCAGTTAGTGGCTTGTTTTGGCAGGTTGTTTCCACCTAAAAAATGTCTGAAATTAAATAAAAAAACTAAAAATAAATAAATAAATCAATCTTTACAAAAAAGGAAAAAGATCAGTCAAATTGTTCAGAAATAGCAGATTGCTTGCATGAGTGAAATTACAACAAAAATGGTCGATAATTGTAAAGAACGTCAAGTATTGGAATTCAGTAATAACACAATCACGCACAAATTCGTATTTCTAGGAATCGAGTTTGAAGCTTTCAAATTGAACTCTTAAAGTCTTGAACTTTTATGTTCTGTTTAGTTTCTGAGTAAAAAAATTTGGAGAAGGCAAAAACATTTTCTTTTTTTTTTTTTGTGAAATTAGAATACTGAAAACTCAGCCAAAGCAAGAAGTTTTGAATTCCTCAACACATTCCCTTTCTTCACCTCAGTTTTCTCAGCAACCAAACAGCAACCTTCAGAACATTAAAAAAAAAAAAAAAAAACAGAAACCAGAATCCAAAATCAGCCCCAGAATTTTCTCAGCTAACTCAAAACAGAAACCATATTTACTACGCTACAGATTACAGAACCTCTCTTTCTATACAAACACTGCAATGGCTTCTTTCTTTATAAGAAACAAAGAATAGAATCAGAAAAGTAAACCTTTTTCTGAACATCTGATACAAAAAGTGAACTGGGTTTGGGTTTGTTCTTGAGTTGAGGATCTGTATCAATAAACAGAAAAAAAAAAAAAAAAAGCACACAGAAAGAAACTGCTAGAAACAGAAAAATGTTGTCTGCTGGTTGTCATCGTCAAATAAATAGGAACAATCTTTAATTTTCTAACTGAATATTAAATCATGCATGCGACCAAAAAGCAATAATTCACTCCTATAAATTTTTTCTCTGTCTGTACTTTGATACTGTTTTGAAGAATTTTTTTTGGATTATGATTAGAAATTTCGTCTTTTTATGAATATGTATTGTTTATAATTAAATCTAAATATTATCAAATCAAAATGAACAAAAATAAATAAGAAAATTGCCAAAAAACCGTAACGTTGACACAAACAAACTTACGTAATTCTTGCCCAGATAATCGACGGGTATAATGGATGTTTTAAAGAGAAATTGTTGACTTCTTTTTTAATAAATAAAATCTCATCCTTGTTTAAAAAGAATACTTTTTATTATTGGATTTGGATTCCTCGACCACATTGGACAACAGAATCGCTTTGCTGATTTTCCGCTTCTCAGATCAATGTCCATGTGCTTCTTGTCTTGTCCTTTTTTTAAAACATAAATTTAGCCCACAATTTCATACAAAAAAAAAAACATAATTTGACAACAATAATGGCAAACTTGATTTAGCAGTTTTGTCCCATAATTTTTGTCTATCTCAAGAGTTACAATTTGAGATTATAATTTAAAATTTTTAAATTCGAATTTTGAGATACTTTTACATTCTTGTAATGCAATTTATGAGATAAGATAAAATTATTTTTTATCTTGTAATTCAAAATTTTTGCTTTCTTTTCAACTTATTTGTCTTGCAGACCATTTAATAATTTTAATAATCTTACAAAATTAATTTCATTTGGAAATTTGAGGAATTCAAATTCTTTGATTTTGGGTATATAAAATTATCATTTTTCACTATAAAATCTAAAATAAAAAATATATCTGTCTAGGTTTCTACCCACTTGACCAATTGAGTCAAGGTGTAAACACAATTATTGTGCAGTTGAAAAATGCATGGATGAATACTAGATAAGACAAGGAACATTTCTCTTATAATCATTATAATATAATTAATTAATTAATTATAATTTAAAATTATATAAATTTATAAAAAATTATATGAAATTCATATTTATAAGTGGATGAATTTTTATATAATTTTTTTATTGTAATAAAAAAATTATAAATGATATATTTTCGATAAGATATAGATTATATAAATCACAGCCTGTATAATCTAAAATTAGATTAAAAAAAAAAAAACCCTCGTGCAGATAATGGACAGAACCAGAGATCCAATCTGGGTGCAATCACAAAAGAAAAAAAAAATTTTATCCATTCTTTTTATTAAAAAAGAAACATGTTTTTTGTCGAAATTTATGCACATGCGATTGTTTGTGATTGTGAGGTGAATGGATAAGAATACATGTTCAAAATCGATTTGGATAATCAAGCACTGATCGATCATGAAAAACTTTCATTTCAATCTCACTCGAAATCAAAATGGACAAAAAAAAAATCATCAATATCATTATTTCATGTTTGGATACGTAAAAAACGTTTTGCACCAAATTAATTCACTCCACCAATAAACTCACAAAAAAAAAAAAAAAAAAACTCCACCAATAGTCCAAGATTTTTTTTTTTTGATAAAAAAATTTTAAGATAAATAAATTGTTTAATTTTTCAAGTTATGATAAAATGTACCGTACCTAATAATTTAAGAAATATGTTATTACAAATTATGTATTCAAAATGATTTCAATAAATGATCACCGATAAAATTTGAACTCAAAAATTTTTTTATTGATAAGAACGAATTTAATCGATTATATCAAATATTTATTGATAATAAACCAAGATTTTGATAAAAAAAAAAAAAAAAAAAAAAAAAAGACCCACCGAACTAATTTAGTCTACCAAAGCACATATTTTGCAGACAGAAAATGATTGTACAAATTAATTTTATAGTTTATCGAAAGGCCACTACTTGGGAAAAAAGCTAATAGTTGAAAGCAAAAGGTTTCTTCAACTAGATTGATTCCAATAAAGCTTTTTCAATCGGAATCTTGATGCAATTAGATACATCCATTGCTTTTCGAGGATGAATATTCCTAAAAATATCCTTAGCTCTGCTCACCTCAATCCACTTGTAAATCACCATGATTTATTCACGTGTAAGTTACCATGATTTGTTATATGAAATATTCTAATAGGAAAAGATACTACTAATGAAGGATTCGCTGCATTTGGCAAATTTATCTGATTCAAGAGTGAGTAGAACAATTAGTTTGGTTCGTATTTTAAGGGTGGATGATCCCTCATTTACATTAATTTCGAATGCATAATTTTATTTTTTATTTTATATGAGATAAGCATAATCCACGAAAAAATTTTAATTCGAAATCAAGATTTCTATACGAGTTTTTTAGTGTGCCCGAAAGAAAATACTACTACTTCCAATTTTTCCAACAAGGGTAAAAATGAAATAAATTTAAATGAGCGACTGTAAGTTAAAATATTTATACATTAGCTTGCTATCCATATGATGTATAAATTATTTTTATTTTATTTAAATTTAAATAAAAATTAAATTAATATTATTGAATTATGTATATGTTTAAAATATATGTAAAATATAAATAATAAAATAAAATATCAAATCATAATAAAAATAAAAATTTTAATTAAAAATTTAACAAACTTTAAAATATATGATAAATAATATTAGAGGAAGAAAAAACATATACAAAATATTGTGAATAATATTATTAAGTATACCAGCAAAATATTAAAATAAAAATTAAAAATCTTATCACTTCAAATAAATTTATTTAATTTGCACCTTCAGCTTCTTTTATTATTTTTAGACATTTGCAGATTTATGTAATTTTAAGATAAATTTTATTTATTTAAAAGAAATAATGATCTTATATGTTTAAATAATATATGTGATAACTTACTCGAATGTACATTTTTTTATAAGAGTTTAAATAAAATCATAATCTTTAATATCTACATGGCTTTTCAAATATTTATGCCTTTTAATTGTTTTAAGGTTGATATTTGATATAAAATATGCTCACATAAAAACTAAAATGAAATAGTTTTAAATTTTAAATAAGTAATAGTATTAAATTATAAACAATTATTTAAGAAAATTATTGGCAAAAGGTTTTAAGGAAATGTATTAAACTATTTATCTTTTCTATTTTTTTTAAGTAAATACTGACTCTTTTCTGCATAAAATATCTCATGAATATATGTATCAATCAATCTTAAACTTTCATAAAAAAGGTTATAATCATTGAGTTATATTTCAAAAATATAATAATGACAATCAACTCTACAATATTTGTCCATTTAGTATCTCCATCTTTTGCATAAATAAATGAAACAAATTTATTGAGTTTTATTTTTTTGTTTTTAAATTATAATAAAAAAAGATATTAGTTTAAATTTGTTCTAGTTAAATTTATTATGAATTGAGAAATAAAAAAAATATTATATTACAGTTGATTTAAAAAAAAAAATCCTACCTGATGGAGTAAATAATATGTTTAGTGCAATAGTACTAATCATAAAAAAAAAAAAAACCATATTAGTCCCTTTAGTAATAATAAACTAATAAAAAGAGAAATTAAATTAATTGTAAAAAAAAAATAAGTTTAGCTCATATGCTTTGTGAGATATTGAAAAAACTATATAACTAAGAACCACCAACAATAAGAGTTTTCGTGAAATTATTCTAGTATTTTTATATTTTTTTCACATTTTCTTAACATATTAATATTAAAAATCCATAACAAATATTGATTTAAATTGAAATTTTATTTTAATTCAAATATATCTGAATTTATTTTTTAAAGCTACTTGATTATTTATTAAAATTATCTTTATCTACAACTAATATATTTAAAAACCGGAGATAATGCAATAATTATTTATAAAAATATTAAAGATATTAAATAAAATTTTTAAAAGCTATAATAAATTTAAATAATCATGTTAGGTGCTAATAAATGGAAAAAGTTAAATTATTTTAAAATTAATTTTAAATTGAGATGAAATAATGTATAAAAAAAAAGAATTTCATTAGAATTTAAATTGATTTTTGATTAAATTTTAAAATTTAAATAATTTAATAATTTTTTAAATATATTTTTTTAAATAATGTAAAATTAATAAATATTTTATATATAGTCATAATGATAAATTTTAATAATTGTTTTATGTGCCCAAAAAAAAGAAACTGTTCATGTCAATAAATACTATTTGATAATTATATATGTTATAATATATATATATATATATGATTTGATGTTTATCTCATAAATTACATTCAACTTGTAGCCCATATGAACTGCCTAGTGTATTATGTGACAGTTTGATGTACAAAATTCCTGTAGAAAGGGAAGTAGAAAATAATTTAAAAAAAGAAAAGTAAAAGAACAAGCTAGTATTATCTGGCTCAGCAAAGCAAACACGGCAATGCGGGCGACTATGGTTGACCACTTTACCTAGTTAGGCCAACAACTCATCGAAGCTATCCTTGCTCCTCCGGAAACAAATGTGATAATATAAACAGAATGCAAAATCTTCATCATGTAATCAACAAGTATGGAATGGAACTAATCCTGCAACGGCCTGAGTATAAACGGAAAATATCTAAGAACCATCACATGAAGTAGGGAAGCTGACTCCATCTTTTAGATGGCTAATTGATGTCGGCCATAACCATCTCAGCGCGTTAGGACCCAATACCTGATTAAGAGGCCAACAAATCACATACTAATATCTTACAGGTATGATTTAAGAGGAAAAGAAAGAAAAAGGAAAGACACACATATGGCCAAGAGAGAAAGAGAGAGAGTGAAGTACCAAGGTAACATTTTTGTAAACACTATGATCAAATGGATGACGATAGCTCTGCCCGGATTTCTTTGCCAACCATGCAGCTCGTGCTCCTTCATAATACTGGCAAAAGGATAATTTCGTAGTGACTTAAATAATTATGCAGGAGTAGTTCAAGCCACACATCCAACTGTAAAAAGTCAATATACCTCTATGGTTGTCATATTGTGAGTTATAAGGTAGATATGCCAACCTAAGAAAGTCCCAAGTGTTGCACATAATGCAAGCATCATTGCTCCACAAGCAACCTACTACACATGCCACCCTGAGAATTTATTAATAGCTTCTAACTTCTCAAACAGTTGGATTGGAGAGAGAGAGAGAATGGTACTTACAAACTTAAAGCAGGCAGGATTGATGACAAAGTTTTATAACTTATAGGAGGTCAAACACTATGTGAGCAGACTCTGGAATTAATTTGGTACATTGATTTAATTAAAAAAACTCACAAGTCTCTATAGAAGCTCAAATTTTAATTTAATTTAGTATAGGTAAACTTAAATTTCAAGTCTGCCCTAGAAAATAAAAGAAGGTGGTCCGAGAACTATAGTCTAGACTTCAGCAAAGAAAAGAATTTATAATTGAGGGCTCTCAACATAACAGCCAGGGGTAAAACAAATCCAACTAAGAAAGGCTATCTAGCTCTTTTGGGACATTACACCCCAGATCGTCAAAGGCTTGGGTCAGATTAGGGTGGTTTTTAGTCTTCCATGTTTGGGATAAGAAAAATCAAGGTTAACCTAAAAACATGTGCTTCTCACTTTAACATATCCCCTTATATATACAAAATAAGTGTGCACAGACATGGATCAAGTCTAAGAAAATTGAGGAAGTTAAACAAAAAAGTAAGCCAGAGAATGTACATTTTGAAATAAGAGGGCATGGATGGATTAAGAGAAAGAAAATCTATAGCATCAACATAGCTTGGAGGTACTTAACCAGAATTTATGCAAGGTCTAAAAGAAAAAGGGTAAAATGCTGTCGCCAATGATATTTACTATGGAATCTGCCACACAACCAAAAATCACACAAATACATAGCATTTCTACTAGCTAGGAACAGCCTATTGCAGACATGTCGTCCTCACTCCTCACTTACCTTCACAACAAATTTAGAAACAGGGGACAGGCATTTGGCCAGAATTCTAGCTTAACTTATGCAGTTGACCAGAGATATTGCTGTCACAAAAATAAAATTGCAGATGCACCTAATCAACTACATATTATTAACTACAACTTACATAAAAAATTTTGAGGGGAGTTGCTCTGTAATTCCAGTCCTTCTGACATGAACAGCTTATTACAATTACCTAAGCATGAAAGGTTTTATATTACAACTTGGGGCAACTTTGTAACATTAAAACAAAACAAGGAGCAAATGATACATACTGTGGAGTGGATGCTACTCATGGTTGCATAAAGTATAAGAGTGAAGAAAGCTTTATAGTTCCAATAACCAACACAATTATTTATCCACAGGCAATGATGGTCCTGCACTCAATTTAGAGCATTAGCAACCATAAATCTGAAAATTTCATGGTCAAAGAAACACTCTTCCTCAAATAAAAATTGATAAAAGACATATATCCTACCATCATTAGTATGCATCTTCTGCAAACCCGGCAGTGATGAGCCCTGGGAGGTTTATATGCAGCACACTTGTTACAGTATTTTGATTGTATACCCTAAATCATTCATCAATGAAGTCAGAAGAAGTTATACATTCTGCATAACTGAATTAAAAATAACAAATTCTCTTAGCCCTTATCTTCTTGATTTCCATACATCATGAGTCAATAAAGAAAACCAAAATAACATTAAAGCTCAAATAGAACAAAAATTCGGCTTTCTCTGAAACTATTGATTTGATAGATAAATTAAGGAAAAAAAAAAAGCTTACATTTTTCTTGGATTCTTGATCTGAGACAGAACTATCTTCAACATCAGGGAGATAAGAAAAGGGAATGTGACCTGGGTCAGTAAGGACACCGACAAAGAAAGAGAAGAGACAAAGAGAAGCCAAGAAAGAGAAGATCATGGCATTTAGAGACCCAACTGAGCTCTGCAAACCAACCCAATCTTCAATGAAAATGAAAACTGTCATACAATAAACAAAACCAATCAAGAGAAACACAGCAAAGATTGGAACTGAAAAGAATTTTCGGTACTTCATTTTGGAGAATTCTTTGGTCGACAAGAAACAGGTATCATTGACATGAAAGTTTTTGATAAATTTTTCGGTCGTTGGCCACTTGCTAGAGAAGAAGAATTTCATAAAAGCTCTTGGGCTGGTTTTTGGGTCAGATGGTAACCCGACTTTGAGCATTTTTTATAATTAAAAATAAAATAAAAAAATACATTAAAGTTACGTTTGGATTAATTTAAAGATACGATACTAATTGTTTTATTATTTACTTGTTATGCACTTAAATTAAATTATTAAATTATGAAAAAATTAGATATCCTATACTAATAAGATAACTCTATCTTTTAAAAAAAAGAATTATTTTTAATTTATGAGATTAAATAATTTATCATAATTTTTAAATAATAAATTTTTTATTTTATCCGTAAATTTAAATTATCAATTTCTCTACTCTCCAAATATTCTTCACTCTCCGTCAATGGAAAGTGAATACATAAAAATCAAACTTTGATATTTTATAAACTATCAAGTAATTTGTAATTCAAACTTTAATATTTTTTAAACTATAAGCTATAAGCTTTTTAATATAAAATAATATATAATTTTATTTAAATTTATATTTATTTATTATTTATTTGATGTATCTATTTGTTTATTATGAGTATTTTTTTAGTCAAAATTATTGAAGGAATTTATCAATTAAAAAGGTATTTGGGCAACTTTAATTAATTGATAGATGATCTCTAAAAAAATAATTGAGAAATTATATAACTTGTGATAACATAAAAATCAAATTAGCATATAAAGGGTAATTTTGACCAATAAAAAAAATCATCTTATCTTAATTTTAATTTTGCACTTAATAAACATGATAAATGGTAAAACAATATCCGACCTTATTTTTAATCCTTACACATACCAAACATAATATAGAATAATATAATTTAATCTAGTTTTATCTATAATTTTATATTATTTTATCATATTATAATTTTGTACATCAAATATAACCTAAAGGTACTAAATTTATCACACAAGATTATATAAAAATACATCAAAGTTTGATTATCGTTAATGTGGACTAAATGTATTTTTTATAACATTTTAAATAAATTCAGTATATTTTGATGTATTTTTTTATTATTTTATGTAGTAAATTCAGTGATTTTTTATAACCTTATGTAGTAAATTCAATAATCTTTGATGTATTTTTTTTATAATTAGTAAATTCTCTACTTTTTTATTTTTATCTTGATAACCTTAACTTTATTAACTTTTACAAATGTGTATCATCATATTTAAAGGACCAACTATATAATATATAATTATTTTACATTATCAACACTTATTAAATTATTTTACATTTCAACAAAATATTAAGAACCATAATAATATGAATTATTTGAAACTTGGGAATGCAAGCCACAACAACAATAATAAATGCAAATTTTATGTAGGAATTAAATTTTCTTTTTAAAAAAATTTCTTAAAAAATAAATAACTTAGAGATAATTTAAATAAAAATTCTAAAATAAATTACACAACATCAAAAGTAACAACAATTCAAGTTATGTCGCATGGGCTGAAGAGAGAGATAACAAGTGACCTTAATTAGTAGATATTCAAAACCCAATCTAAATCAAAGAAAATTACCCTAACAAAATTAACATAATTTTTGAAAACGTGATTAAATCAAAACAATTTTAAAAAAAAAAAAAAGGTCTTGAATTACCTTAAATTTTTTAAAAAAAACCTTGTTGGATTCGTCAAAAAATATTCCTTGTTTAGATGAATGTAAAAATAAATTACAAGCAGAGAAAAAGAATGATCATAGTGGCGATGAAATGAAAAGAGTTTAAAACTTTATAATTTTAGGTTTATCAAGTTTTGTTATATGTAAATTTGATTTAATTTTATGTTAGATTTATTTAATTATTTTTAATTTATTGATCGATTATTTAATGATTTTTTATATATTAATATAATACCTAATCATTATTGTAACTTTTACCATACTTGTAATTTCATAAAAAAAAATTTTCAAATTGTTGATTAGTACTATACCAAAAATAATAGAATTAGTTACATGATTTGAAGTAATTTTTTGCTGTTCTTTTACTCACTTCATTCCTTGCTAAAAGTTAACGACTTGAACTTAATTAGGATTCCAAATAATTTCAGGAAGCATATATCTCATTATTGCATGGTCAATGACTCATTGCCTAATGCTACAAAATTATTTATTCTTAAAATGAAAGTTAAATACATGTCTTAATATGACGACATGGGTATTCGAATAACTTTGAAGTTGAAAGAGTATTTAAATATTGCAATTTTAAGTCTGATTGTAGATATATAGAGTTACTTTGATAAAATTTAATTTAATATTAAATTTATTTATTTAATGTTGGATTCTGATTTATAGGTTTATAGGTGAGTTATGTATATTTAGCTTTTTAAATTTTTAATGTTGCTTGACATATATAATGAAAATTTCTTTTATGTTTATATTTTTCGAGATGTTGAAATTATTCTTTGATGATGGTAAAACTTTATAATTTATTTAATATTGGATTTTTATTTATAGGTTTATAGTTGGATTTTATATATTTATTTTTTAAAAAAATTTTAAAGTGACTTGAAAAAATAATGAAATTTCATTTATATTTATATTTTTAAGATATTAAAATAAATTTTAAAAAAAAACAAAAAATAAATTAAATAAAATAAAAAATAAGAAGTAGAGAATGAAAAAAGGGAGAGATGCTACGTGAACACCCTCTTTTTCTTCATTCTCTACAAAATTAAATATTAGATTAATCAAAAGAGAGATATTAATCATTGGAAACTCATTCAAAGGATAGATACTAATCATTGGGATCTCGTTCAATTAGCTAGAGAGCATATCTTACCTAGTCCAGAATACTAACTCAAATTTTAAAAGCTTTTGTAAAAGATTTTTTTTTTGACATGCTTGTGGGATTCCCTAAGATATTGTGATGATCAAGTTTACTTAAATAAGTCAATTGGTTTATAAATATAAAGTGAGTTTTAACCTTTAAAATTACGAAAGAAATAATTTTTATATGAAAATCAAGTTTATAAAAATGTGAAGACGTAAAGGGCATGCGTTTAAAAACTAGAGAGCATGAAATTACGTTTGTTTCGAAGTTCAAGATTAATGTTTGGAATCCAATCATGCTAAATATTATGTCTTGTGTGTATGCTTTAATTTTTATTGATTTTGTCATTAAACGTATACGTTTATGATTGAAAATTTCAATATATCTTAATGTAAAATGTGTAAAAATTAAAAACTAATAGAAAACTCAGAAGCTAGAAAAGCGGAAACTCAAAGCAACTGTGATAACAAAAGCTTGAGCTCTCAGCTATAGCAAACCATACATTAATAGTTTGATAGTTTGATATTAATTCCACAAAGCTTTCATTTAAGCTTCTGTGGTCTGAAATTGGCTCGTACAATGTAAATGGTTATGATCATTCAATTCTCATCTCATTTCAATTCGCTACTGTATTTTTTTTCAAAGAGGGGAACAAACCATAATTATCATCATGGTTTGCCATGGGGACCATTGAATTTCAATCGTGGCCCCCTTCGACCGACGGTTCCAATGGCGGTTCATGGTGAAAAGAAAGGCTGAACACATATAAGTTGACTACTCAATAAGTAAAGTTGTTCCGACCTCGATAATGAGTAGTTTTGAGTTTGATATTTCTAGTTCATCAAAGATAGAAAAAAAAAAAGGGGTCCTAGCTAGCCAGTGTACTTAAAGTGACCAGAAAATTATGGATCGGAGCAGCTGGTGCCAGCTAGGGGAAAGGTAATGCATGAAAGGAGGGGACCATGAACTTTTGATTCAGTGTATTTCTTAAATTTGGTATAAATGGCATAACATTTTAGATTGAAAAAGCTGCAAATTAAAGGCTTGAGGGGACAAGGACATCTAGAAATTAATTATAAGATGCATACCGATCAAATAAAAGGGGCATCTGGCATGCTACTGATCATCAACGAAAACTGGAAGTTGCAGTACAAATTATAATAGCAACCAATTTTTTCTCTTGTAGAAACAATGAGCTCAGTGGTTTGTTAGCTAGCCTATGTAATTAAACAAGTGAAGTGAAATTCTTTAGGCTTTTTTGTGAGTACTTTGAGCCAGCCAAATTTGATCCAAAAGGAAAATTCTGCAGACAAAAGCCTGTGGCATATATATGAGAGTACTGAAAAAAATTCCTGAAGCAAGAAGGATGGCATTCATTGAATTAAATAGATATGCATGATAATCATTCATGGTTTTGCCAGGAGGAATTAATCCAGGTAAAGTAATTTGGCTAGGAAAAGAGAAAAATAAGGGGGACCAAAACAAAAAACTAAAGACGATTAAAAAAGTACTGAAGTTTACATGAGTTCAGGCTGTGGCAAGAAGAAATTAACTGCCTATAACTTGACATCCTGCACGGTCCATTTAACTATGATCAGTAACTTATTCTGACTATTTCTTTTCTCATAAAATTCAATGAAACAGTTATGTTTTTTTTTTTTTTGGTTGTAGGAAGAAAATAGTCAATAAAGTAATGAACATGTAACTATATATCCTGGAAGGACCTAACCAGAAACAAGTTAATTGAATTGGCTTGAACTTTCAAAGGTCTTCATTTCTTTTCTTTTTTTTTTCATCTAAAAGTTAGGCATTAGTTGAATGTATATCATCGTTGAGAATAGAAGAAACCTTGACTAATTTTATAAGGGTTGATCAAATAGCAGTACTACAGCATTTGGAACACATTTTGAAATCATAAAATTCAAAAGTTTATTCCAAAAAAAAAAAAAAAAAAGAACCTGCAGGATATGGTTTTCTCAACATTAAATCAGATTCAGAAAGACTAATTAATCTCTAATTCTTTTATTAACTTCGTTAATCATTAGTTGTTGCAAATCCATTTTTATTCATTGATTAAACTGAATGGTATAGTAATCAAACAAACTTCTGCCCACACATAAAGATCAAATTAAGGAGGAAATGGTCCCAAAACCCCACAAATTAGCCATTGTTTCTGTGTACTTTTATTGTCAGATTGATATTGTTAGCAGTAAATGCATTTTTAATTTGTATTAGTTATTTACAAGGAAATATCTGATTCTTATGCAAAAGCTGTGGTGATATAGTAAGATTTTGACTCAAATATATGTTTGAGATAATAGCTTTACTCCATTAAAGCTTTGATGAAGAAATGAAAGACTCAGATATAACCCAAATCCAAAGTGTATTACATATTCATGATTGCATGGAACATATATAGAGTGAGAATGATTTATTTATTATGATCACATCGTACACTTTTAAGTTGTTTTTTCTTCCAGACTGGGTGGACCTGTTTGAAGAAGGAATGATTCAATCACACTTTCTTTTCACTTGTCAAAATGACATAACAGCTTTTGTCACTAAATGCCCCACTTGATATGGCTTAAGATTCTTCCTCAAAATCCATGGCTGGTAACCAAGAAAACTACTTGCCTTTGAACCATGTATCACATCACTATAGCTAGTCCTCAACCAAGTTTCCACACCAGCCTCTAACCAAAAACTTGATGGAAAAACTATAACTATATTCTCTTTTCAGGGTCTTGCTTTGAATTCGATTGTTTGCTACAAGGGGAAAAGGTATTTATTGATACAACTAAAAAAATGAAAATTTCAAGTTAATTTTCTCAGTCTCTCTCAGGTATCCAAACAACAAGTCCATCAAATCATTTACCCCCTGATGACCCCATGGATAATCGTGTGGCATTGAAAGATAATGCAAGGAGATTTGTCATTTAGAATCATATTGATTCCCATTTTGCTTAGTTACAGCTAATGCTGCATGTATTTTTTGTTTTTTCTTTTGTTTTGCATGTGGGACGTTCAGCCAGGATTTGCCTGACTAGTTATGTCCTCAAACCAATCAGAAACAAGGAGTATCTTAATTTATTAATTTCTTCATTTATTTTTCCAAGTTTTTCATGTGCAAACAATATTGAAATCAAGCAGTTTTTATTGTAGATTCCTTAAAGGACCTGAGAAAGCTGACCGATATATAAAGCCTAACCTGGATAAAAATTGTTCCACTAAAACCCCCAATCTGAAACATAACAGCATTGGAAGAATTAAACATATATGCATATCCTATTGAATTAAAATTAGATGTGTATACAATCTATTTTATCCAAAAACTTTTAAAGGGAAATAAAGAGTTAAGTGAAAACAAGATACAGTGTGTATTAGAAGATCATGTTTCTTTGGAAATAAGGCAATACAAACAGAATGGAATCAAACATTGGCTTGATTCAGGTCAAGTCTCAACGTGAATTAGATTCAATATTTCATCTGGTTGAGTATTCCAGATTTATGTGAAACTGAATGCAATCTGAAACATTGGACACAAGTTAAATTTGAAGATATGCCAATGGAGCCAGTAATTAAAAGGATTATTCAACAAACTAGAAAAACATTTAAAAGATTAAAGAGAGACATGGTCAAGAACAAAATTTCAGGATAATTCCTGGATAAATGCCAGCTCCATGATGTTTGGAAATAGGTAGCAAGAATTTGACCAAGTAATTAATCCAACCAAACATTCAGATTTAAAAATTCCCATTTGAGTTTTTTGATTAGCTTCAAGGAATATTACATAATAAGGTAGGATAAAAAATAAAAAATAAAAATCTTCTCATAAAGGCAAACAAAACCCTAAATTCCATAAACCCTAACAAAGATGAAAACACAAAAAAGAAACTGTCACTGTACGGATAGTAAATAATACTATAGACCATAGAAGCTATAAGTTTCATCTAACCTTAATTTCTTCAAATTGAAACAGTCCATGTGTTTGATATAATTGCATCTCTGATCATCATCATCAGCATCATCATGTACTGCAAAAAGAAACAACAATAGAATAATAATTCAGCTTTTTCAGATACACATGCTAATTAAACGAATATCATATGATGAAAAGGTCTGCAAGCCTACAAGCATATTTCAATATAAAAGAATAGAGGGAAAAAGAAAGAAAAGCCGAAAAAGGGTCTTAACATTAAGAAGAGCTCACCTTTTATAGCTGCAAAAGCTGTGAAAATCAAGATCTATGCAGGTTAACATGGATGTCTTGTAGTCATTTATGGCCGATGCAGCATCATCAAGATTCTCATGCTCAAATAAAAGCTATGAAAGCTGAATAATTCACGGTGCCAGGACCGCGGTGGCCGTACTATATTTCCATGTGAATCTTGATGATGCTGCAGCAGCAAACAATGACTGATAATTAAAAGGAAATGTGAAATTTGCAGAGAAAGAAAGAAAAGAGAGCAAGGGGCAGAGGTTTTATTTTTTATGTGGCTTCACAAGCAATGCTGACGTGGCATTTAACAAATGGACGTACCGTCAAAAGAGAACCTTAACTAGAATATATACGGTTCCAAAACAAATTTGCTGAAAAGGGCAAAGTAAAAATAATCCAAAAATGAAAAAAAAAAGTTTATAAGCATAAATATAAGACAATGTCTTTGTAATAATATATATACTTCATGGTTCTTAAATTTATGGATCAATTTTTTTTTCTTTTTTCATCACCAAAGTTGAGCAAAGTTGACAAATCAAGTTGGCTTGTAGATTGGAGAAAACCCAAAACACAAAAAATGAGAAAAAATTTAAAAAAAAAAAAGAAAAATATGGGCTCTAACATTTTTGAAAGATTTGAGAGAGAAAGGGAAGAATGTTCAAAGAAGAAGTGCTGAGAAAAAAAACATAGAAAAAAATGATGAGATAATCAAGATCTAGCCAAGTCAATAAACATTATTAGATGAGAGAAGAGTTGGTGGAGGAAGAGGGGATGGTGTGAGGTGCTTATATACACACGACATCCTCAAGGGAGATTTTCAAGTGACTTGAAGATGCATGGAAATTCTATGCTCTCTCGACTTTTTTTTTCTTGGAGTAAATTTATATTTTAAATACCCCAAAGTTTAAGTAGAAAGAAAGATTCAAAGCACAAAGTTTTAATTCTTTAAAATAAAAATAAATAATCATTAAATCAATTTTGAGTTAATGTATTAATGGATTGATTTTAATAAAATATAAGATACTAGAAAACAAAGAAAGATTTTAAAAATTGAAATCAAAGGTTGGTGCAATAATTTATGTAATAAATTATAGTATGTGGTTGAATATTTAATCATTGGCTAAGCATCCCAAACTCAATTTATTACTGTGTTAATCTAGGACTTGACCCATTATTTTTCTATGATCATTATTTATTTATACACATGACTGCATCAAACATTGTGGTCCAACATGTTGGTCTGGACAGACAAATTATTTTCTTGCACAACAGAACTTCATTAGTTTCTTTCCTTTTTTATTTTGATCTTGAGATACAATAATGGAAGAGATCTATCTATTGGCAGAAAAGAAAACCTCCATTATATGTTCAATAAAGGTTACTTGTTGATTCAAAAAGATAGATTGATTGATTAAAAGTTCAAACCCTAGTTTTTGATGTGTGTATGATATTGTATGCTTGGGTGTTGAAGATTTTTATAGTTATAATGAATTGGCACTCAAAAGTTTCCTTCTTTAATGAGAAAAAATGAAAAGACTTTCAATAGCAGAGACAAGCAGCCCTAAATCAATGTGGTAAGCTTATGGCTTTGTAGGGCTTGCTTAATGCTATTGACAAAGAAATGAGTGGTTGAATAAGGCAGGGAAAGGAATCTTGTCAACTAAAAAAAAAAATTAATAAGTTAAAGTAAGAATTAATAATATCAAAATAAATATTTCAATAGTCCAATCTAGAGGACGTGGATCAGCCTGCCTTGTTTTAAATAGGGTAAAAAAAAAGCAACAACTAACATTTTTTCCTTACCTAGACTTTACTTAAGATGCAATTACCTTTCAGTCAAGCAATTTTAATGAAGATATATATATATATATATGTATCTCAAATGGTAGACTGAATTTGGCTTTACATCCATTCTTAACATCATTTTTTAATGCAGTTTCACTCAAATTTCTTATATATATATATATATATTAATATATATATATGTCTGCAATTTTTGTGTCCCATCAATTGATGCTCATGAGAAGAACCTACTTAGAATAATTGGATTTGTTAAATGCATCATAAGAAACTTGCTTTTCAATTATATTCAAGCAATAATTGTTGTAGCTAGGCCTAAGTATAGGCTAGTATCGATACTATTGCTTTGGTATAGATAATTTGAGATATAGGATCTGATGTTTTGTAGTCAAATTCCCAGTTCATCAACTGTGTGTAACAGAGAGTCCAATGAGAAGACTACTTAGTTAGGCTGATCACGAACCCTTGAAAATTCAGTCAAATCAAGATACAAGGCATTAGCTAAGCACGAATCATGGTGACGAATCTCAAATTCTGAAACTCATTTCTTAGAAGGCTAAAATTTTGCAGCTCAAAAAAATCAACTTGTCATTATCTTCAACAGCTTGTGTAAGTTGTTTTTTCATGATTTTGCAATAAGTAGTGCTTAATTCCAGCTTTTCACTTTGCCGAAAGTAATCAATTTAATCAAGTTTTCAGCTTCATTAATGCATCTTACTGTATTTATATTTTCCTCTAATGACAGTGCCTAAGAACAAGTTAATGATAAGATTGGCATTTAGAAAAATTAACAGATGAAATCATCCATAATAATTATCATCTTCACAGCCATACGTACTTTCTCCACTAACCCTTGTCCTTGTCATTTGTCAAATTAATATATAGGGTTATTTATCATGATTTTCCAGCTCTTCACCATCATCTAATCATAATCCATTCTTTTTCGTTATAATTATCATCAATCTTCCATTAAGTGTGTCCAAAACATCAAACTGTACTATGAACAGAATTAATTACCTTAAATAACAGCTTTTTTTTTTTCCAAGTAGAGAGTCAAATTACTACAGGAAAGATTGAACTTTATCCTGTTTCCCACATCAAAGAATCTAACATTTTCTTGAACTAAAAACTGTAAAGACTCAAATGACAGCAGATTTTGAGATCATTATTCTATTTTTGACTGCATAAGAAGCTGAGTATAACAATTTCTTGTGCTGCAATAAAAAGGAAAATGGCCCTTTTCACATGTAGCAGAAGTTTTTTGGTTCAAATGAATATAATTATATAGATTATTGAAGAGTTTAATCTTCATAGAATATTATTAGTACCTTATGAATCCAAATACAATTTTTAAAGACCAGTGGATTATATTCCTTATGTTTACCCTTTCTGATATAGATTTCTAGACTTGGGTTGTTTGCAGACAAGAGAAATTAGTGATAGGGTTTGTCATCATCTCCTTTTTATTTAATTTGGAGTCCAATTTGTCAAGCTGTCATAAAGCTAACATAGCACAAGGTGAGCCACAACAAATTATAGGCCTTGATTATATTTTTGTCAACAATATATCGAATTAAGGACAAATTGCTGGCAGGTTCCTTCCTTTATGTTAAAACTTCCATATGAAATCCCACCAAAGCATAAAAGATAAAAGAAGAGGAAAAAAGAAAATAAGAAGAAAACAAGAATGGCAGTATTGGCACCCACCTGAAATGGGACATCATCCATACACTCTGCAAGTATATCCTCTGAACTGCAACCTTTTCTGTTTTGATGAAAATGACATAATATCTTGAGTGGAAAGGAACAATTTTTAATTTCACAAAAACAATCAGAAAAGACCTTGAAATTTCAATGTGTCAAATTTTATTTAAAAGAAGGCCAATGCCATTAAAGATGGTAGAGCTTGTTGAAAGTTATGATAATGAGTAATAATTATATATAATTTGGGTAAAATATAATTTATAATTTTTAACTGCAGCTCTGCAAACTATTATGCTCAATGATTGTTCCTTTGGAGGTTGATTTCTTGATTTTATCCTTTTAATTGGTACCATTGTGGACATAGTTTCATTATCACAAACCTGATATTCTTGAAAATCTTTTGACCAAAACATGTACACATTTCACTTGCATCCATACAAAAACAGACTAAAACCAGTTGTCATTAATTTGGTGACCCTACAAAGATTCATTCAAACTTAATATTTAGCTGTGAATGAAGATCATGATGATGATCAGGTTACATATTGGCCAATGGCTGATGAGTACAGCAGAATTTTCTGCCATATTGCCATTTGTTATTACAGTGTTTTGGATTTGTTGTTAAGTAAATGGATTTAGTTACTTAGTATGGTTTTTCATTAGTATGATGAGCTTCATTACACTAAATTGTCATAATCATGTACACGAAAAGGTAGACAATAGAAAAAAAAAATCATTTGCTGTTATGAGCACAAGAAATTCTTAGACAAAATATCATTCATATATGGCTGGATGCAAGGAATTAATATATATATATATATATATATGATAAACAACTTGATCTCCCTAATTTGTTGCATTGGCATCCAAAATTCTAAATTATAATGTAGGAAGCTGTTTCCATAGAGGCAACATGGGAAAATATAAAAATCATATTGGAAGTCATAAATTTCTATGCTAAATAAACAATTTTTTATGTAAAAAGTTTGGAAGTTTATGCAGCACCAAAGGAAAAAGAATATTCGGAAAGAGAAAAAACAAGAGAAATGGAAACATCAATTGTACATCACATGCAAATGTTGACACAATTTCATTGAAAATCTTAATAATTTTATGGTGATTAGAGTGTTCTTCCCATCATACGTAACATCCAATGGTCTTCTCCTGCAAGCTTAGAATATCACTTCTAGCTTTTACTTTAGGTTATTAAAACTTGGCAACTTTTTTTTTTTGGAATGGGGATTCTCGATTCGATCTTTTTTTAGGAGATATTACATATAACAATCATTGAGTAAAATGTTTGGATGCATAAAATTTACAAAGTTTAATTAATTAGATTTTCAATTTAAAATTAAAATACAAAGTGAAATCGATAATCAAAATTTAATGATAACAAATATTATATCCAATTCGAAGGAAATCTTCAATGTCTCAAACCAAACACACCCTTAGAATCAATGCACAGAACAAACAGATGATCACATTGAGGAATGAAAACATGGTTCTCAATTCTTCCCTTTTGTAAGTTTTGGCCGGCCTTGGTTTATGAGTGACTAATCAACTCAGTATCACAAAGTTTGTCGAGCATTTCATAAGAAATTTTCAAACCCACGAATTGCTGAATTAATTTAATTAGATTCATTTTCCCCAAAGACAAATGGAGGATTTAGCTCTCAATGGGTGACATAAACCTTGATTACTTCAAACTTTTTCCACCAGGACAAATAGTTTGGTAACAAACCTTATATTGAAATGCGAAGTTTTGTTTCTTCTTTCTTTTTTACTTCGCCAAGCATTACCAGCAGTGAAAACAACAAAAAATACAGCCAACAACTCAACAAAAGTACTTGCATGCTTTTTATATATGTAATTATGATTGAATTTTTGAATTAAACTTGAAATTTGAACTCAAAACTTTCAGTTTTGAAACTGATTTCAGTATCATTGAATTAGAGGCCGGAATAAACCTGAATTGATAAAAAAAAAATCAAAGATTGAAACTCAAAAAAATTCGAATCCAAAAAATTCTATATTTCAAAAAGTTCAAAACTGATACAATTTGAATTTGTTATAACTTGAATTTATAATGATTCGAACTTAAGATTGATCAGATATTATAATCCTAGAAAACTGATTTTTAAATAAATAAAAAATAAATATTTTTCTTAACTAAAAATTTTAAATTTTAAAAATATTGTTATAGATAATTATTAAATAATTATATCAATAATAATCAATAAAACTAATGTTAAATTTTTTATTTCGATTATAAAATAAATTTAATTTGAAACACGTTAAATATTAATATCTAATAATTTTTAATACTGTCATCTCATTATATTTACAATAATTATCACTATAAAACAAAATATAATATTATTAATTTAAAATTTAATTTCATTATAAAATAATCATTTACAATATATTATTGATTCATTATACTTATTACATATAATTAAATTTTAATTTTAATATATTGATAATGCAAATATAAAAAAAATTATATCATAATTTTAATATTTGATTTAATTTGATGTTTTGAGAAAAAAATTAATACCATTATTAACAAAAAATTAACTTTAAATTTTTTTTTAATGTTTCAAACATATTATATTAAAACATTAATTTTACTTGAAAATAAAAAAAAAAGATTATCTTATAAATTAAAATATATTATTTTAAAATTGAAATATAAAGATAAAAAAAGTTAAATAATTAAATTAAACAATACAATATCCAAACAAATATAATAAAATAAAAGATGTTCTTCAATTCCTAAAATAACCAAAGTTTACAAATTTCTAAGAATAATGCATCATCATCAAAATTGTGCCACCCAAATAAACAAATTTTGACCCTACAAATTACAATCAAAGCAACACAATTATTGTTAATAAAAAATTTTCAACTTTTTGTTAACAAAAAAATTATTATAAAGTAAAATATCAACATACATTGTAATAAAGAACTCTTAATCCTCTTCCACAAGACAACTAATTCAATAGTGCTACAGTCCTTCCCAATCTAATATTTCATCTTCTTTTTCATATAATAACATAAATAAAAAAAACCATATAATCATTAAAAAAACTTAATAAAAATATGGTCAATGATAATAAAATCTTACCATATTGATTTATTTATTACATCATATCCGAAAAACCAATTACGAGTAGTAATTAATATTTCTGCATTATGGGATCCAAGACAATTTTTTTTTTAATTTTTTGATAACTCTATTACCCATACTAAATACTGATTCAGAAGTAAATGTGATAATTGAAATACTCAGCATACCCTTGACCATGAGTGAAAGAATAGGATATCGAAATTTTTTTTTTTTTTTCTAATCATTAAGAACATCAAGTTGCTTCTCACAATCTTTTCTTACTTCATTCAAATAAACATGTAACTCTGATCTATATGAATTAGATCTAGTGGTATAACTTTTAAATTTCTATAATAATAAAGTAAAGTAAATATATATATATATCAAATTATAATAACAAATGTACAATTAAACTAAAAGTTAAAAAAAAATAAATTACTTATTATCTAAAAAATAAGTAATAATCTTATAACTAAAGCAATTTTATTAAACTTTCATTTAATTTAATTTTATTGATTTATTAGTAAGTATTAAAAATAAAATTAAAGTGAGAATAGAATTAATTATTATTGATAGTAAATTAAAGTATAACATAAAAGTATACTATACTCGTAATAATTTTAATACAATTAATTTTTATAGTTTATTGATATTAAGTTAATTATATTTAAGTAATTACATTTGTTAACTTTAAGTTATTAGCATTATCTTAATTAATTTAATAATATTAATTATAATTGAACATTTAGTCAATTGGTATATATTCAATAGTATTATATTTATGTAAATGTTAGTCAAAATAATATTCTGTTTAACAATGTCATTGTTCAGCTATGTGAAATTTGAATATTATAGATTTTATTTGAATTTGTACGATGGACTGAAAAATAATAAATAATATTTAAAGACAAAATTAATATATAATATATATTTATATAAATGTATTATTTTTAAAATTTTAACATTAATATTTTATAATATTTCTATTAATTATATGAAAAATAAAATTAATTTTTAATTCAAAATTATAAAAATATGTTTATAACTTATAAAATTTGAAATAAATTTTTAAATTCGTCTAAATAGTAAGCTCACCCAACTCGAATCAAACCGAATTTATTATAATCCGATTCAAACTCGAAATGAACCATAACCCAAAAAATCCAAATTTGAAAACAGCTTAATCCAAACACACATGAACCGACCCATTTGCCACCTCTACACCGAACTAACAATTCATTGGCAAATTGAACAATGAACTAAAAAGAAAATCATTTCATCGAAAAAAGAAAATCTTTTAAAAGAGTGAAACAAAACACAAAAGCCTCACATGGTCCCAACTTCCCCCTTAACATGATGCTATATGATAAAAATGTAATGCCGAAAGCATTTTTGCTTGTAAATTAGGGTTTCAACTAATTTATATGGCTAAGGTTGAGCCCGTGCGGCCAACTAACTTTAGGTATCTTTACCTTTTAAAATAATTGCTGAGAGAGAAAGAAAAAAAAAAAAAAAGTGACCTACTCATTGTCAACAACCTAGTACTAGTTTATTAATTAGATTGTTTGCCTTTGCCTTTGGCCCTCCATTGATTCAAATTAAGTAAGGGATCTATATCAACCAACTTTTTTTTTCTTTTGTTTCTTGATATAATCATGTTTTCTTCTTTTTGACAGTTTTGGTAATAAAACTTTGTGCAAAGGATGGGAATAACATATTTCTTTTTTCACTTTCTGAATTAGGTTGGGGTGATGCTTTTAGTGCATCTGCAATATTTAGGTAGGTCTACAAGAAAAGATACCATGATTTTAAACTTAGGTAGACGAAGAAAAAAAAAAGGTTTTTATTTATACACCCATTAAGTATAAGATAACTCCACCGATGGAGTTAGAGAGTTGGCACATACTTTATTGGAATATATTTTAAAAAATTATTTATAAATTAATATAAAAATAAAATATATTATACGTATATATATGTATAATTTAAGTCTTTTGGAAAATTAATCTGAAGAACCAAGCATCAAGATACTGATCATCTGAAGGATATCTGATCATATTATTGCCTTAGTCTTTATGCATTCCTACTTAATTTTTTTTCTGTCTGGCTTCTCAACCTTATAATGTTCTTAGATCATTCTACAAAAAAAAAAAAAAAAAAAAAAAGAATGTTTATGAACAACTCTAAAGTATAAAAGTCTACTCATTCATAACATGACAACATGTAATTTATACAAGTTACTGATAGCGTATATTGAATATCAGCTCTTGAATTGAAGGGTTTATATTTTGATTTAAGCACAGCATTATAATTAATGAAAATTAATTTACTGACGGAACTGCATTATAATTAATGCAAATTAAATACCTTACATTTACTGGTAAAGAATTTCTCATTATGAGAAAAGAACAAAAAAAACAAGATAAGAAAAATTTAAAAGTTTGCCTACTAAAAAGGTAAGCTTTAGTGTGCTGAGAAGTATAGCCTTAAATTATATGAGAGCCTTGTCAAAATAATTGCTACAAAGTAAACCAATATTATTGATGACATTCAACATTTTTCCCTCAAATATATTAAACTTCAACTTCATCAAAACATGAGACTGTGGCTATATTTATAGCTTCTTCTTCTTTTGTTTTGCAGGGAAAGTTACTGCATCTGTATGACTCAATCCTTCATTGATGTCATTTAATCAAATAGACTTTCACAAGTTTAAGGTTCCTGTGATTTATCTCAATTGTTACGTAAGCCTCGTGGGGGTGGGGGCATTGAACGATGGAATCTAATAAAACCAAGAGATTTAATAGATTTAATCCCATGATACATCAGTTTTTTTTTTTTATTATTTGTTTGATTGATTGATTTTTTCTTCTTAATTTTTAATAAAATATACTACATCGTAATGAGCTACTTGATTATGATTGAAATTTTTAAAGTTACAATCAATTTTTTTTCTTTTTTTTTTTTTTTGGCTAAGAGGTTATATATGGTTTGAGATCTCTCTTGGAGAAGATAGCAATAAGATTTCGAATAGTGCTAAACCATGATCGTGAAATGTTCTTTTATTATAATCGCGAAAATCAATTGAATACAAGTTATTAATGTATATCTCTTCTATTTTTCATTCTAGTCTTGTCAGAATAAGGCAGCTAAATCAAACGGTGATTAAGATTAATGATCAAAGCACATGGCTCATGTGGATGGCTATGATTAATTACTTCACGCCATCATCGAGTCTTAATTGGTCGGCTATAAAGCTTACCCAACGCCGGCGGATTAAATATTAATTTGTCGGTCATGACCTGAATAATCAGTGAAAAATTTAGAAGATGGCCGATGATTTTTTTAGGTTATTAACTTTGTAAAGCACCTCATAGCTGACCTTAGGAAAATTAATTAATCAAGGGGTTAGCTTAATGCTCCCTTTAATTAATCTCATTCCTTGTTAGACAGCATCTTACTATTATAGTCTGGTTTTGTCTCAAAACAGTGGGCTGTTTTAGCAGAATAATAATTAAGCAATTAGTTTAATTAAATCGGTGCTATGTATTTTTTAATTAGTTTTTCTTATAAGGAAATCTTAATTTGGACTTTGAAAATAAGAATACAAGTTAAAAATAGAAATGTAAACAGTTGATAAAATAAAAAGTTTGAACTCAACTTGAAATTCGTTATTTGAAATTTAGATTGAATTTGGATTAAGTTTTAATTTTTAAGTTTGAATTTGAATTTGGTTCGAGATAAAAATCGAATTATTTAAATTTATTCGATTAAACTCGTTTATTAAATAAAAATGAATTTAATTTTCATACTAGATTTTAAGTTTAATTATTTGTGTTCATATTTATTTATTAATTAGTTTAACTTAATTAAGTTATGTTGAAATTTTTTTATTTTAGGAAAAAAGGAATTCGAACTGGGTTTTTTGAGATGGTAACTAACCAAGTATCTACCACATGCGCAAGTTGTATATGCTGATTTATGGGAAATTCTAGATTCATTGTCGGCTTGTTCAACTTGTCAACTATTCCCACACCCTAGCATTCCTTGGATTGGTAAACTTTTCGGAAGCCATAAACTACTCCGAATTAAAATGAATAATCACTGGGATTGCATCCTTTGCTTTACCTCAAGTTTGATTTACTTTTTATAAGAAGATGCTTGGATTGTCTAACAAAATATTAAGGATTCGATTTCCAAGAAAATGGGAAAGGAAAAGTTAGATTTGTGTATAGCTATCCAAGGTAAAATAAATTGCCTCTCTTAGCTGTAATATGTTTCACATATATAATAATCTTAGCCCACCTAGCTAGCTTGCTATCTTGTAATTGAAAACATACACTTGAGTCCTTAACTCATTTGAAGTTCAAGCCTAGCTGCTTTTTTTTTTTTTAATTCCTTGAATTAGGATTAAATGATTAATTTGATGTGGTTTCCATAGCATTTTTCTTCATTTGATGTTTTCTTTTTTTCTTTTTTTTTGGTTGCAAAGGAAGGCTAGTGCCTTTAAAAGGGGGAGGGAGATGGCAAAGTCGAACCCACGACTACATAACTTTTAACCGGTCTCTTAACCATTAGATTAAGAGAAGAAAGTCAACGTTTTCTTTCATTTTTCCTATATTTAAGATTCTAATTCAACAAAAAGGTGGTTTAATTTTGTTTCAAGTATATATAGATCACATAAACATATAGGAAATACCATACACCTTTTTCTCTTGTTTTCTTGATATGCTTCTAAAAATCTAGTTTGAAACAGGCTAGCTACTAATTATTTTGGCATTAACACTTATTTTTTATTTGCATATAAAAATTCAAAGCTTGAGAATAAGAAACAAAATTATAAGTATCGAAATTCAAATTTTAGATCTATTAAAAATTATTTTTTAA
Source organism: Durio zibethinus (assembly GCF_002303985.1). Next base: position 19,994,360 of record NW_019168481.1, read on the forward strand.
AAATAATTATATAAATCAATCAAATTTGTAGAACTTAATATGTCATAAAACTCCTCTCTAACGAGGACTACTTTCAAATTTGGATTAAAATAACGGGATTGGTTTGAAATTTTTGAAAAATCACACGGATCCTTGGGCTAAAACTTTGGATAGATCGGCTTTTCAATTTAATAGAATTTGAGTTTCTTGAACACCAAAGGTTACATTGGGCCTCTCATCTGGATCTATCAAGAAGTTTTGATATCAAGAGTTGGTCCACAGAAAATGCAACTACTAAATTCTCTGAAGCAATAATCACACTTTCTTTTCCCCTTCTGCCTAAATAGGAAGAATAGAAGAAGAATGCATTGTTTTTTACGTTTTTCCTTGTCAAGGATTGAACAATCCTAATCTCACAAGAGAGTCAAATCCTTCATTTCTTCAAACAAAATGATTGAAATTCATCCAATCATTTATATACATATAATATATATGGGACATGAAAAAAAAGGTAAAATTTGTTGAAATTATATATATATATATATGTTAATATCATAACTAATCGTTCAACTATAATAAAATATTTAATAAAATTATCTAAATTTTTAAAAAATTTAATATGATATTTAAATTATAAATTTATTAATTAATTTAATATTTATATTTAATGTGATTATTTTTAAATAATAATATACGACGAATAAATAATTTTTTAATGTTACATTAATTATCAAATATGATATTAAAATTTTTAAAATTTAATTATCATATTAAATATTTTATTTTAATTAAAAATCATTTATCGTGTATATATATATTTATTTATTAAATGTCCTAAAACATGAGAGAAGGATATCCTTTCACGTACGTGTACAGATTGACCGTGCTGGTAGTTGGGATCTTGCATGTTCGTAAAACCCTAGATTTCCCTTTTTGTTTCTCAAGATATTGGTAACACGTGGCTCAAGATTAAGCGAGGCAGATGAATGAGATGATGTGTAAACGGTTTGGACGGTAATGAAAATTGGGTGGCCAAATTGGTAACCTGCTATACTACGTGGACCAACCAAAAGTTTCCACATGTATGGTATTGAGAAGGTTGACTTCTTTGATTATAGAGTATTTTCATTTCCATAAAGTGCACGTCATGATACAGAGGAGGTCATGGGACAAAGTTGACTTGTTGGCTGCCCCATTTCTTTTAAATATTTCTTAATCTAAAGAAGAGAGAATTGGTAGCTAATTCACCTATTTATCATAAAATTAAGAGAAAAATGTGAAATTAACAATTGATTTTAGTATGCTAAGTGTTGCCTAATTACTAATCAAATTAAATTAGCAGTAGTGATAAACAGGAAAGAAAAATGGTATTAATACAATTTGAGTTTAATTTAAAGCTTCTAAAGTTAAAAATAAATTATAATTATATTTTTTTTATCAACAATATTCTTTTTTGAAGAGAGATTAATTTACACAATGTAAAATTAACAAAGTTTTACATATTTTTTTAATAATTGATTTCAATAAATCCAAAAAATGAGATTAAATTATTTTTGTATTTTTATTTATCTCTCTCATTGGTTAATAAAAAATATAAGGGAAAAAATATTGACGATGCAATTGACTATCAAGGAATGCAAATGCATGTAAAAGTGCTTGGTTTTTGACGAGCAAATAGCTATAAAAATCGAAGAAGATATACAGTTATGAAATGCACGAGCTTCATGACCTTGCATTGTTCAAAAGCAAAATCTCCAATAGTCCACCGCACCAAGTTGTACTATGACCAGCTAGCATGCATTTGCTATCGAGTCGGTCTCACGAGCCTATTTAAAGCCACCCCACTCTCCCTTCATACTTGCCCCCTACATTAGAAACAATATTCCCTGGCCTTAGAACAAGCAACATTTTCCATCTTCTTCTTCTTCTTCTTCGCTCCACAATGTCCACCACTCTTTGCTTCATGTTTTTGCTTTACTTCTTCCTTCTTTTATCTCCTCCTACTTCGATGGTAGGAACCAATTCCATGGCAATTATCGCGGGTGCAACAAGGCCGTTGGTTTCCAAGTCTCAAGATCGTTTGGTCACGTTCAAGCCGGAAACAGGTATGAAACATGGTTTTCGTAGCCAAGACACTAGGAATTGCTTGCCTAAAGGGTTTCATCGTACTTCCGCACCAAGCCGGTATATAAATTATCACACTTTTGGTTCGACAATGTGTTCAACGACCTCGGATATTTCGACCAGGCCATGAAGAATGAGCTTTACAATTTGTGTTATATATAGTTGCTTCAAACTACATATTTATGTGGTTGATGATGGGGTTTTAAGGATATATGAGAAAGTTAAGGGGGAAAACCAAGCAGATATGATGTATATTTGGTGAATTATATGATAAAGGAATTTAAAAATGAAGTTTCTTTGTTAATATTTTATTTTAACCTTTCTTAATTTAGGGATGGGATATCGAATTTATTTGAATTTTTATTTTCAGTATCTTTTCGATTAATATCAATCAAACTTGAACATTTCAAATATGGTGATCATAAAAAAAATAAAAATAAAAAAAAAACCTAAACTAAATCACAATAAAACAGTTAGTTTAAATTTCTGTATGATTGACTAGCAATCACATTTGAATTCAAATTAAGTTGAGGAATGCTACCATTTGGGCAGAAGTAATTTATCTGCTCTGGGATTTTACTCGTATATATAATAGTCAACCTAAAAATTATTTGGTCCATCTTGTAGGTCTTAACCCTGGCCCATCCAAGTAATAATTTAAGTATATCAGGCTAGGCTAGGCTGGCCAGATGGGCCGTGCGGCTCATAACAGGTTTCAAGAACGTCCTCAAGATTGTCATAAATAAACTTTGATGGAAATGGAGTTTGAGGAACCATTTGCTGTTAATGACTAACAGAATACAGACTGTGGAAAGAGAGAAATAGTCAAATAGTAGGATTTTCTACTAAAGAAAGTAAGATGCTGAAAGCATTTTGCATAAAAGTTATCCAGCCCACTAACATCAAATTGTTCAGTTTATTCACCCAAAATAATAATAATAATAATTATTATTTTGGGAAACATGGGTGTTTGTTACCTCTAGAACTTAACAGCATTGCTTTAACTTTCCTGACATTTCAAACTGAAACTCTGCAGCGTCAAAATTCTGCTTTTGATTGCCCATTATTTATATTCCATCACCTGGGAGGCTTGATTTTGGCTATGTTATTAATCCTGTTTTCATTTTTATCTCGATCTCCATGGTTTTTGGCATTTGACATGCAACAGTTTCTTGGCTAGTTGTGTATATTTCTTGGTATTGGACAGAATCTAAAAGCTAACATTCATCTGATCCATAAATGCATAGGAACATTGTCAAATTCAGAAACTTTTAAAGTTCATATATATTGCCATATGCGAATACAAATAGCATCTGTTGAAATGATTGAAGTCTTCCAATACTTTATCCCAATTTATAGCTAATTCAGTCTAAAAGCTGAAAGTACATAATTCTCTAAGCCCTGCTGAACAGAACAAGAACTCACATAAAACTCACACTAAAAACCTACCCACAAATCTTAACATCAAACTCACATAAAAGTAAATCCCGCATATAGTATACTGACATGCCACAAGAAGCAGACCAACTTAACCACAAATTAACAATATAAAAAAGTCATGATAACTTTAAAACTTGAAAGCTGATGTTGAAGGACTGCCTTCTCAATATTTTCATACTGAACTTAAAATGTCATGACTCATAACAATATTTCTCCCTCTTCTACACCTTCATACAAAATTGCCTCCTCGTCGTCATTGCCTTCTAAATACTCTTATTTGATGAACAATCCCAGCTGATGTAGTGGATTCCCACTAGAAAGAGAGCCTCCACTTAGAATCTCAAGTTCCTTGAAAATTTCTAAATTGAGTTCAATCCCAGCTGCTTTTTCCATCTTTTGCAATGCAATCCTAGCAGCTTCTCTTTCTCTTTCCCGTTGCTTTTTCAACTCAACCTCTGCCTTCATTTTTGTTGTAGCTTCAGCCGGTCTGATCTTAGTCTTTTCTGCAAGTTGCCTTATTTCTAATTTTTTCTTTTCCTGTTGCATCTTCACTGGATCAGCTTTGTTAACATGATCAAGCAATACTTTATTAATCTGTTGTTGAGCTTTCAAGATGGTGTCTGCAAAACGGCTTTTCAGCATTGCAGCGCGGAGAGCCTTCTTCGCTGACATTTTTGCATCCAAAATAGGAGTTAATAACCTTTTACCTGAAGCAGCATCTGTTGCAGGAACTAGGACAAAATTCTTGTCATCCAAAGCACTTAGAGCCCCATCAAAATGTGGAACATCAGACTTGTTCATTTGTGATGTCAATCTCGCACAGTTCTCAGCTGCTCTTACATTCAAAGGCTCATTCACAAACTTCTCCTCTAATGCAATCCTGGCAGCTTCTCTTTCTCTTCCCTGTTGCTTTTTCAACTCAACCTCTGCCTTCATTTTGGCTGCACCTTCAACTGCCTCCTCCTCATCGTCGCCTACCAAATACTCGTGTTTGATGAACAATCCAAGCCGATGTAGTGGATTTCCACGGGAAAGAGAGCATCCACTCAGAATATCAAGTTCCTCAAAAATCTCCAAATTCAATTCAATCCCGGCTGTTTTTTCCATCTTTTGCAATGCAATCCTAGCAGCTTCTCTTTCTCTTTCTCGTTGCTTTTTCAATTCAATTTCTGCCTTCATTTTTGAAACAGCTTCAACCGTTATGATCTTTGCCTTTTCTTCTTGTTGTCTTCTTTCCAACTTTTCCTCTCCCTGATGCATCTTCATTGGATCAACTTTGTTAACATGATCAAACAGTACCTTATTGATTTGTTGTTGAGCTTTCAAATTGGTGTCTGCAAAACGACTTTTCAGCATTGCAGCACGGAAAGCTTTCTTGGGTGACATTTGAGCGTGGAAAGTAGAAGTTAACAATCTTTCACCTGAAAGAGCATCGGTTGCTGGAAGTAGGACAACATTCTCATCATCCAAAGCACTTACAGCCCCATGAACATCAGACTTGCTCATTTGTGATGTCCGCAACCCCGCACAGTTCCCTGCTGCTCCTGCATTCAAAGGCACCCTCACAACCTTCTCCTCAAATAGCTTTAATGCTTTAGTATCCAAGTGTTGATTGAAAACCCTATCTGGATGTTTCGTGCGTGTTTTGAGAAGGGAAGAACGCTTACGCTGCTGAGTCACGATACGATCCATCTTCCGCCTCTTCGCCTGTGGACCGCCCACGATCACCTCTGTTCTACCACGCTTGCAACCATCTGAAGTCTCTTTGGAATTTTCGGCAGCAGATGACATTTTTTTTCCCTCGCTTCTCCGACATTGCTTACCAATATCAAAAGAATGTGACGCAGGTATTGATTTTATGCTCTTTGAAGAAGGAAACTTCATCTTCAACATAAAACCCTTCAAAAATTCCACGTTGCCAGACAAGAAGAAAAAACGAATATGAAACCAGAAAAAAATCAACTCCCACCGATGATCGTTTTGATTGAATGATGAGAAAAGAAACGAGAGATACAAAACAATGGATGAAAGAGAGAAGAGAGAACGATAGAATTACTAAGGTTTTCTCATTTACGTAAATCAAAATTGGCTTTTACATATTTCTTTGTTGATGACAGGTTAATTGTAACTTGAGTAAGAAGTAAGGGCAAACTGTTGGGAACAAGTCACAAGATTTCCTTACTTTGCTTGGACAAAAAATATGGTTATAACGGTAAGATTTTTTTAAAATCTATATTGTATGCAATAAACAGTAATTTTGCAACAATATATATTTTTACCAACAAAATTTTTTTGTGCAAATTTAACTTAAATTAAAATAAAAATTTTATTGGATAGAAATATCAAGTTTAATTATTTTAGTATGTAATCTTAAAAAATTAATTTGTATTTACATAAAAACTTGCATTTAAAATTATCTATTTTTTCAAAGAAAAATATCTTAACTTAATACATTAATAAACCCAAAAAATAATCACTTGCAAAGATGGGAGTTTGCTAACACTGGAACAACTTTCCTAACATTGCAAACTGATAGACTGCAGTGTCAAAATTCTGCTAATGATTAGCCAATATTTATGTTCTATCACCTGGAGGCTTGTTTTTTGCTGTGTTAGTACTCTTGTTTTATTTTCAATGGTTATTGGTATTTGACATGCAAGAGTTACTTGGGACTTGGTTACAATTTGTGTATATATCTTGGTATTAGACAGAACCTGAAGGCTAACATTCATTTGATCCATAAATGCATAGCAACATTATCAAATTCAGAAACTTTTAGGTTCATATATATTGTCATAAGTGCAAGTAACATATCCTGAAATGATTAAAGTCTAGCAACACTTCATGCCAATCTATCTCCCAGTCCTTCTGAAGAAAACAGGACCTGAAACACCCCAGAAACCTAATCCTAATGCCATGCTCAAGTAAAAGATAACTGTATACCTAGTCTGAAAACAATGATGAAGAGGTTGCAAGAGGTGAACTTGGATCTTGCATTCTTTCCCAATGAAATTCGTTAACAACTCCAATATTATCACACCGATCTTAAGTTAACAACTCCAATCTCTCGTCGAATTTGAAAAACTGTTCATCATCTCCATCAATCACCTTATCTAAATAAACATAAAAAAATTAACAAATAAATATAATAATCTAAAATATCACATGATATAATATGAATATGATATAAAAATAAAACACGAAGATGATACAATTTAAAATTTTAATAATTACCATATATAAATTTAACAAAACAAATGTATATATTTTCATATTTTTGTGTCAATACGAATTAACTCGGTATTTTTTTTATAAAATTTATATAAATACACAAATTTTAATATTTTACATGATATAAATAGAAATGTAAATAATACATTAGTATTCACAAATTACTCAGATTCAATTCGAATAAAACTAAAATTTAATTCAATTATTATCGAGTCGAACTCGAATAACTTAACTCATTAATCGAATTGAATTCAAGCATTTTTATACCCAATTCCAAAAGCTCGCAAACTTAATCAAGTTTTTATATTTAAATATATTATTATTATTATAATTAATAAAATATATCAAACTTAAGTTCAAACACAAATAATCAAATTTTTATTAAATATAATAATCGAATTTATTTTTACATATTAATCAAACCTAATCGAATTTTTATTAAATATAACAATCGAGTTTATTTTTACATATCAATCAAACCTAATCGAACGAGTTCAAATAATTTGATTTATATATCGAGTCGAATTCGAATTAAAAAAATAAAACTCAATTAAGCTCAAGTCGAATTTCAAATCGAGCTTGAACTTAATATTATATCACTTAAAACTCAATTGATTACATCCCTAAATACAAATACACGAATTGTACACAGAAATTCGGTTTGATGCCAGCATCCATCCATGCGCAAATTTGTCATTATGATAGGCAGTGGTAAACACATTGTTTTATAAATCCATATAACCACACTTTCATTAATCCAAGACAGCAAACCGAACTTGTTATAGACATTTCACTCCAATATGATTCTCAAAAAAGGATAAAAACCCGCAAAAAAAATTTTCAGTAAATCATCCTTGAAAGATAAAGCGTGGAGTCTTAAAACTTTTCTACTTAAAATTTTCAAGTACACTTCCCTCGCCGACAGATCCCAAAATGATCATAATGTATGTTCATCTTCCTCATGTAACAATCACAGCATCCCCGAGTCACTCTTACGACATAAAAAATAAATCTCCCCTAAATAGATTCTGCTTTAAAATCAAATAAAAGAATCCAGCCTAGGGCTTCTTGACAGCTTTTGATAGCCCAGAAAGCCATTACCATCAATGCCGCGGTCGGTCCATGTAAGATAAGAAAGCTAAACCCCATAAACTGATAAAACTATCACAAATGAACACGCATTGGACAAGTCAACCAACAGTCTCAAAGAATGTTTCCGTCAATGTATGACCATTCACAATTTTTGTCGTCCCAATAATCAGATCATATGCCATTCCTTCCTGCAAGATAGATACCAATATAAGGGGAACTAACTTAAAATAAGGAGAAATGGATAATATCAGAACTTGTAGGATCAATAAAACTACTTTAAGAAGATAGACGAAAAAAGGATGAACACTTTAAAATAATTAATGTCAGCAAATAAGAATAAACCCTCTGATAAGCTATGCTTAAAGATAGTTGCAACGTTGCATCAAAAATTTAACCTATAGGGTTCAGAGACTGGTGGTGTTCAAGCGTACATTCAACACAAAATCACCATTGTTGCATTGTCATCAGGAACTTGAAAATTGACAACTGATGATGCCACTTTGAGTCAATAGAAATCATGTATCATGATAAAATACAAATAATTTAAATTACATAGACCATAACATACCTCCAAATCAAGGGTTTCGATTTTAGTGCAAGCGCAAGTAAGATGTGAAAAAGGAATGCAGTTTGCCAAATGGTGATGCTAGCTTTTCCCAATCAAGCACCTCATGCACAGCAATTACCTTCATTTTCTTAACCCAAAACCACCTTATAACATACGATTTCCTAGGGGACCTACTAAGAAATAACATGGAATCTTTGACTATTTCCATAGTTTCATACAGTCGTTGAAGGTCATAAGAATCAATAACAATCTACCAACACACCAAGAAATCCAAGCATGAGAAAACCACCAGCACCACTTCCATTCTCAAAATATCCAAATGCTTTCATTATACCACTGAAACTACATACAATTGCCTTAATAGTATTTTATGGTCATCATTGCCATAAAGAAAAGGAGATGATATTCAATAGATCAATGTTCCATTTTCTTAACTTCCTAAGAAACACCATCACCAAAATCCTATCCAACAGAAACGAGAAAATAACATCCCTTGAGACTCCCATTTCACAAATTCAAAGAATACACTCAAGAAAACTGGTTTGCAACTTACCTAACAATATTATGCATTTCGATGAAGTAATCACTGCTTTACCCCAAGATATACTAACAAAACCCTGGATGACACAAAACATACCATATACACAAAAGAATCAACATACCAGAGCACTGAGAAATCTGAGGGCAGAAATTTCTGCAAATGTTACCCCTCCAACAAAGACAACAAGTACTAGGGAGCACCTCCCATCAGCTATTCTGCAATAACTCAAGCAGTCAGCCAAGAAACAAAAACTTTTGTGTAAAGGAAAAGAATATGAAGATCAATATTCTCAAATTATAGAGGTCAGAGAAGAAATACACAACAAAACTTAAAAACAGAAAGTCAGTGGAGCTTGCTGTAATCATAGATACTACCATCTCAGGTTTTTATTAAAGCAACTCAATAAACTAATGGGAGATAAAAGTCACAGCTTACTGCCCCACACTCATGGTCCTTTTATCATAACTAAAATCTAAGAAAGTCATACTGGTTTTTTGGACAATTAACTGACAGTCTGATTACCAAAATAAATTCCAACACAAATCTGAATGAAATTATTTAGTGGTTTGTCTAGAACTGAAATTACAAAACATACATAAAAAAGGAAAATATTACTTGCTTGTCTATGCCAATTGAAGCACCCTGCAATGTGTCAAATGACGGACTGCTACCAAAGCCTCCCTATAAAAACAGACACGCACTGATACTCAGTAAAATATATTCAAAGAACTTAAAATGGTGCACAGAAGTCAATGAGGATTCTTAAAACATTTCCATAGAATTGACATCCCATATGCAGATATTTGAAAGTTGAAACAGTAAAACGTAAGACAACGAAAAAAGAACCAACAAAAATGGAAAACTAAATAAAGGAATCCAATGAAACAGAGAAGTTAACTGACCCCTTTTGTTTCTGTATGTGGCCCAGGCAACAGCTTCAAAATTTCTTCCATGGGATGCCTGAAAGGCCACATTATCATATATAAGTTCACAAATTGAAGGCTAGTAGGGGTTTGGATTAATATTCCAACAGGATATATAGCCTGGTTAAAGATCTTGGCTAGTGAACCAAAGCAACAAAAAGAATTCAGGCAATAAACACTAAAACATTCTTGATATTCAAGCAATCCATTGTTGCCTCACCCCCCGCCCTTTTTCTTTTTCTATTTTCTTCCCTCTTGTCCTATTTTCTTGATATCTCTCTCTCTCTTTTGGTAGGCACTTGTGTTCTTCAATAATATTCAACATCTTTCAAGATGGTATCATAATTCCCTTTTCTATCTCTAGCCAATCCTAAAAGTTCAACCCCATCATGTTTTCTGTTGGCCACATTGCCAGCAACCTCTTTTGCTATATGTTAAACCTTTCTGCCCCCCATTTTCAGTTATTTGCTGCCATAGTTAGTTCACAGATTTTCAATTTTCCTCTTTTTTCCCCTGGGGAGCTCCTCTCAACAAAATTCTACTAATTAGTGTACTACCTATGGGCACACAATTTTAAGGCCCAATTTCTATAAACTTGCTTTGCATTTAGAACTCTCCAATAATACAAAGTACAGGATAGTGTAAACATCAGTCCATATTCTATATAAATAAAGCCAACAGGAATTAACCTAAATCAATTTTTCTCTAATTAAGGAAAGTAAAGAAAATGGCAAAGTATACCATCTCTAAATCACATACAATAACTAGAATGAATTTGAACACATTTAGCTTACCATCCAGATCAAACTGCATGCTGGACAAGACAAATACTAAGAGGTGCGTATCCAGAAAAGACATAGACTATGTCATTAGGATTGTTGCATAAGAAAATAACTTCTTAATTAGGAAGGAAAACAGGACAATTAACTGCTTCATAAAAATAAAAGAGCATGCTTAAGAGTTGAGATTAAAATGTTACAATGAGATGTAAGATAAAATCTAGAGAAAAATCCATCAGCATATCTTGGTAAAAGTATTTCCAAGTATTGCAAAATTTGTTCTGACAGCAGCAGAAAGAGAATATAGGGAGGCATTTTACCATGGAAGAAATGGAGACAGAGAGAGAAATATTGATATGTATTGAACTAAATTGCTTCAGAATAACCAAGAGATTTATAATGTGGAATACAACACCATGATGGTACTCACAAGAAATAAATATATAAGCAGCTATCTAGAAGTTTCTTCCACAGAATATTAAGCAGCGTGGAGTAATTTTCTTCCACATAATTCTTCATTAGCATACAGAAATTAATCTACCACTTGGTAGATACAAAAAGGCACAAGAGAGTATCATTTATTTGTCAACATAGAATGTTAAACAGATTGAAAACTGATAAACATCTTTGCACCATGAAAACAAGAAAATATTTAAAACAATAACACAAAATTTCTTTATAAAATAGAAACTCATTCATTTTCTCTCTTTTTCTTGGTTGGTTGAGGAGGGATTTCTAAAATGAAGAATGCGACATACAATTAACATGCAGATTATATGATGACTAATATCAGTCAAGGCTATCCTTCAACAGTGAAATAAAAAAATATATCAAACATTATAAGAAAGTTCAATTATTAGAAAAGATTGCGCAAGGTGCAAAGAAAAATACTTTGCTGTGTCAGATACTCAACTACAAGCTGCAAAGCACGTTTGACAGTCAGCCAATTGCCTTTTGACTCCTGCAAGACTCAAATGAAAAACAATTGACTAAGATAATAGAGTCCACTGAACTTGTAATTGTTAGAGTAGCACACAAACTGAAGGAAATGCCTGAGTATGCACTTTTGTATTATACCTGTTTCTTGAACAACCCAGCATTTTCTAAATTATTTAGTGTAGCCATGTGCACAAAACCATAACTGTGGAGTAGCTCCCGCCTAAACCATGAACTCAGAATTACTAAATTACCAAGTAAATATATCAACGAAGAAAATAGCTGTTAATTTGTAAAAATCAAGAATAAAAAAATCACATACACTTTCAACAGAAAGGAAGAAAAAAAGGACTAAAAATGACTTCTACGGAGTAAACAATACTTGCTTCAAATAGTCAAAATGCTTTTTGAGCAACCCTGAATTTGTTATAGAAAATAGGATGAGAAGATGCAAGACATTTATAAGAGGCTCCTGGCTTTGGATCATTTCTTCAATGGATTCAAAGTAACTGCATTCATAGACCAGAAAATATGTTTAAAAACTACGAGGAAAAATCCTAAAATATTGCTAGGTTGATAATATTTTTCTAGAAAATTAAACAACACGCAGCTAAAATTGGCTCAGATAAATGAAGAATAAGTTTCTTCACCAAAATAAAAATGCCATGACCAAGCAATAATAGTTGCATTAGCAAACAGAAAACATGTAAGGACTGACATTTAAGTTCATGAGATTAGTAAGTGAACCATTGTATGTCATAACTCGAGGCCTCAACAATTGTGTGCTCCATGTCAAGTTTCGCAAGAAAAGATGGCTTTGATGTGAATGTTGACAAATGTTGAGCAAGATTTATGTGTCTCTGAAGCAATAATCAGCAGCAAATTACAATCTAAAATTAATCCACACCACTCCCAGAAAGCCAATGTAACTCCCAAGAAGCAAAACTAAAAAAAGAAACCTACTTACAGTCATTTCAGGTAATGAGTTGAGCTTCTTGACGAAATCATTTAGTTCAGAAACTGTTTGGTTCTGTATGCATTCAACAAATTGGCTTATGAGAAGTTAAGAACGTTCAACAGTCCCCGAAGGAAACCATTAGGGGAACCACTCAGTGATTCACAAGTTATGATACATGAGAAGTGAACACAATGGATATAAGAATTTGATAGATAATTTACTCATATACAATAAACCCTGTAACTATTCTTGCCACTTTCATACTCCTGCTTCCTAAATCATCATAGGGAGCTATAAAGCCCTTTCATCAAGATTTTCACTAAATCAAGCATTCAGACATATTCAGGTTAAGACATGAACAAAAGCATATGAGGCATGAGGAATGTTCAGGTCCTTATTCACTTACAGTAGTAGTCATCTCAGTATAGTCCTGCTTCATGGATGTTGCTTTCTGCCTTAGAACCTGCAATCATACTGCAAATGGGAACTAAGAAGAGGAACTTTGCACAAGTGACATTAACTTTGAGGAAGCAAGAATTGGAAAAATAGAATGTGAAAAGGTTAAAACAGGTCAACCTAGACAACAACTTCAAAGTTGAGATCTCGTATCTCCTTGAACTGCTTGTCGCTAAGTTAAAAAGGTATTTAAATTAACATCAGTTAGACAAAATAGAAGAGAGAAGAAGGCAATAAAGAAAAGGATAAATGCTTAACATCCAGAGAAAGGGGTTTTTACTTTTATTTGTGAAGACAGTTTAGAAAGTTGAATGAGGCCTAAACGAGTAAATTTTCTCATTATGCTTAAAGACAAATAGAAAAAAGAATAGAAATCTTAATCAAATAGCCACCATACTAAAATATTCATATTTGGTTTGAATTCACTCAAAGGCTAACATAAAATTACTAGAGAAATGCAACCAATGGTACAGATTCAAGAACCTTCTAAAAGACATATCCATCTAAGACCATACAGCAAAACACAAGCAAAACCATGAGGATCATAAGAATAAGAGGACTCTTATAATTACTTAGTGAAATGCATCAAGCAGCGGCTAACTTTACCTTGAATTAAGTGGGACCTTCATCTTTTTTCACTCTTGCGGAACACCCATGATAGATGCATCCAGCTCCACAGAACCATTATTGATGCACAAAATCTATAATGAAACTATTAGAGACAGCTTTTAACAAAAATCCAACAAAGCAGAGACAAAATATCTAATAATGATTCTTCACCTTAGAAAAATGATTGCCTCAAAAAGTTCAGTATTTCTTTTGTTAGTTAGATTTCTATCTAACCATCATATTTCAGATAAAATGAACCAATACCGTTTACCTGGGAGGTTCAACAATATCAGTTTTCCAGTTGTTTTAATACTAATCTAATAAAACAAAAAGCCACCATAATGGGAAAGAGAAGAGGTTTTAGCAAATACTTCATGAGCAGCTTGACTTTGCTAATCAAATTTCCACAACTAACTCATGCCATCTTGACAAGGAATATTGTTCAATGCATAAGTGACAATCCTGCTTTCCCATCAACCTTATGCCATCAACAAGCCACCTCATGAGAATATTTCATTTTGCTAAACTAACTTAACTAGATGGCAAAAGGAATAATAATAATAATAATGACCAGAACTAGTCCTTTAGAAAGAAACCTCATAAAGCAACTCAAATTCCAATTGTATTTCCCTAGATAGACTGATCTACCCCACAGACATTAACATGATGTGTTGAAAAGAAAATATTAACAATATTTAATTGCAATCCTGCTGCTCGCATCAGTTTACCTCATCCAGTAGCCCTTCATATGTTAACTGCAAACGCATAGGAGTAACCATATCCACCTGTAGCCAAGCAGTAGAAAGTTTCAGGTGATAGCAACTATAATATTGTTAATTTTTGCAGTCAACTTCACTATCAAATGAGAGAGAAACAAGCAATAAACTATGTATATTTTCGAGCTCACATGAATTTTCACAATTTGATTTAGTGAATTATTAGTGGTATGCTGGGCATTATGTTTTAATCAAATAATAAATTTGTGACTCTCCTTAAAACAGGCTTACTATCTTTCTCCCAACATCTTAATGAAAGAATTCTAGAAAAATAAAATTACTTAGTGCAGTGAAAGACAAGACTCACCTCCTTGTCTATGAGGATGAGAGTGTTAATATCTGTTATAGCCATCTGAAGAACCAAAAGGAAATTGGAGGACACAAGTCATTTGTAAAAACATATAAACACAAGCATTAAAACTAATTTGCGGCGGAGAAAAGGTGTTAAAGAGGGCCATAATTACATCAGATGAGTTCACGGGCTCTTCTGTTTGCATGTGATTAAGTATATCTGCAACAAGAACAGATGCTTTGCCTTTTGCACACACATTTGGTATAACTCCAAAAGAAGACTGCAACACATACCTTTTAAGATAATTTTAGGGGAAAATAAAATTAAGAAATAGCTGTATTAAATTGGTATATCCTTAATAATATGATACTATAATTATTTTATTTATTAACCCTTGATATTTTCTGCAAGGATTCATCCTTATCTAGCCCAAATAAATCACATAAGTGGCATCAACCTAACCTCAAGCTTGTGAATGGCCTTTGCAATATGGCAAAGTGAGCCCATATTACCATCAACCTGACATTCCTACCATGCAAAAACAGACAAGCATATAAAAAAATTTGGTTCAAATTCTTCGCAAACCACAATATGAATATATTGGGAAGAAAAAAAACACATATTTTTCATACTTTGTAAGCAAAATCCAGTTCAAATGACAATATATCTTCATCCAGTGGAACTACATACAGCGGGTACTCCCCTATGGTCATCAAGTGATGCACTTTTTCCTCCTCAAGGATCTGCACATTGATGATGATTCTTTATAGTGTCTATGCAGACAAAATATTTGGACATGAAGAGCTTAAGTTGCAGCCAAAAGTTTTCTTTGCTATAAGTGCTTCCCTCTCACACTGAATTTCGCAGCAAGGAACAAAATAGATATAGTACACTCGTTGAAGTCCTTTTGAGATATCATTATGCACATGAGAAGATGCAAACTTCATCAAGTCACGCCGAGAAGGGATGAGGTAAACCACTTTAGTGCAATCAGTCTGAACTGGCTCAGCTGAAAGATGCCACAATTCAATCCCGTATTCTTCATCATAGTGAGCAAGACATCCATAATCATAAACTTTAAAACACTGGTAAATCGCTTTTCGTCATCATATAAATTTTCAATTTTATCCCAAGAAAGAATTATTCGGGAAATCCTCTTCTTTTTGAATTCATGTATATACTTAAACTGCTAAATATAAAACAATGAATCTAAAAGCAAACCTTTTCAAACATAAGAGCCTTTAGTGCTTCAATAGATACAGGAACAGCTAAATTTTCATAGATGAAAACGACTTTCATATTGAATTTAACTGAAGATGTAGCATCATTAAGCATTTAGAATTATGTATTTAAAAAAAAAAAAAAGGGAATTACCTTAAGAAGAGATGTTCGGATAATCAACGAGAGGGAGCCACCGAGTTTTGGTTCAATAACCAAACATTTCTTTCCTCGAATCTAAAATCAACAAAATAACCAAAATAAAAAGTTAAAATAAAAACGAAACGCATGTCCGCTAAGCTAAGCTTCGTGCGACAACATCATTTTACTTTTCTTTCTATTCCCGAGCTTTCTAGGCAACCAAGCAGTAGTTAAGCCGAAAAGCAAATGTAATGCTAATAGATTTAAAATTGAATACTTACATCTTTGAGGATTTTAACAAGATCTCTCAGAGACTGTTCCCTGTAAAAAAAATTTTTAAAAAGAGTTAATTACTGCAGATTTCAATGAAATTGAAGGAAATAAGGAGATTAAGGGATTGATTTTTGTACCTGAGAGACCCGAGATTGAGAGGGGAATTGTCTAAATTTGGAATCTAAGCCATTTTCAATTTGAAAAAAAAAAAATCTTTTGTTTTTCTCTGCTGTGGAGAAAATTAGAAAATAAGCAACATGTATGGATAGAAGGGAGGGAAAAAAAAAAAGTAATAAAAACAGAAAAAATTTGGATAAATTTTTAATTTAAAAAAATATAGGTAAAATTTTAATTATTTTTTATTTTTTTATAATTTATATTTCTTTTATCTCTCAATTTGAAAAAAAAAGTTAAAGAAAGAAAAGTTTAAAAAGATTTATTTGTATAAAGAGATTATTATATTTATATATTAGATTTGATCATATAATTGATATTTTTTATAAAAATAATTTTTTATAAATATTTTATATAATATTACAGTTTATAAATATTTTATAATTTTTTAAGTCTTAATAATAAAATAAGTAAAATTATTGTAAGAATGAATTAAAAAACTAAATTAAACATAAAATTAATAATTAATTAATATATTTTATAGTATTAAATATTATTAATTTTGTTTAAAAAGATTTATTTATATAAAACAAGTAATATAAAGATATATTTGTCTATTATATATCATATTGTAAAAAATTATAATTGAAAAAATATTATAATAAATTATTTTTTTCATTATTTATCTAAATAAATAATGATTGTTAAAAAAAATTTTTATTAATTTTAAGGATCCAAATAAAATATATATGTATCATTTTTTAAAAATAATAATTTATTAATATCTATCTAAACATAGTATTAAAAAAATTAGAAAAAGGGATAATTAAATTGAAGGCCTTCCATCAATTACTAAAAAGAAAAGGCTTTTGAATGAGGCTCCCAATGAGTTAGGCGCTCTGGCCTTCGGGAGTTTGGATACTGGGCCCAATAAGCCCAGACAAACACTAAAATCAACTGCAAAGGATTGAAAGGATCGAACAGACCGCAACTCAGCAACCCAATGGGCCAAAAGACAGTCGTAATAAACCTCCCTTGTCCCCACCCAGTAGGAGCAGGAAAGAGATTAGGGTTCAACTAAATAGCCTTGGTTACTCGGGGAAAAGTTCTACTCAATTATCATGGAAAGTATTTTAAAAGTAAAATCTTATATATATATATATATATATAAAAGTTAAAGTCTTTGATAAAAAAAAAAGTTTAATATAGATAGTTTACATTTTTTACATGTAGATGAATTTAAAAAATTATCATGTTTTTTAATAAATGTACTAGTATGATAACCATGTTATGGGTAATTTAATTTAGTATAATTGAAATTTTGAAATATATAAATTTTGTTTAATTGTAAAAATAGTATACTAAGAAATAAATAATTAAAACGAAATCAATTTAAGAATTTATGTATAAAAAAAGTAAAATTTAATAAATAAAATTTATTGAATTGATCACAGTTTATAAATTATACGTATCACATTTTTATAAGGACAATTTCACGAGTCATAATTAAATCAAAATAGTTAATAAAGGAACATGTCCACATATTATTAAGATGATAAGATTGTGTCCTTTGTAAAACAAAAAATTAATTTATAATTTTTTATGTTTCAAAACTTCTAATACATGAGATAATGAATACTATTTGGTGTTTTATATAAAATCTATATGATTACATTAAAAAAAAAAGGCTTAAAAACACTTTTTTAATGCTTAAATATGACCATTATCAAATTCAATAAAACTAAATATTATACCAAATTAAGACAAATCTGTAAATGAATAAAAAAAATGAACAAAAAAAATTTGAACTTAAGCATTTTTTATGCAACAGCAAGAAGATGAAAGCCCTGTGACAATGCATCTAATATCAACTAAGCAGATCTTCCTATCTTTTTTTCCTTGCTTATGTTTTCTACCTACAAATTCCAAAAAAAAAAAAAAAAAAAATGAAGGGACTAAATATCAATTACTTAATGCAAAATTTTACCAAACCTATGAAACCAAAATTTCATCAATATTTCAGTCCAATCAAACATGGAACAACTACACATAATTTTTTTCGAATATTCCTAATTCTTTTTCTAAATTGGAAACTTTACCACTCACATATGTTTTGATAAAACCAATATTAACAATAGTTGAAACCAATATTGATAAAAAAATGTTTTGATAAACAAATTATTGTCAATTGTCAAAATTAGTATTTGATAAGCTATTAAGAAATAATCTAAAAATATATATAAATATATAAAAGTTAAAGTCTTTGATAAAAAAGAAAATAGTTCAATATACATAGTTTACATTTTTTACATGTAAATAGGTTTAAAAAATTACTATGTGTTTTTTTAATAAATACATTTTATTTATTTAAAACATTTTTCTTATTTTTTATAGTAATATCTTGTAATTAAAAATAATTAGTTAGACTAAATTAATTCCATTTATAACCTTTTAAATATTCAATCTTTTTATTTTATATGAATAAGTTGCAATTAATTTGATAATTAATAAAAAAACTAAAAAAAAGCTAATTTCTTATTAATATATTTTCATATCTACTAATTGCTCGTGAAAAATTAAATGAAATTTAATGTAGTGAATAAGGAAATAGAAATGAACCATTTAATGATTTGACAAAAATTATATCATTAAATTAAGGAAGATTTTGTTTTCATTTTTAAAAAATACAGCAAATTAGGTAAAAATTCAAATTTTATAATTTTGAAAGGAAAATCACATTAATTCAATGTTTTTTATTACTTATTACTTTATACAATTAATAATAGTAATTTTTTAATACATTTATCAATAATGTCTATTGATAACAATATAAATACAAATATTATTCCAAAACGAATATTAAGCAAATTGAATTTGATTATTCTTCAACTTTGTTTTGTTGCAATTTCTCTATTATTTTTTAAGAAATTTATTTTGTAGTCTTGCTTGCTATTTTTTTATAAGTTTATTGAGATTTTCTTATATTTTTTATTTTTGCAATTTGTTAGGGTTTATTTTTAAAATAGCAAATTTATCAATTATATATTTTAGTATAAATTTTTTTCTTTTATAATTTATAATTTAAAGACAAATCTCTGATATTCTATATATATGTTAAATGTGATGTTGTTAGAGAATTCTTTTCTTTTGTGAGCTAATAATTAGCAGAGGCTTAACAATTTTGTTTCATTTTAGAAAGTTCCTTAATAAGATTATGTTGATTTGCAACGTTTTACAATCAGATACCAATGATGATTAATTAATTTTGATGCTATTTACTAGGTGACTATGCATTGGTTGGGAGCCAAATCATAAGAATTTTCATGTATTGTATTATAAGTCAAGTTGACCTAAAATAATATTATTGATTATGGCCTAGTTAAATCTGTTTTGATTTCAAATGAAAATGGAAAATTTATTTTCTAAGTTTTTAGTGAATGAAGCTTTAGATGATATAAGGGATGTTAGTTTGTAATTTTTACTAATTTTATAAAAAAAAAAAATTTATCAATTTTGTGAAATTTACCACTTATTTCACTTAACAAGTTCTAAAATTTTGGATATACTAAAATTATAATTGAAACTCTTATACCTATTTTCCTATACTTTTATATATATAATTAATTTCTAATAAAAACAATAAATCATTTTAAGATGCAAAACATAAATTGTTTTTATGAATAGAAGAGAGTATATTATACTTATGATCCTTTAAACTTTGAGATACATATCATTTTGATTCTTAAATTAAAAAAAAAAATACTTAATAATCTTTAATTATAACAAATTGATCATTATATTACCCGAATTCTCAATTTTTAGTGTTAAATGTAAACGTATCTAACATATGTATAAATGGCAATGGATTTGGTGGGGCAAGTTTCACCCATTCAAGCTCCGATTTGCCTTTTAATAAACTATTAACACATGTCAAATGTTTGAAATTCATGTCAGCCGTGGATTGATAACATGTGTCATATACGTGTCAGCGAGTGTAGTTTACTCTGCAAAAGGATAGTCAAATGGCGAATTTTGAGAAAGTCCAAGCATTTGGGAAATTGGTGCAATGGATGTTGCCATTTTACTCACCCACGCGCTACATTCAATTAATTAAATCAAATGCAAGCGGACAACGCAGCCAAGGATTTTAAAAAAGGACCGAAATCCAAAGTGCTGAAAAATGTTACGAACTTCACGGAACTGAGCGGGGAGTCCTTTCGGTTCAAGTTATTTTTATTTAATGCTTAAGTGCTGGCTCACGAGTCACGACCCATGCATCCGTTTTTACGCGCCTTCTCTTTGCTTTTGAAATTACGTCAATGTCCTTTCCTTTTCTTACTCCTTCCCTTCTTTAGATGTGTGGATCAATGAGAATTTTATATTTATATTTTATTTGATTTGATGAAAATGAAGTTGACAACCTTGGTAACAAGTTGCTGATACCTTTTCAATAATTAGAAAAATTTTAAGGAAAATATTTGTTTTATTTTATTACGTAATAAAGTATTTATTTAATTTTATTTTGATGAAATAGATGACAAATACTCGAAGGAATGTTATTTTACAAATCCTAACAATGAGACTTTATTCATCCTTTTGGAAATTTATTTTTATTTTTGAGTAAAATTTAAGATTTTATTCGAAAATATATATATGAAAAAAATATTATTATTTATTAATTAAATCGTTAATTTATGTAATGCATACTTGTCACACAATTTTCATTCTCATTAAATCATAACATTTATAAAAAAAAAGGTTACATGTACATTTAATATTTTTATAATTTTATGTAATTAACATGTTAAATAATATCATCAAATATTCGAATCAATGATTGATACATATTTTTTATTAAAAAGTTAAATTTGAATTTTGTTATCATAATATAAAAAAATCAAACAATTTGAATAAAAAACAAAGTAAAATTATAAAAGGTGAAGCATAAATAAAGAATAAAACTATTATAAAAATTATATTTTTAAATTAATAAATGAAATTAAAAAATTATCATGTTTAAATTAAATATTACGAATTATTATGTATGAATATTATAATTCCAATAAATTAAATTGTGTAGTTTTTTAATTTAGTTTTTGTAAATACATATTCTAACAAAATGGAAAGAAGTTTTCTAAGAATAAATTAAAAGAGGTATCAACGTGAATAAATAAATATGGAAGGGAAGAGAATAATATGTAGTTGCCATTTTTCCTCCTAGAAAATTTATATACAGTACTAGTATAATTTCAAAGAAACCCGAACATTTGTTTATTAAAAAGGAAAAAGAAGAACAAATATATCGGGACGGAGTGGCATTTTAGTAAATTCGATTAAAATATTCCTAAATCGTATTCCTTATCGGACCGATTCGCAACGCCATCACCTCCTAACAACTCCTTCACTCGTCTGTCGTTCTGTCTTCCGCAATGTCGGCAACTGCCACCCGCATCCGCCGCCTCGCCGCCGCAGCAGTAGCAGTTACCGCATGTGGTGGCGCAATCCTCTTACCTCCCTCTGTATCTTCCAATGACCGCGGCGGTGACCCCGCCGTAGAGTCCGTGAGGCGGATGATCAATGACCAGAACGCCGTCGTTCCGTCGCGAACTGTCCAGGAATCGGCTCTGATTGGTGCGAGCTCGGCTAATACTCTCGATATCCTAGTCGTTGGCGGCGGTGCCACTGGCTGCGGCGTTGCTCTGGACGCCGCCACTAGAGGCCTCCGTGTCGGCCTTGTCGAGCGAGAGGATTTCTCGTCCGGAACGTCTTCGCGGTCCACGAAGCTAATTCATGGAGGTAATCATAAATATTCGTATATAAGTGTGTTTGTACGCGTATATTTTCTGTATTGCGAACGGTTATTTTCAGTCCTTTCTTAGAAGAACAAAATTGTGAATCAAACGATATTTCGTATTTCTGTTTTTCAAGTCTATTTTTTCATTTGTCAAAATTCCTTTTTTTCTAGTTTTCATTTTGATTAACGATTAATTTGTCCGTTTGATTTCTAGTTTCACTTTTTTTTTTACAAAAAGGAAATGTGCATTAATAATTAAATTTTAAAAAAAATGAAGAAACTTCAAGCTTGATTGCATGATCGTATTTACATTCTCTTCGCTATATGTATGATATATGTGTGTGTGTGTGTGTTATAAAATGCTGATTTCAACATTGGTTGTTGTTGAAGAGGCCAAATCCAGCATGACGAGTGCATAGGATTCGAAGTTTTGAAAAGAGAAAAGGCGAAAACTTTGGGAACTCACTCCTTGTGTAGAAGTTATTAGATATTGAATTATCTTTACCGCTTTGGTTATTGTAATGTTGTCGTTGAATAATTTTTGCTGAGGGAGCATAGAGTTTAAATACATATAGGCAGTGATTAATTCTGTTAAAAGTTTATCTTCAATATTTTGGTATCATATTCTCATTTCCCATCAAGTACCAAGTATCCTTGTATCAATTTACTAACAAACAAATTTTGTTTGGAGTTCAAAGTAGTTTTCACTCCTTGTCTTTTGATTAATGTTAAGGTTTCAAATCAAAAGTCTTCCTTCCTGTTGAATTATAATGTTGGATGGATAGAAATTGATGTCACAGTTTTGGTTGTTGCCTTTAGGATGAACAACGTTAAATTATATACAATGAAATATGTACATGAGGTCAATTCCATTTATTCTCTACAAGCTTGTTTCAGCTTTTTAATCTAATCCATTTGTTCAATTCTGCTAGGGGTCCGCTACTTGGAGAAAGCTGTCTTTAACCTTGACTATGGACAGTTGAAGCTGGTTTTCCATGCACTTGAGGAGCGTAAACAAGTTATTGAGAATGCACCTCATCTCTGCCATGCCTTGCCATGCATGACACCCTGTTTTGATTGGTTTGAGGTAGTATACTACTGGATGGGCTTGAAAATGTATGATTTGGTCGCAGGACGGCGTCTGTTACATTTGTCCAGATATTATTCTGCGCAAGAATCTGTTGAGCTCTTCCCTACTCTTGCAAGGGAGGGTAAAGATAAAAGCTTGAGGGGTACAGTTGTGTACTATGATGGACAGATGAATGACTCACGTCTGAATGTTGGATTAGCTTGCACTGCTGCACTAGCTGGGGCGGCAGTGCTTAACCATGCAGAAGTTGTATCCTTTCTTAAAGATGAAGGTACCAAGCGGATAATTGGTGCTAGAATTCGTGACAATCTGTCAGGTACAGCAGGCACATCCTTTTAACAGACATCTATTCACGTAAATGTTTAACCAATTCAAGCATATGATAATTTATGTATCTGTCTTGATTAGTCTATTTTCTGTTCTCTGCCTCATCATGAAATACCTTAAGTTTGCAGTGGAAAAAAAATGGAAAAAAAAGTCAAAGGACCACAATAAAGAAGTACTTGTTAATAACTTTGTAGGCAACTGATTGGTAAGAGCACAAAGCCATAACAATTATTGTTCTTCTCTGACTTGACTTCAGTCAAAGTAATGGATTGAGATACATTTCATTTCTATTTTTTGACATGCACTGATCACTTATGTCTTGAACATACAAATCAGCTTTGTGTCCAAGCAGTTGATTGAGGTATTCCCATTTGAATTCTGTGTAGTTGATTTGCTCTAATTAGTTATGTTTTGAGCACAGTAATCACCTTTTAAAAGGGATGCTATAGTGGAAGAAATGCCTGAGAACAGAAGTTGTCATCAAACTTAAAAGCTTTCAATCCAGATAATATAAATTAATTAATAGTCTTGTTTGTCATGGAACATGGATAAAATTAAAACCTTAAAAGATGTTAGACATTCCTTAGACAATGGTGCTCAGTGGTTGGAAATAACAAGTGTTTTTCTTCCAGTTTGGACCATTCATCATTGAATCTTTTTATTCCAAATAAGTTGATATCCTAGTTAAATATCCATGCTTATCTTATGTACTGTGAGGTTGAAGCATTGTTGAGTTATTTTTAGTACTGTTATCAAGATGAAGAATAGAGGAAATTTTGTTGTTCATAAGCAGGGAAATGGTTTTGTACACATGAGCACCAAAACATGTTTGCAACAAGACTTGTGCTGCGAAATTTTCTTCCTTCAACTTTAGTAACTAGGTAGCTTAAGTGGTCATTTGTCTGATCTTTTTTCTCATTATCATACAACCAGGCCAAGAGTTCGAAACCTATGCAAAAGTTGTTGTGAATGCGGCTGGACCATTTTGTGACTCCTTAAGGAAAATGGCTAATAAGGATGCACAACCTATGATATGTCCTAGCAGTGGTGTACATATTGTTCTCCCTGATTACTATTCTCCAGAAGGAATGGGCTTGATTGTCCCTAAAACTAAGGATGGACGCATTGTTTTCATGCTTCCATGGTTGGGGAGAACTTTAGCTGGCACTACAGATTCTAATACTTCCATCACTCCACTTCCAGAACCGCATGAGGATGAAATTCAATTTATACTTGATGCCATCTGTGATTACCTTAATGTCAAGGTATAATGTGGATTTATCAATGTTTAATATGTTGACATTGTGTTTCTACTTCATTTCTAATTCAGTCTTTTTTTTTTAATAAATGATTCAGTCTAATTTTTTGTTAAAACAATGGTGACAAACTCTAGGTACGACGCGCAGATGTTCTTTCTGCCTGGAGTGGTATTCGTCCGTTGGCAGTGGATCCTAAAGCAGAGAGCACTGAGAGCATCTCTAGAGATCATGTTGTTTCTGAGGATTATCCTGGTTTGGTCACAATCACTGGTGGAAAGTGGACTACTTATCGAAGGTAATGTTTACTGGGGTTTGCTAAAATTTTCTTTTAGAGTGGGCAGATATTCTGGGGTTTGCTAAAATATATAGTTGAGTTGCCAGTTTTTGTTGTATTGGTGGTTTACAGTAGTCCATCAAGAGCTGAATTTATCCTGATGGACTACTGTTGAACTTAAAATCAAGTGAAAATTTGGAGATTAGGTCCAGCTGATGAACTACAGAACTAGGGTGTACGTACTTTGGATTCCCTTGATTTTGGAGCATGTGATCCTGTTCTGTTGATCTCCTCTCCTTCCCTCTCTATTTTCCTTTTGGCATGAATTTTTGTGCTTACTAGAACTAGTTTCAGCATGGCAGAAGATGCAGTTAATGCAGCTATCAAGTCTGGCAATCTGAGCCCAAGAAATGAATGTATAACAAGCAACCTACAGCTGATTGGTGGAGATGGATGGGAACCTTCTTTTTTTACTGTTCTTGCTCAGCAGTATGTACGCATGAAGAAGTCATATGGTGGTAAAGTTGTTCCTGGGGTGATGGACACAGCTACTGCAAAGCATTTGTCTCATGCATATGGCACCTTAGCAGAACGAGTAGCCATCATAGCACAGGTTGGTCTGCTATGCTCTCATAACTGATAATTATTGGCCTTACTGGCTGTAGTGATGAGTTAATTTTGCATCTATCTATTGGACATCGGGCTTTGAGTTTTGACAATTTTAGCAATCATAACATATATTTATCTAATGACACCTCATTATTTAAAATTGAATTGGCATAGCCTTCAAGGATTTTCATTCTGATTTAGTGTTGCTTTGTTCCTCTAATAGTTATAAGATAACTAGAATAAACTCAGAATAATAGTCTTAGGTTTTTTTATGACATTACTTGATGAGTGAGTATATATATGCAAAATTTCTTAGAATTTGATGAGCTTCTTCTAATAATTTATTTCTTGTGATAGTGCTAGGAGTTTTGCTAATTTCTTGTCGTGGACTACTTTTATTTGTGTATTGAATATTTATGGCTTTGATATTGTAAAATATTGAGTGAGATTTATGTTCCTTGTCAGTATTAGCTGGCATGTCAAACTACTTCTTAATCATCAGGTTTCCATGCCTGTTGAAGATTTAAATGACAAGCATTGGTGCTGCTAGCGAGAGGGCAAACTATATTAGAGCACTTGTTATAGTTGTTTATTACTCTTCGTTTGTTTTTTAATTTTTCTTGCTGTAATAAATTTATATACTAATTGTTGTCCTGTTAAATAGATAAGAGCCTTACTAGCAATCAATCAAAGGTCCAATAGCCTCAGTCAGTTTTAATACAACCAGTTCTATACATGGTTTCAGTGTGAGGCTTTTGAATTTTTTTTCCACCATCTAATAGCGATCTAACGTAGAGTGATTTGGGAACATTTAGCGTAATATCATTCGAAAATTTTTCTTTTTGGTTGGTTAACAATATCAAATCTGCTTTTCAATTTTTAGAATGAAACTCTGGGTAAGAGGCTTGCTCATGGGTACCCTTATCTGGAGGCTGAGGTTGCATACTGTGCTCGAAACGAATACTGCGAATCTGCTGTTGATTTCATTGCTAGGAGATCTCGCCTTGCTTTCCTGGACACTGATGCAGCGGGCCGTGCGTTGCCACGCGTTATCCAAATACTTGCTAATGAGCACCACTGGGATAGGACAAGACAGAAGCAAGAAATGCAGAAGGCTAAAGAATTTTTGGAAACTTTCAAGTCTTCAAAGAATGCACAGTTCCATGATGGGAAGCACAATTCGTGAGTATAGTGAGTATTATTATGGCCAAGGGTAAAAAATTCACTTGAACCATAGTTCAATAATCATTTGAATCTTTAATATTTTATTATAATCAGTCAAGCTTTTATATTTTATTTTAATTCAATTGAATCCTTAAATGGATGAAATTTAGTTATGTGACAAAATTTAATTAATCAATTCTATCAATTGCATCTTTAGAGTGATCTTAAAGATAGAGGGATAGAGAAAATAGAGAAAAATTTTATCTTATTTTATTTTTATTTATATTAATTGCATCACATTTCAGATTTTTATTTATTTTATTAAAAAAATTTTTAGATTATTATACTTCTACTTATATGTATAATACATCATTTGGTAAGTACATACCTAAACTAAAGTTTCGATTTGACCACGAAAGTTTTGAGATAAAAAGTATTGAACTTGGTTTAGTTGGACAAATAACTGTACAAAATTATTATTTTCACCTTTTAAAAGATTTTTCAGTTTTTATAAAGCACCGCTTTATTGAATGTATAAAATGGTCAAAACACTTTTTTTACGTTTATTTTACTATATATAGTTTTTTGGGTACTTTCAACGAGAAAGATTTTACCAACCCTATCAAATATGAGAATTTGATATCATATTCGGTGGACACTTTCTTTAACCTTATGATATACTTGATCCATCCATAGATCACATCGAATTCTCTGATGATTTAAACAAAATCATCTTTAAATATACCAACCCAAACTTTTATCACTTCCAAACAGGAACAGACCTAATGAACGAAGCAAAATTCTTTCTCCATTTAGCCACCAAACAAGACTATCCAAAATTAGCCTGTTGGACTGATGGCAGACGCATTTTTGTTAAAAGATTCATTGAACCACATGAAGATCTTGACATCGAAAATGCACCAGAAGCAATTGAGCTTTTGGATAAATTATCTAAAATGGAAAATCTGGATCGACTGTGCCAAGTTTAGAATTTTTCTCATCAGGAAAAAATTTTTACTTTAAAAATTCAAATGAAGCAACCAGTTTTAATCCAAATCTGATTTTACCCCCATTAAATGTTTTTGAACATCAAACAGATGATGATATTGAGAGTATAACTAGTAATCAATCTTTTTGTACTCCATATCAAAGTTCTTTTTCAGGATTTCATGGTACCAACAGTACAAAAACCCTCAGACGAGCAAATAGTATGCGTCAATCAGGTACTACTGATACTGCTCAAATTCTTATTTTTATCGGAAATAATCTATCTCAGCAAGGTACAGTTGATAATCAAACCCATTATCATTCAGTTAACTCTGTGACTAACTCGCATACTTTTTCCTCTAGAAAAACTAGAAATGAAGATATTAAAATGTTTCATTCTATAAATAATTTTCGTATTTCTAATACTTACCCTTAAAAAATAATATCATTTGCCAACAAGGTACGATATTATACTTATATTGAAGGTTATTTTTATTTTCAAAACTATAAACCCTATAGTTTGAATATTTTGATTGACACAGGAGCAACAATCTCTAGTTGTCGACCTAATGCTTTGTAGTCAACCAAATGGCAACCCATGAATAGAGCTGTAAACGAGCCGAGCCGAGCCGAATAGTGAGAAGCTCGAGCTCGACTCACAATTCGGGGCTCGATACTCGGTTCGAGCTCGATCGAGTTTTATTTTTTAAGCTCGAGCTCGATTCGTGATCGAATTCGAGCTACTCGAGCTCGCTCGATTAAGCTCGATTAATATGTAAAAATAAGCTCGATTCGTATACTCGACAAGAGTTCGATTATTCATGCTCGAATTCGAACTCGAAATATTTTATTAATTAAAATAATAAAAATATATTTAAATATAAAAGCTCGATTAGGCTCGCGAGCTACTCGAGTCAAATATAAGAATACTCGAATTCGACTCGATCGATAAGTCGAGCTACTCGAGCTCGAGCTCGACTCGACAATAATCGAATCGAATTCGAGTTTTTTTTGAATTAAACCCGAGTAGCTTGCGAGTACTAATGTATCATTTACACCCTTACCCATGAAGCATCCTATAATAATAGTATGTATCGATGGTAAAGAAATCATTGTTAACCTCAAGGCAAAGAATATACCTGTTGCTTTAAACGATAAAAAATTCGTTATACCTAAAATATTAT
Organism: Durio zibethinus; assembly: GCF_002303985.1. Next base: position 20,023,498 of record NW_019168481.1, read on the forward strand.
GTTTTCCTAATATGCATGGAGACATACTGTTAGAAAATAATTTTATATATAAATATTTACCCTTTTTAGTTTTTTTTTATTATCTTGTTTTTACTATTGATAAAAAATCAATAGATGTTCATTTATTATCCAAGCACAATCATGTTTATGATAATGGTTTTCGACCAGAAATAACTGTTTTAATGGATCACCGTTTTCAAAACCCTGTAAATGCTGTAATCGAAGGAATCCAATCCAATTTAGCAGCAGGAGTAGTTTTATTTAAAGTTAAACCAAACTATTTTATTTCTATTTTTGATGAAAACATTGAAAAATGTTTATGTCTTCGAATCAAAATACTCAATTTTGATTTCGAATCAACATCGCATGATCTTTCAATCAACTGGTCAGCGATTTATGAATTTACAAATACCACTAATATCTCTATCAAATCGATAAATTCTAATATTATTGAAAATTTTGAACCAAACACTTTTGATTCAGAAATTAAACCTAGATTAGTAAATCTCGTAGACTTATCAATTCCAAAAGGATGGTGTCTCGAAGATCTTTCAAGTATTTTGAAACACAGAAAGTGTCAAGTTTAGAATTTTTCTCATCAGGAAAAAATCTTTACTTTAAAAATTCAAATGAAGCAATCAGTTTTAATCCAAACCTGGTTTTACCCCCAGTAAATATTTTTGAACATCAAACAGATGATGATATTGAGAGTATAACTAGTAATCAATCTTTTTGTACTCCATATCGAAGTTCTTTTTCAGGATTTCATGGTACCAACGGTATAAAAACCCTCAGATGAGCAAATAGTATGCGTCAATCAGGTACTACTGATACTGCTCAAATTCTTATTTTTGTCGAAGATAATCTATCTCAGCAAGGTACAGTTGATAATCAAACCCATTATCATTCTGTTAACTCTATGATTAACTCACATACTTCTTCCTCTAGAAAAACTAAAAATGAAGATATTAATAGTAGGTATCGATGGTAAAGAAACCATTGTTAACCTCAAGGCAAAGAATATACCTGTTGCCTTAAACGATAAAAAATTCATTATACCTAAAATATTATGTTTTCTTAATATGCATGGAGACATACTGTTAGGAAATAATTTTATACATAAATATTTACCCTTTTCAGTTTTTTCTGATTATCTTATTTTTACTATTGATAAAAAATCAATAGATGTTGCTTTATTATCCAAGCACAATAATGTTTGTGATAATGATTTTCGACTAGAAATAACTCATATTTCTGAACTTAAAGCTATTAATGAAAAACATTAGCTTTATAGAATTTTACAGGAAAATTTCAGTGAAGACCTATTGAATTCTTGCTACTAACCCAGTAGTCAAGGATGAACCACCTTCATCCGATGAAACCACATCTGATGAAGAAGATAGTTTTGATGATCAAACAGATCCAGAACCAACAGAAATTTCAACCCTTCAACTAGAGACACGTGGGAAGAGAAAAGCTGAAGCAATATCTAACCCAGATATTGATGATCTAAGGCATTTTTCAGATTTATTAGATCCAGATATAATGGATCAACATCTTTCTCATCTTAAGGAAAAATATTCTCACCTAAACAAGAGATCAAAGATGAGATAAAACAAACTTCTGATTCTGGCCAAATAAGTCAGGTTCAGACAGAAATCCTTATAATCGATTCGTTAAACAAACGAACGGTTTCTTAAGAGGTACATATTTAGATTTAAGCAAAGTGCCTCTTCAAAACTATGGAAAAACCATAGATGATTGGGCATAATCTATGTCTATTGTTGTCACAAATTATAAGGAGACATGGGGCAAAGAAAGATTCCTCAACTATTTTTGTGACGCATGGCAAGGTGATGTCTTTCAATTTCTAAAAAAATGGGAGAAGATAACCTTCAGAGAATAGCAAAAATCCTCTCTGTTAATTATCGGTAATATCCCTCAACTTTTGAAAAATTTAACCCAAATCTTGAAAAATGAATTTTACGATAGTACAGAATCCCTGGATCCTACTCAATAAGCTTAATTTATTTTATCAAAATTAAAATTATGTTTGTTGAAAATGCTGTCCATCCAACGCTGAAAGATTTAAGGTGCGTTGCATAGATCGAAAGGCATAACAATCCATTGGTAATGGTCTACTAGTGCACTAAAAGTAGTAAGGGGTTTAGAGGTTTCATTTAGCATGATTTGCCAAAAACATGACTTACAATCAAATTTAGAAAAATATTTAGTATTTTTTTTTAAATTAATTAAAACATCTTTTCGAGGGATAAAATAGCCATCAAAAACAAGATTTTGGTTTAATTTCTTGTAATTAATAACCATACGGGGTTTACCTTGTTTAATCTCAAAATGGTTTCTTACCATGAATGCTGGACTGAAGTGTGGACTGGTAGTTGATTCTATCAGACTTTTGTCGAGCAATTCTGAAATTTGAACTTCAAATTCATCTATATCCTGTTTGGTATAGATCATTGATTTTACTCGTATAATCTCTTTTGGAGACTGAAGAGTAAATTCACAGTATCTTGGACTGCACTTCCAAAGCTTAAATGGGTCTTCACTGAAGTTTTCTTGCAAAATTCTATAAAGCCAATGTTTTTCATTAATAGCTTTAAGTTCAGAAATATGTGTTATTTCTGGTTGAAAACCATTATCACAAACATGATTATGCTTAGATAATAAAGGAACATCTATTGATTTTTTATCAATAGTAAAAACAAGATAATAAAAAAAAACTGAAAAGGGTAAATATTTATGTATAAAATTATTTCCTACCAGTATGTCTCCATGCATATTAGGAAAACATAATATTTTAGGTATAACGAATTTTTTATCGTTTAAGGTAACAGGTATATTCTTTGCCTTGAGGTTAACAATGGTTTCTTTACCATCGATATCTACTATTAATATCTTCATTTCTAGTTTTTCTAGAGGAAGAATTATGTGCGTTAATCACAGAGTTAACAGAATGATAATGGGATTGATTATCAACTGTACCTTCATGAGATGGATTATCTCCGACAAAAATAAGAATTTGAGCAGTATCAATAGTACCTGATTGGCGCATACTATTTGCTCGTCTGAGGGTTTTTGTACTGTTGGTACCATGAAATCCTGAAAAAGAACTTCGATATGGAGTACAAAAAAATTGATTACTAGTTATACTCTTAATATCATCATCTGTTTGATGTTCAAAAACATTTATTGGGGGTAAAACCAAGTTTGGATTAAAACTAGTTGCTTCATTTGGATTTTTAAAGTAAAGATTTTTTCCTAATGAGAAAAATTCTAAACTTTGCACTTTCTGTGTTTCAGAAGTACTTAAAAGATCTTAGAGACACCATCATTTTGGGATTGATAAGTCTGCGAGATTTACTAATCTAGGTTTAATTTCTGAATCAAAAGTGTTTGGTTCAAAAATTTTAATAATATTAGAATCTATCGGTTTGATAGAGGTATTAGTGGTATTTGTAAATTCATAAACTGCTGACCAGTTGATTGAAAGATCATGCGAGGTCGATTCATCTTCATTGATAAAAATTAATACCATTAATTTTTTATCCAAATAAAAATTTAATTAGATGCAAATAAATATTAAGAGAGTTATTGATTGTAATAAAAAAAATGAGTTTAAATGTTTTTTTAATTATAATTTTAAGATTTTTTATACCTTTTAGACAATTTTTTTCTATGCATTAATCCATATAAAAGACTTTCAAAAAGTCGTATATAATAAACTAAGAATATGTTTGATATACAATATTATGATAAGATATGATAATATGATATTATAAATAAAATTAGATAAAATAAATTTTATTTTATATTTGATGTCTGTAAATATTAAGATAGAATAATTTATCAGTCCAAATTATTCTTTCTCAAAATTTATATAATTTAAATTGTTGATTAATTTTTAAGAGTATATTAAGTTATATAAGTTTAATCTTATGAATTAAAAATATATATATTTTTTACTTTGAGAAGATTGAATCATCTTATACTAAAATGATGATTAATTCTCTCTATAATTTTATCTTTTTTTAAAATATAAATTAAATATGATATAAAATAATTATTATTTCATTTTATCTATCTTCTTATATACTATACATTCCATTTTATATATCATCTTATATTAAATACACGATTTAATATGATTCTGTTAACTTTGTTTTGGGGTCTCGAAATCAATGAAGATATTTTTGGAGCTCGTGACTGTCCTTTACATTTTTTGCAGTGGGTTTGCCATGTTTATACAGGCACACATATCTTCTGCTTTATTTGGTGCAGCAAGCGGAATTGAATCATATGTCACAGCATGCACATCCTTTGAAGGCACTTGAATTTGTTGAGCTTGCTTTACATCATTAATAATGCTACTTTTTCATAAGATTGCCGGTCCCCATGACACTTTAGCATCTTATTGGACCTGTCATAAAGGTTGAGGACAGGTTACTGGTTCACATGGGTAAATACTTTTTTTCTAAAATTATTGCAAAGTTTTTTATCCTGCCTCCCTTTCTAACATATCCGCATACATGCTTAAAAAGTGTTGCTCCAATTCTTACTTGTATCTTCTGAAAGATATAAAAGAAATATTGAACTATTTGCTTGATCCTCTGTCAATTGTCATATATACCATTTTCATGAAAAACATTGAATTATCGGCCTTTTTGCTTGGCCAAAATCACATGCTACGCAGTTCTTTGACGTTTAGGCTAACATGGGCCTCATAGGATGCATATGCTCCTCATAAGAAAATGGATCCGAGTAACGAGTGTTTGTGGTTGTATTTCAAAAAATATATTTAAATTTATTTTGAGTTAGGGTTTTATGATTATGATTAAGTTATGTCTAAATTTTGTAATAACTTTAACGCAATGGAGTCCATGAAATTAAGACTTGCAATGACATGAAGGGAGTGTTATTTGCTGTGGAAAGGTGCGATGCCCTTTTTTCAAGCTGAAGCTCTGTTTTTCAGTTTGTCCAGCCTACATGTATTTGGCAGGTCACATTCCGCATGGGTCCCAGCTTTCAGGTTCTAGCCTCTAGGCCGACTCCCACTTTGGGCTGCCACCAAACCATATGTACCAGTTTCAAACAGAGGATTGGATCCAGGACATGCTGACAGTATTACCAAAAGAAAGAAAAATGTCCTGGTTGTGTCACGGGTCGAATGAGAAGCTAAGTTATAAATGATACATCAACGATAATAAGTTATTCGAAATAAAATTTAAATTTAAATTAATTATTATCGAATTAAATTTAATTTTAAATAATTTATTTAATTAAATGAGTTAAATTTATGTATTTTAAGATTTTATTTTAATAATTTTATAAATTTAATTAAAAATTTATATTTTAATATTTATTTTTATTTTATTATTTATATATATAAAATTTAAATTTAAATATAAATAATTGAATTAATTTTTTATTTGATAAATAAATTTAATTAAATGAAATTAAATAACTTAATTTTTATTTTAAATTATGTTTTGATTTAAAAAATAAAACTTAAATTGAACTTGAGTATCTTATTATATTTATTTGATTTAATTCGATTATATTTTTATTTACAAGGAAAAAAAAGGAACACAAAAAGTCTTGATTTCATCACGATTAATTATTGTATCATTGAAATTAGAATTACATTGATAAAAAAAAATGCATTTGGTAAAGATAACATTATCGGTGAAATGTAAATAAAAAAAATCCATTAAAAATATTAATTTAAAAATATATTAATAAATTATTTTGTATGTTTAGTCACGTGGAAAAATCCAACGCAAACATCGATATGAGGTCCGACTTGGTCTGAAGAGCAAAGGCAATACATTTTTTTAATTTTCTTCTAGAAAATGCAACTACAAGTCAATAAAAGTTTAGTTTCATAATAAAAATGTTAATAGCAGAATTTTTTTTTTTTTGTTTTGCTTACTTTTGTACCGTGGTAAATGCTATAATATTATAACGACACGCTTTATTTATCAACAATTGATTTTAAATTTAATGTATTTTTAAAAATTTATCATAATTATATATAAAACTAGCGCTGCTTTCATTGTTGTTGCTTCATGATAAATTTGTTAGTTCACATGCGATGTTTAAATCATATAATAAGTTTTGATCTATATATATATATATATATATATCTATAAACTGAAATCTTATACTACGAATTTATTTAAAAACAAATTAAAAAATCAATATTTATTATGAAAAAAATATTTATTTAGATATAAATTAAATATTAATGATCTATTTGAGTATAAACTAAAAAGTAATGATTTTATTTCAATGAAAAATATAAAAAATTATTTAAATAAAATAATAAAATTCAGGAAGTTTTTAATAAATTTTTAATTAAATCAAATAAAAAAAGTAATACTAATTTCTTATTCAAATCAATTAACTTTTTTTTAGTTTATATTTAATATTATCAGTATATATATTTTATATATTGTTAATAAATTAAATAATAATAGTTTATTAATAAATTAAATTAGATAATAATATTTAAAAAATTAAAAATTTTAATTTTTATACATTTATTTTAAAAATTAATATTTACTTAATAATAAAATATTACCATCAATATATACACTAATTATAATATTCTTTCCAAAATGATTGAAAAAACAATGTAAAGGCAATTTTTTTTTTAAAGGGTAGCTCTTAAACTCAAGCCTTTGAAATTCAAAAAGTAAAGAAATTAAAAAAGTAACAACAACGGTGGCACACCTCTTTCGACAGAAAGTAGATTTCCTTAAAGCCATATGACTCTGCTGAGCTTCGCCGGCGGCCCCTATTCCATAGACGTTTTATCACGAGCAACAGAACAAACTACCCACTAACCTACAAAGCGAGAGGGAGCCCCCATTTCGTTCTCTGGTATCGCGCCGGCCTCAACTGCTTTCCAAACAAGGACTTCTCAAAAGCCAAAATGAAAAAAGCCATCTCTTTAAGAACAACCCTGTTTAGCTAAACCCCATTTTTTCTTGGAATTTATTCCCTTTTTTTTTTTTCACTCTGACAATGGCTACAACAAGTTCTGGTTTGTGACCAGCACAAAGGGCTGAAAGGCGAAGAATTACCCAGCAACAACAAAGTCTTAGCCATGGTGGGAATTCGTTAACGAGAAGTTTAAATAATGGGCAACAGTTTCTTCGCTCAAAGGACACCAAACCTCCTCCTCCTCCTTCTTCTTCTAGACGTTCAGTTACTCCAACTTCTCGTTTTCATTCTAGTGACTGTGATGATGACAATGGTTTTCTTCCCCTATCTCTTCTTTTGCTTCAGTTTTGCATATAAAGTTTTCGTTTTTTTTTTTTTTTGTATTATTTTCTTGCTTCTGGATAAAGGTTTGTTTTTGCCTTGCTTAAAATGTGTTTATTCTTGAGTTTCAGATTAACTTTTGTGGAATGATAATAATGATTGTTTATTTATTTGCTGCTCTTATGCTTGTTTGCTCTCAATTTTGTCTCTTATAAGCATAGTTTCAGTGTCAAATCATAAAGCGGGGGGAAAATCGATGGGCTATTTCTCTTTTCCCTCTTGGCCTTCCTCATTTGTGAAAAAAAAAAAAAGTTTTGAGAGGTAATATAAAAATGTGGGAACTATTTCGTATTTCTAGGATAAACAAATGCTGGAATGAAACCAGGCTAAAAACACGAGCTTTGGAAGTTAACTTGAATGTTTTCAACTCTATCATGTCTAAAATGTGGAATTGGAATATCAACAATTTTCTTCATCTTAATGATTATGCTTGTTGGTAGGAATTTTGTTTCATTTTAAGGAGAGATGTAGTTATGTCCAAACAATTATGAATTCAAGGGGTCTTTTGGGTTTAAAGTTTGCAATATCTTTTGGTTTTCAGTTTGTAAACTTTAATAAGGGAAAAAGAATGCTTTTAGTTTAAGATTTCATTAGCATTTGTCAGGAAAAAAAATCTTGAAAATGAAGTTCTCAGAATCCCTTTTAGTGGGATTTCGCCTTGGAATGATAGGGAGATATTGATTTTCATTTTTATAATGATACCCTTCGATGATTATTTGTTAAGCATGCTAAATTATTAGCAAAGAGGACTTCAAGATATGGGCTTTATAGAAAGAGTTCTTGCTTTGTTGAAGGAGTGAAACCTGCTATCTTTTTCTGGTTACTAGCTTTCATTTGATTAAAGTATCTTTTTGAAATTTCCTTGATTTTGAACTTGGTTCACAGATTCTGGAAGGGTGAGAGTTACTGTCAGACTTCGACCAAGAAATGCTGGGATCTTCTTTCAGATTCTGATTTTGCTGACTGTGTTGAATTGCAGCCAGAGGTAATTTATAGGTCTATTACAAATTCATAAGGCTTTTTTCTTGGTGTTGTAAATTATCAAAGCATGTTTAATTCTGGTTCATAGAATGGTTTCATAGTTCTATCATAATTATCTTGTTTTTGCAATATTCTGGACTCCCCCTGTTGGTCAACCACTGGAATCTTAGATTGATCTTTTTTTTTTTATTTTTTTTTCCCAGAGCAACGTAGCTGAAGCAGTTAAGGTTGCGAAAAAACAACTAGAGTTCTGAATCTTACAAATTTGATGAAGTCTTCACAGAAACTGCCTCTCAGAAGCGTGTTTATGAAGTGGTTGCAAAACCTGTAGTTGAGGTGAGTGAGAAATGTCTTAAGGCAGCAGAGTTCTTTCTAACTTGTGGATTTGACTAGATACCAATCTTGAAAACTCAATGCATGTGACTTAATCCTCTTAATGTGCATTTTCAGTTTATAATTGGTCATTTCCTCCTTCTGAGATTGTTTGGTTTCAAGTATGATTTGATAATTATTTTTGTTGATTTTAATATGGTTTTGCAGAGTGTATTGAGTGGTTATAATGGCACAGTTATGGCTTATGGTCAAACAGGCACTGGCAAAACTTTTACACTTGGCAGACTTGGTAAAGATGATGCATCTGAACGTGGTATTATGGTTAGTGCTCTAAAGGACAAAGTAAAGGACAAAGTGGCCAACATATCCGTTGCTTCTGACACTGTGGAAGTGTCCTATTTGCAGGTAAGATTCATGTTGCATTCTTTGGTGTCTTGGGGCATGTTAATTTATAGGCACTTGTGTCATGGTTCTAAATTAAATTCGCTGTTGAGGTGTGTTTTCTTCCACAATAAATAGCTGTATATTAGAGGAGATATATTTATTGTTGGATGCTTTATCTCCTTAATAGGCATGTTTCCGTTTGTTGTTTTGACTTTTGAGTTGAATTTTAGCGAGATGGAAGTTATGCAGAAGGAAAACAAAAAAATAATAGTGATATAGAGAGAAACATGATCTAGTCTACTAAGATTTGTGAATAGCCAAGAAGTAGCAAGCAACACTAATTAAGAGAAGACATAACCCTGTTCAGCTACCAGGCTTCAAAATCAAAGCCCTTAAAATGTGAATGAAAATGGATTACTAAGTTGATGGAATAAGAAACTTTGAACCCCATTTGGCTCTTAAAGTTCAATGCTAAGAACCCTAAAATTTTGTCAATTTCTGCCTGCATCATCTAAAAGATCTCAAAATCAACTGAAAACACAGTACATTCAAGTGCCTTGTGTTGACCCAAACAGCATGTAGTTGGTATATTGTGTTTGCAGGTTCATTGGTATCTACATCATAAAACAATTCACAATGCAGTAAAAATTTTGTGAAGTTTACAACAACTAAGCTCACAGGAAAGCTTGGAAATTCAAAAGAAAAACTAATTGGATGAAGGAACCCACCATGCCTTATTCTCCTCTATGGTGATATTAAATGGGCATATTTATGGTGTCAAAGCTTGTGGACAAATATGCTTCTTCTTTGGAGTTTTAGAGGATGGCACAGTAGATGAATATCATTTGTATCAAAAGCTTGTATCTGCATTATTCCTTTATTTTCCAGTTATCTTTTAGTATTCAATGATGGAAACACACACAGACCTCACTTTCATTTAGTAGTCAAACATGGATGTGTGTACTTTTGTAACTTGTAACCAAACTAAATGTTAACTCTAGACCATATATGTTGCCAGATTGTTAGTTTTTTCATGGGTGCCATCCTTAAACTATTATTTTATGTGCTCACTCCTGTTATACTGATAAATTTTTGGATGAATGATCACCCTTTTTAATTTTTTATTTTAATTTTTTTTAATCCAGTTGCATATGGAATCCTTACAAGATTTGCTTGCACCAGAAAAGACAAATATCCCTATTAATGAGGCCCCCAGACTGGGGAAGTGTCATTGCCTGGTGCTCTTACAGTTAAGATTCAAGATCTAGATCATTTTCTAGAGCTACTGCAAATTGGTGAGGCTAATCGTCATGCAGCTAATACAAAGCTAAATACAGAATCTTCACATAGCCATGCCATTCTAATGGTAAGTTTGCATTAGAAGTTGGGATTCTCTTGATTAATGCTTGCCTTTAATTTTGCAGTGACTATTTTAACAATGTTTTTAATTTGAATAACAAAAAGAAGGAAAAAGAAGATTAAGAAAAGTATTAAAAGGCCCTGAACTCATTTATCTGTTAGGTTTCTATCTGGAGGTCTGTCCCTGAAAGAGTGGAAGATGATATTAGCTCTCAAGATAAGAAAACAGGAAAAAATTTACCTGTGGTTAGGAAAAGCAAGTTGCTAATTATGGATCTTGTGGGTTCTGAAAGATTAGACAAATCTGGTTTGTCCTTGATGCTTGATATTTTTACACTTAGATTAAATGCATACTCCAACACATCTTGCCTTTAACATCTATATTTTATTTTGTACAATGTCTTGTACTCAGTTTTTGTGTATGTTTTCTTACTAGACTAAAAGTTTTATATAACTGGTTTCGAATATCTCTTGTTTCACTTTTATGTTTTATTTTGTACAATGTCTTATACTCAGTTTTTGTGCATGTTTTCTTAGTAGACTAAAATTTTTATATAACTGGTTTCGAAATCTCTTGTTTCTTTGAGTGTTAAACAACTGAAAGTAGGAGCATTATTTTATCAAATCACCCTTCAAAAGCTTGCATAACCGTTTACCCATGTTGCAGGCAGTGAAGGCCTATTGCTTGAAGAGTCTAAGTTTATTAATCTCTGTCTAACTTCTCCGGGCAAATGCATAAATGCATTAGCTGAGAACAGTCCACTTATACCAATGAGGGATTCTAAACTTACAAGATTGCTACGTGATTCTTTAGGAGGTTGGTATGGAACTCTTTACTTTATGGTCTGTCTTTTTGTTTCTCGTAATGCCTTTATCAAAACATGAAGTTTTTGGAACAGGACACTCAATCTGTGATGTGAATCATCTATCACATTAGTATATAACTGTTTCTATAGCTTTCTCTAGTATTGCAATAGTTATAATATATATAGCTTTTCTTAATTAATATGTTTATACCTTGATATGTTCCTCTATATTCTAATTTACTTTTTTCAAAATGCTCAGCAAAAGGACACTTAAGTTTAAATTAAGTAAGCACATTCTGTATGCATTATTAGTCATTTTATCCTAATGTGGTTGTTGGTTTAATTTTCTAATATTCTTATGAGATTCATCTGTAAATGAATAGGCTCTGCTGGGGCTTCACTTATAATAACAATTGGGCCATCTTCATGACATCATGCAGAGACCACTAGCACAATTATGTTTGGGCAGAGGGTGGGTATATGAAGAATATTGCAATTTAAAAGTTGAGGAATTCTCTTGTCAAATACATGGAATATTATTGTCTAATTATCGACAAACCTCTCTTCCCCCCTCTTTCCTTTTTTTTTTGCTATGGCATTTTAGCTTTTCTTGTAAGTTGATACATGTGACATACATTCTGGATTTTTCAATCTTAGAATTCTTTCTGGTTTTGTAGATTTCCACTCAGCTGTAAATAGTTGGAGTAGGCATTTTTGAGCCGGATACTGTTTTTTTCTTTTTAATTGAATTGAAAAGGCATTGCATTGATTTATACAACAAAAATGGAATAAATTGGTTATAGTTGGAGGAAGATGTTGCAGTAGGTCTTATGAGTAAGTCATCTTCATGCATTAACTGAATTGTGGAAGGATATAGCTTCTGAGGGTTTATACCTGCTCCTTTGAGCTAACTAAGAATAATGTTCATGTGGAAAAACTAAGAGTAAAACTTAATGTATATTGAAAAACTGCTTATTAAGAATTATACAATCACCTTAGATTTATATACAACTAACTGGTGGGTAAACTAGGAAATTAAATCTTCCTAAAACTGATCTTATAATTGAGGGATTGTCTATCCTAATTTTCTGTCTTTAATTCTAGAGATACAAATATAAATATACAGATTACAAGATTACAACCAATTGTAAATTAGTGTTTTTCCACACTCCCCCTTAAGTTGGTAAATAAGTGTTTTCCATTCCCAACTTGGAAATAATTTCTTGAAATGTTGCATTGTTGAGATCTTTAGTCAATACATCTGCAAATTGACCCTTGGTTGATATATATGGTGTACAAATCAACCCACTATCTAGTTTCTCCTTTATGAAGTGCTGGTCTACTTCAATGTGTTTTGTTCTATCATGTTGCACAGGATTTTGTGCAATGCTTATTGCAGACTTGTTATCAGAGTAGAGTCTCTTTCGTCCATCCCACTTGATCTTCAAGTCTTCTAGGATAATCTTTAACCATAGTAGTTCACAAATTCCTTAAGCCATTACTCTGAACTCTACTTTAGCAGTTGATCTTGCCACCACATTCTGTTTTTTACTCCTCCAAGTCACAAGATTACCACCTAGGAAAGTGCAGTAGCTTGAGATGGATCTTCTATCAATTACTGAACTTGCATAATTTGCATCTGTATATGCTTCTAGAATCAGCCCAAATTTCTTTTGAATAAGATACCTTTCCTAGGATCGGCCTTCAAATAGTGTGATACATGGTAAATAGCCTGTAGGTGCACTTCTTTAGGACTATGCATAAATTGATTTATCACACTCATAACATATGCTATATTAAGTCTAGTATGTGAGAGATAAATGAGTCTTTCAACTAATCTTTGGTATATCTCTCTATCTATTGCAGCATTTTCATTAGCCTCTCCAAGTTTATGATTAGGATTTGTAGGGGTTTTTGTAGGTTTTCTTGCGAGCTTCCTAGTTTCCTTCAAAAGATCCATCACATATTTCTGTTGTGAGATGAAAATACCATGCCGTGAGTGAGGTACTTCAATTCCTAGTAAGTATTTAATCTCCCTAGCTCTTTTATTTTAAATACTCTAGCCAAACATTATTTTAAAGATTCTCTCTCTTTTTCATCATCTCCGGTTACAATTATATTGTCAATATACACTAATAGAACCGTGACTCTCCCTAAATCCAAGTGCTTGATAAACAATGTGTGATCTCTTTGACTCTGCTTATATCCCATTGCTAGCATTACCTTGGCAAATCTCCCGAACCAAGCCCAGGAGATTGTTTAAGGCCATATAAAGCCTTTTTTAGCTTGCATACTTTGTTTGCTTCTAGATGACCTCCAAATCCTGGTGGAACCTTCATATATATTTCTTTTTCCGAATCACCATGTAGAAAAACATTCTTTACATCAAATTGTTGACGCTGCCAATTGTAATTTGCAGCCAAAGATAACAAAATCCTAACTGTATTTATTTTGTCAACTAGAGCAAAAATTTCCTGATAATCCACTCCATAAGTTCGAGTGTAGCCCTTAGCCACCAACCTTTTAATAGTACCATCCACTTTGTATTTTACAGTGAAAACCCATTTGCATTCAACTAGATTTTTTCCTTTAGGCAACTCTACCAGTTCCCATGTCTTATTTTTCTCTAAGGCCTCCATTTCTATTTTCATGACTTGCTTCCATTTTTCATTGGATGATGCCTAGGATAATGTAGTTAGAATAGAAATAGCGTTTAGACTCACAAGGAAATATTTGTGGGATGGTGAGAATTTTTCAAATGACACAAAATTAGAGATTGGGCATTGTGGATGCTTAGTACATTCTTTGGTTCCTTTCCTAATGGCAATAGGCAGAGTATAATCACTAGTTATAGTTTTAGGAGAGTCATGCTCATTTTGAGAAATAAAGTCAGAGACTATAGTTACCTTATTTTCAGAGTTGGGATTAGGTTCTTGGACTTATATCGGTTCAAGATTTGGAACTTTCCTTCTTGAGTACCTCTGTAATTCCTTCATTGAATCAAGAACAATATTATCCTTTGTCACATCTTCTATGTTTAGAATGAGTTCATATTCAAATTTAGTGTTTGACTTGGATTCAGAAGAAACATGTTTAGACTTAGAAGAATTAGTGGGTGAAAATGTTGAAGAGAAGCATACATCAAGCAAAAATAAGTTTTTATCCTTATCTTCCATAAATGAAGTCTCCCCCTGAAGATAAAGTTAAGTAAAAAATGGTTTACTTTCTTCAAAAGTGACATTTGCAGACACACAGAATTTTTTGGTAGGAGGATGATAGCACTTATATCCTTTATGAGTTGATGAATATCCCATAAAAATGCACTTAACTGCTCTAGGATCCAACTTCCCCTTATTATGACTATGAATATGAACAAATGATGTACAGCCAAATATTCTAGGTGTGAGGTTGTTTATGGTATTAAAGTTGGGATAGAATTGTGAGAGTAGTTCCATAGGAGTTTTAAATCCCAAAACCCTTGAAGGTAACCTATTTATAATGTGTGTAGCAATGAGAACAGCTTCCCCCCAGTAGAATTTGGGTACGTTTGCTTGAAAAAGTAAAGCTCAGATTGTGGCTAGTAAATGGTTGTTTTTCCTCTTTGCCACTCTATTTTGTTGTGAAGTATTAACACAAGATACTTATGGATGATCCCTTCTTTTTGGAAATAGTCTCTTGCATTATTAGACCTAAATCTCTTGATTTTCACTCCAAATCAATTTTGGATCATGTTTTGGAAGCTTAAAAATATACTATTCACATTTGATTTGAATTTAAGTAAAAATATCCAAGAGACCTTGGTACAATCATTTATGAAAGAAACAAACCACCTTGCACTAGAAATATTAGGAATTGTAAAGGGACTCCATATGTCACTATGAATCGAGTAAAAAAGAGTAGAACTTCTTTTATTGCTAATTAGAAAAGACACACGTCTATGCTTTGCAAGTTCACAAATATCACAATGAAAATTTTTGGCATTTAATCCTTTGAACAAAGAAGGCAATATGTTTTTCAAAGTTCCAAAAGAAGGATGTCCAAGGCGAAAATGATAAAGCCAGATTGTCTTTATTGGGAGATTTTTCAGAAAGAAATGACAAAGGTAAACTATTTTTGATATTGCTTGTGTTGTTTGATGTCTCAAGATAGTATAGTCCATCATTCTCCTTAGCAAGTCCAATCTTTTTTCCTGAACTTTGGTCCCGAAATTCACAATAGGAGGGCTAAAAAGTCACTTTGCAATTCATATCTTTAGTAAGTTTTTGTATAGATATCAGATTAGTAGACAATTCGGGAAGATGAACATTTTTAAGAACAAGTGAGGGATTAATTTGAACATCCCCTAATCCTACCACTATAGTAAGTGAACCATCTGCAATAATAATTTTCTGATTACTAGGACAAAGTGTATATGTATTAAACTTCTATGAGGAATGTATCATGTGGTCTGTGGCTCTTGAGTCAATGACTTAAGAATTCGTAATAAGCTTAATCGAGACATTTAATCTATGAGAACCAGAAGCTTTACCTGAACTAGAGACCTTACCTAAAGAACATACTTCAGTAGGCTTTTCAAAAGTTTTCAATAGGCTTCTCAGTTTCTTAATCTCTTCTTTGTCCAGCTCTCTTTGTTCGTAAGACTTCTGCAAACTCCGGTAGTTTTACTAGTTGTCATTTTCTCAAATCGGGTAGTTGTGGCAGATTCTGCTATTAATAGCATGGTTATCTTTGTCAGGACTGAAATGAGTCTTGATAGTAAAGGTTTAACCAGAGACAATTGTAGGCAATGAAGGCCAAAGAAGGAAAAAATAAGACTGAAATATTTAACAAGATTTGGCTATGAAGGCCTGAAATAGAATTCAGCAATGAAGGCTGAAAAAATTTTCTTCCAAAGAAGAGCCCAAAGCTCTAATACCATGTGGAAAAACTAAGAAGTAAAATTGTGTGGAAAATTTAAGAGTAAAACTGAATTTATATTGAAAAACTGCTCATTAAGAATTATACAAGCACCTTAGGTTTATAAACAACTAACCAGTGGGTAAACTAGGAAAATAAACCTTCCTAAAACTGATCCTATAATTGAGGGATTGTCTATCCTAATTTTTTGTCCTTAATTCTAGGGATACAAATACTTAATTCTAGGGATACAAATATAAATATACAGATTATAAGATTACAACCAGCTGTAAATAAGTGTTTTCCCATGGTTCATCAACTGTGATAGGCATCAACTGTGACAGGATTTTAGTGAGAATCCCCTATAGCAGCTTATTAAGTGTGGAAATATTCTAACAGGCACACAAATCGAGCTGTCCTGCTACTTATTGGTCAGATAGGTATCAGTTCCCTACTTTTTGGAGCCAACCAAACCTTATGCTGTATGACTAAACATTAGTAAAATGAAAAGCTAGGGTGTGTCAAAGCTGAGGTGGGATTCTTTATTTTAGAAATGTCCTACATTGCTCTTTAATATGTATATATGTTGTATGTACCACGTGCATCCATGTGTGCATGCATATATGTGTCTGAATTTATGTATCTGTTCTGCATTATAGCAAAATGCTTGTATCAATGTTTATGAACAAATGCAATCTGTTTATATTATATTATCTTTTCATGAGGCAGCTTAATATCTTGTTTTTGCAGGCAATGAAAATTGTAAATGTGGTAAAGTTTAAAGAAGAGTTTGATTATGAAAGTTTATGCCGGAAGCTTGAGACTCAAGTACACCATGTTACTGCAGACATTGATAGGCAACAGAAGTTGAGGGAGAGGGACAAATATGATTTGGAAAAACAACTGCATGAATGTCAAGATTCTTTTTATGAGACAAGAAAGAATCTAGTCACAAGGTCTGAGGTAGTTTGCTCTCCTATTTTGTTTTCTAATTATAATTAATACTTAGAAAATTTTTTCCTTTTTTTTTTTTCTAACATTTTATCTTTTAAAATAACATTAATATCCTGTCCTGTTTGAATCTGATAGTCAAATTTTCTATCATATGATATTTCTTTGCAGGTTTTAGAGAAGGAAAATTCTCACTTGGAATTGGATATGAAAGGCATTTTAGCTGAATTAAACTGCCAGAAAGATCACAACTCTTCGATGCAAGATAAAATTGCAGCTCTAGAAATGAGTTTAAAACAGAGCAAGGTAATTCTGTTTGATAAAAATTTGCTGTGGCTGTTTTTCTATTTATTTTTAGGTTATATGATCCATGCAAGTCTCTGGGGTGTTTGGTTAATAAACTAAAAGTTTTCTTGCTGACAGCATTCCGGTTGTGTCTCTTTTTAGTCTATAAAAGCTTTTCTCATAATGTTTTGGTCTTTAGGAGTACCCTAAATTCAACTTTGTACCAAGAATCTTCATCTGTGGTGGGTGCAAACAGATTTGATTTAGGAATGAATCATAATTATACTGAAATTTTGTCCCATATTTCTTAATTCATCAGTGTTCCTAACTTTGATATTTAATTTTTCTTGTGGAACATTAAGAAATTATAGGAACCTTTTGTGCATGTGTTGAACTTAAAAAAAAAAAATTAAAATCTTGGAACTTAGGTTTCATAGTATCTCTTTCATGTTAAATCAAATGCTTTGTGGAAAAAGATATAAAGAATAAGGGAAAAAACCTTGTCTTACTTTTCTTAATGATAGCAAGGTCAAGGTTATCAAAAAGGCCAAAGTAGGGGCTGATGCCACTGAAAGGTTCAAATCTATTCCATTTGGACTATAGGTATGATTCAATTTATCATGTTGGTGAACATAATTATGAGCATAGAAAATTACACCTGAATTTATGATTATGACTTTGAAATACTTTATGCAATGGCTTCAGTCTTGGAGGGCTCTGGTTGACAGGATGCTCAAACTTTTTAAATGGATAAAACTTTCACTCTATGTTAGTTCTAAGGATGCAACTGCACAATTTGGCAAAATATACTCACAAAAGCTTTACTATATAATTTTAGAATCTTATTCTTTTGCATTAGTTTAGACTTAGACCGTATAGGTTGTGTATGTAACTCTGCAGTCCATATACACCCCAACCCCCAACTTGTCCTCTCTACATGAGTATTTATGCTGTTTTTTTAATTATCCTAAAAACAAGGGGATTTATGCTGTTCTTTTGATTGTTAGTAGCAACAACAGCTTGAAAATTCAACATATCAGAAAGTACTGTTTGATACCACTGAGATGTACGAGAAAAAGATAGCTGAGTTGGTCAAGCAAATAGAAGTTGAGCGTGCCCAGTCTGAAAGTGCTGAAGAACAGCCAGATGCAATGAAAAAGCTATCAGATGACCATCAAAAACTAATTCAGGTTGGTAGTTTGTCCTCTGATTATTGGAAAAGGTCCCTGGTCCTCACATCTGTGTTAACCATTATTATTATTTTTTCACTGATTCCTTGAGTTTTGTTTTGTAAGATTATATGTGAAGCCTAATTGTATATTCGTATTGCTAATAGCAACATGAGATGGAGAATTCTAAATATCAGAAGGATCTTGCTGAAATAACTCGGATGTATGAAAAGAAAATAATGGAGTTAACTAATGAATTAGAAGATGAGCACACCAGGTTTGAAGCTGCACAAGAACAACTGGATTTGACAAACAATCTTCTAACATATTATCAAAACTCAATGCAGGTTAAGCTCCTCCCACAAATTTTGATATGTAAAATGTGAGATCTTTTTTTTTTTTTGCCTTAAATAGCTCCTTACTTCTAATTGCTATAAGATAAATATTTCTATTTTTTCTTTCCCTTCCTGGCCCTATTTATGTTTTATTTTATTGTCATTTTTTTAACAATTATTTTAGTCAATCTGATTTTCCATAAGAATTGCAGGAGCCCACAGTGCTTTTGATAGGAACCGGAGAGTTGAGTGTTTGATTGATGCTACATAGAAATAGATAACTTTTATCTTGGTAAAATTGATTCCTATAGAACTTATGGGCATGATTGCTTCCTCTTTCATTCAGACTCAGAAAAAAATTTGGGAGCATGTCCGTTGAATGGGGAATTAGTAAAGAGGATATTCTATTGATTTTTCATGGAAATGAGCCTTTTCCCTACAATATCTTCTGGAAAATAATTTAAAAAATTTTCCTAACTGTTAGGCAGGTCCAATCAGATGTGGTGGCCTTGTAACATGCAAATGGCTGCATAAGTTGTATTTCCTGATGAATTTGATGTCTCCAGAATAGTTATAAATATATTTAGGAAAATTGAGGCATCTGAACTTTTGGACGTATATGGTTATAAGGATCTGTGTTTCTAAATATATGAAATTTCAAAGAAGACTTGCTAGCAGTTTTATTTTTCATTTGCTCCCATTCTGAAATCTTCAATCTATATGGCATGGCTTATCTTTCATCCCTACTTTAGAACACTCTTCAATCAGAGGCCCCATGTCTAGAGCTGAAAGTTTTCTTTAATCATTAGGATGTAATATGATAGAGCATGGTTGAAAACGCATGATGTGAAGCTACAAGAGCTAACTCTGTCAAATATTATATATGTTCCTAATTTGGCCAGCCATTTTTTACCCAAAACGTCAGTAGTTTCTGTTTGTATTAGACAGCATAGATTCACTAACAATTTGTTTTTAGACCTGTGAGAGAGTCAGAGGCTTCATTCCATTGTTAATTGTATGAATTTATCTCATTGTCTTCATTGCATGTTTGTAGTACTAATAGCAGTCTAGTCGTTTTGAGCAGTTAAACATTCCTGAAATGCCTTTTCCTTCCATTATTCTGCTGCAGCTAATTTGCTGGATTTGTTGGAAGTGATTCACTTACTCTCTATACTCTTCTATGCACTATTCTCTTAATTTGTTGTGAAATCAGGGGGAGGAAGAAATCAGTGTCCTGAGATTGAAGTTACAAGAAATGTCTCAGCTTCATGAATCTACTGTAAATGAACTACAATCCCTGAAAGCAGAATTTAAAGATCAGATTCAAGAGAAGGTATGATTGGTGTGCATGCATGTGTATTTATGCACATGCCCACACACATAACTTTTAGTTCAAGTTTGTTTGGACTGCAGGCATCCAGTAGTTCCGAAATAAAGGAACCGTCAATGTTGGTTGCTACCTGACGTTTTACCCCTGATGCTTTTCCCCCCAATTAAATTGGTATTGTATAGGAAACAATTAGCGAACAGCTTTAAGCTGTGCAAGAAAAACTGTCAGTTGAAGAGAAGCTGAGGAAGATTATTGAACATGAACTGGTAAAGCTTAAAAAAAGTGCACCTGATGGTGATAAAGATTTTGAAGTAAGTTGTTTGTACTTTTTCTGCATCACATACATTCTTATTGCTTTAGGGTTTTATGCTATCAAGTTTCACAGGATAAGAAATCATATATGAAGGGAAATGTCAGAGGAACTTCAGTGTTTGGGGCCTCAGAGAGTCTCAATAAGTCAGGCCCTTTAAGGGAAACACAATCTGCTCGGAGCGCTACAATTGCAAAGATATGTGAAGAAGGCAAGACTTCTGTAACAAAACCATATATTATTAAAATATTTCTCTTAATCGACGAGCAATCTTGATTTACATTTTTTTGGTTCTTAAATTCAGTCAGACTTCAAAAGATAATACAGTTGTTAACTTCTGAAGACTCAGGCATGCAACTCCATGCTGCGAAATTGATAGCCAATCTCGCTGCTGAAGGTGGAGTACAATATGCCTTCTGATTGGATATGAATAAATTGTTGCATTCTTTTCCACCATGTTTGGACAATCTTATGATGAAATTTTGTGTTTTTGGATTGATTTTACTGCACAGCTATTTCCCTATCTCTTTTTCCATGTTTATATGCTTTGTTCCTTCTTTGCTTTGAAAGTTTACATCATCTCTCTCTGGTTCAACAATTGGTATTGATTAAAGGTTTATATTCCACAGATGTTAACCAGGAGAAGATTGTGGAGGAAGGTGGTTTAGATTCTCTGCTTACAATGTTGAGATCATCTCAAAATGCTACAATTCTTAGAGTGGTTTCTGGGGCCATTGCCAATTTGGCAATGAATGGTATCTGACTTTCAATCTTCCCTTGGCATGCTATGCACTTTGAATCTGGTTAATGGTTATCTATGATGGATTCAATCTCCTTTCCTTTTTCCAAAAATGTTCCATGTATCTTTTTTTTTTTTACTTTTACAAAATTGTAACACATTGTCATATGAAGAATTAGCACACATACATATCTAGTCCATGCAAACCTGTTCATCATCATGATTTCTTCTTTTGCTAATGGATCATAATGTTGGAGTTATGTCAGCAAAATATTTTACTCTCTCTCATATGTTGTGAGCTGAGCATCACCACTTTCGTTCCTGGAAATATCTTTACAAGAAACTGTCATGATAATCTGGTATATCCTGATTCCTTCATGGCTGAACAAAATTTTGTATTAGTAGGTAAAAACATTTAGCAAAAAAGAAAAAGAAAACAAGTAAGTTGCATTTGGTAATTCTCCTGAAATACTGGTCCTCAATTGTTTTCGTGTTTGAATCTGGATTTATGATTTCTGATTGACTTGAGCTCCCATTATGAGATTAAGTTAAACAAATGCTGGGTATAAATTTTTATTTCTTAGGAAATGGAATTAACTTGCTTTAGCATGCATTCTGATGATTGGAATATGTCAATATTGTTGGAATGTGAGGTTTATGAAAACGATTATATCATATTTGAATATGCAAATAAATATAGTTTTTTTACTCCAAATTTACAGTTGCTGAGAGAAATTCTGAACATATTATCATTGATGCATTGTCTCCATGTTGAAATGTTTTAAACTACTTACTTAAATGGAAATGCTAAAAAAACACTTTTAACATGTGTCATTTAATCAATAACAACCTTTAACTCCTCCATAATGTATCAGAGACTTACTAGATTAATTTATTTTCAAAACATTCTCAGAGATGAATCAAGGCCTGATAATGAGCAGAAGAGGTGCTCAGTTACTAGCAAAGACAGCTTCCAAAACAGACGATCTGCAAACTCTTAGAATGGTAGCTGGTGCACTTGCCAATTTATGTGGAAATGGTAAGCCTTTCTCCTTTTTCTGGTGCACCGGTGCTATATATATATATATATATATATATTTTTTTTTTGGAGGGGGGGTGGGCAGGTTTATCGCTATTGTTGGAAAGTTAATGTGCCTAGCTGTTACAAAGGTTTGAATGTTTGACCTTTGCCTAGAGCCAAGGCTTTAACTGGTTGGTGGGTACCACCTGGGTTAGGATCCATTTGTTCAAACTGTAGTTCAACTGTGGAGTCCATTTGCTTCAATCCTGAAATGCTTTTATTTTTTAAGCATTAGTAACTGGTTCGTGACTTATTTTCATTATATACCTGATATCCAAATTAAGAAAACAGATCTTATTGAAAAGGGAAGTGAATCATCAGTTGTATTTATGTTCAATTTGGATGTTTTTATAGTTCAACAGAAAAATTACACACAATGCTAAAAGAAGACAGAGCCATCCAGGCATTGTTGGGAATGGGTAGATCAGGGAATAGTGATGTGGTTGTACAGGTTGCTAGAGGAATGGCTCAATTTGCTAAATGCGAATCGTGAGCAATTGTTCAAGGTTCATCCATGTCCTTGTATGAAGTAGATATTCTATGTAGGTCATCTTTTCTCTTCACAATTCTAATGAACTTTGGTTGCACTGCAGGACATCGCAAAGGCCGTTCACTTCTAATGGAAGACGGTGCACTTGAATGATTGGTTGCCAACACCACATCAGCTTCAATCAGACGTCACGCTGAGCTGGCCCTTTGTCATTTAGCACAAAATGGTAAACAAAGTTCTAGGATTGAGAATTCTATACATGGCAACATTTTGAATCTCATATACTTTAGAATTCTATACGATACTCTTTCTTTTGTGACCTCTGATGTGCCCTTTGTTTTCCCTTTGTGTGTGCATTTGTGGAATGCTGGGTTTTGGTAAATATCTAACATGAAACGACCAAATATGACATCTGCTAAAGAACATGTACTTACTAAAATCCGACTCCATTAGTTATGCTGCTGGTAATCATCTGTAACCCACTATGCCTGGTAGACTTTCAAAGTCAAGCCATTATAATTCTTGGATTATAAACTCAACATTTGGCCAAGTTTTCCATAGTTGACACAAGTATCAGTTACTTTTAATACAACTTAAGCTGCTGCCTCTTGCAGAGGACAATGCCAAGGATTTTACATCAAGTGGAGGATTGCAAGAGCTTCAATGGATATCAATGGAATCCAGCAGAGAGGATATCCACAATTTGGCAAAGAAGATGCTGAAATCAAACACAATGTTTCAGGGTGAGATGCATTCGGGATGGCAGTAAGATTGTAGGGTATGAAGCCTTAGGATTTAGTTTGCATCTGCAACATAATTAGTGCAAAGCAGGTTTCAGTTTCTGCATAAAGTTACATCTTGTAAATCATAGGTAAGCACACAACTGACAACCAGATAGGGTAATGTCACACAATTATTTTTCTCTCGATTCCATTTATAAGAAGGCAGCTTGTGGTGGAGGAATGGGTCTGGAGTGGTGGAAAGGAGTGTATACTAAAAGTTGGGATTGCCACTGAGCTTTTGACGGCATATAATTGATCCATTTCTGTTGATATAGTGAAATATTTATGTGTAAACTTATGTATGGCTTGATTATGAACAATTAGGGTTCATCAGTTATTTATCCTTTTCAATGTCAAGATCTTTACAGTTGACAGCTGAAGAATTGAGATAATTTTATTAATGGTAGTTTTCCTTAGAATTAAGATATTAGGTCAATGGGCATGACCCAGATGTGAAACTCAAACAATGCCAAAACCTTGATGGCAATTGCAATTCTCAGTTGATACTGTTAAAGGAGCTGAATGGGAAGACATGACAATGTAACCTCACTAGCTTGTGTTGGACCATGAATATAGCCATCTTCTAATGCATTTGGATATTTCTCTTTTTCTTTTCTTTTTTTTTTTTCATTTATCTTTCATAGTTCCCACAAAGCTAAAGATGAACCACTCATGTTCATGTAAAATCCATTGAAATATAACAAAAGAACTCCAATCCATCAAGCCAGCTATAATCTGTCTCCTTTCATAGACTCATCTTCTGGTTTTGCCTGCTTGACATCACTAGCGCCTTCTACTTTATTCACAGTAAAATTCTTTCCATCACTTGTCCATGGAGCTTCACAATCAACAGGAAACTCAATATTCGTCCTAGTTGTTTCACCTCCACCACCCACATTTTTGTTACAAATTTCGGAGTTGCTTGATGCAACAGTCATGGAGTCAGAACCAGCACAAGTAGTAGTAGTAGTAGCCCCCCAAAAAAGCGTGTAAAACTGAAGAAATTGCAACCGAGTTAGAATCCAAATGATGAAGCACATTCAAGATCTCTTTTTCACCATATATCGCCCTGGCAGCTTCATCATAAGCCATGGTAAAAGATCGACCATCCCAAGCAACGTTCTCGTCAGTACAGAACAAAATCAACAATTATGGGCTTTCACAGAATAATATGTCGCAGCTAAAGTAGCTTAAGGAAATTAGCGCCAGGGAGCCAAGGCAAATCAATGATAAAACCTGTCTCCGTTGTCGTTGAAAAAGACATAGCTCAAAACAGCAGCGTGAGAATAAATGTAAAACTTGACAATCGACATTCCATGCATTTAACAGTTAATTGATATCTTAAGCTTTTTCATCATTCATGCTCATATTCTCCTTGAAACCGGTCTAACCTCTAATTGAATGCCGTAAACTCGTACTTTCAAAACTACAGAATTACTGGACAAGCAAGCAAACCCCAAAGCCTACATATATCATCAATATTTCATCTTTCACTCAACGACCAAATGTATGATCAACCTTGCTAAGCTTAATTAAGACATAATAAAGGAATGTAACCATTCAAAGACTGTAGACTTGGTATTCCTTGTTTACGAAATTCTAGGATACAAGACGCAAGGTATAATGTATGAGTATATAAACAGGTTAAATACAAAAATCAGATCACGTGAGTGGCTTACCAAATAAATCTATTCAAAATTTCATGCATAAAAGCGGTAACTTCAGACTTCTGGCCCCCAAAAAAAAAGTGGTAAGAGACAAAACAATTAGAAAAGGAAATCAAAGACAAAACTTAAAAGAAATTATTTCAGTACAAAGAACACAAGAACTGAACCTGGCTACAAAATACTACAGTGAGGTTCCCATTGTCGTCCTTTATTAGTCCCATTTTTCATATTGTTTTATGAGCCCGCTCATTGATGCAGCCACTTGTTCCAGAGTGGATCAGTTGCCAAAGTTGCATCAGTAGATTTGAAAACATAACGTAAAACCCTGCATGAAAGATGCAATTCAAATGATAATTTCATCTGTCAGAAAATTTACGACAACAATTAAATAGGTCAATCCAAATATTGCAGAATCATTTAGAAGAGAATAAAACCAAATGAACCAGCAGATGGTGTTGGTAGCCTGCTAACTTCTAATGTTATGGACCATGCCAGACAAAAAAATGTACCCTGGAATTTAACAAGCTGACTTTCTCAACTTAGCTGATGCAACTAAGTAGTGGAACTTCGAGCCCTGAAAGAAGAGAGTAAAGCATAGAGAGACATCCTGAGAAGATGTAACAGCAAATTCATAAAGACAAAGGATAAACCTTTTGAGAGTGGGAAGCCCTCATCTTGATCAACAGGGTCTCGTGTTGAACAGTTTGAACAAGAGAAATTACATTGCACCATTGAATATTTCAAGTTGTACAAAAAACCCAAACAGATAAAGACTAAATATGAGATAGCTGCCAGTTACAAACTTACAATATTCTTCACCCGTAAAGCTTGGAATCAAGTTTAAGAACCAATGCCTCAAACTGATACATTCACCATTTATTCGTTGGTCTCTTTCTTTAAACTCCCAAATATAAACCAAATGTCCAATCTATAAAATCTTGATCAAACATTTGATTACGACAAGAAATTTAGGAAAGCACGTGATGCAATAAAATCAGTAAGATGATTCTGGTTCCGACAAAGGAGAAAAGAGTAAATTCAGAACTGTAGGGCATCTCATTCAAAGTTAAAATGGTATAAAAAATTCTCTGAATTGTTTACAGAAGTTTTATTTGAAAACTTTGTACAATCTAATGTAAAATTTGCTAAAAAATATATAGTATTTATCATGGAGTAGTTTGAACATTTGCAAGAAGCCGGGTGAGTTTGCTTAGAGTTTCACAAGCAGATATGGTATCTGGATGATCCTCACCACAGATTGAAGTTCTAATAAAAATAGCTTTCCTAATTAGGTCATCTCCTATGCCAAATTGTCCCCCTCTTAGCATTAACTTGGCCCTGGTTTCTAGCACAGTGGCTCTTGATAATGCCAACTCCTGCCAAAGACATGGATTCAATTGAGCATTAGTTTGGATGGGCCTCCAGCAAAGTGATTTGTCCAACCATTTCTCAACTGGGGTAAGTAATGCCTGCTCTGCCGCCTCCAAAGCATTGGAGCATAGCCGGAGGAGTTCAAGAGCAGCACTGCATCTAGAGAATGTAATGAATATCCGAATTGTGAGAGGCAAAATCACTTCTTTGACAAGGTATAACAGTTCTGACGCACTGAGCTCAACAACTGCAGGATCATTACCAAATCCAAATAGCAAGAAACATGCTGCCCATAAATGTTCTGAGTGGTGGGATACAAACCCACGACTAATGACAGCTTGAACCATGGCATGTGCAACTCCAGTCACTCCTCTCTTCCGAGTGTAAACCTTGATGACATCATTGAAATGGACATAACCTTCCTTGGTACTACTTCTTGCAACATTGAATCTCAACAACATTGCAGATGCTTCTGCTTCAGATCTCTTGGAGTATGATGAAGAAAAACCACAAGTCAAGGAACGCAATAATTTTCTCCAAAAGTGGGTTCCTTTATGTTTCTCAGATATCTTGTGAGCAGCTAGTGCTAACAGGGAGACTGGAATGGCAACAGGTGCAAACCAACCACTCACATGGACCATTCTCGTTGCTAAGCTCATTGGTCCTTCTGCATGATCAAATATTGAAAAACATACCTCAAATAGTTGCAGGAGGAAATTGTTTTTCCTCAATGAATGAGCTTCCCTACCACTCCATGAAAAGTCTCTTAAGGGCATCCTGTTGATGGTATCCAGTAGCCTGCTTGGATTTATGGGTAGCTCAGATAGGATTGCGCCTACAATCACGAGGCCCAAAGTTAGCCTTCCAACTTTCTCCTCAATGACCCTGAGAGCATCAATCTCTGCAATAGGGTAGTCTTTTACACTTCCCTGCATTAATGACATTGCCTCTACTCCAGACAAGTATGAGAGTTTTAAAGGTTCTAAATTCATCACACGTGGAAGGCGAGTGGATATCAGAATGTGGGTGTCTCCGCCAAAACGGGGGAGAAGATCCATTATAAGCTTGTGATCCCACCAATCTTTTTCACTCTCTAAATTATCAATCACCACCAGAAAAGGAATTTTTCTCATTAGCTCTTTCTGGACTCTAGAAAGGGCAGCCTGTTCCTGCTCTTCAAAGCTTTTCATCCTGCTTTTGTCTATGCAATTTTCAACCCCAACATCAACCTCTAAAAATGAGCAGAGGTTCAAATAATTCTGCCTAATATACCTGCTTTCTCCTCCTATCCATAGAACCATCTTATACCTCTGATGATATCTGTAGGCAAACTCCAGAAGAAGCTCTGTCTTCCCTATTCCTGAGTCCCCTGTTACACAGGCAATGCCCTTTCCATATACAATTTTTGCTGATCTCTTTCTCCTTGAATACCGTCCACCACCTCTTGGTCTTTGATAGTGCTGCCTTTCAGTGCTTTGCATCTCGATCTCCTTTTCTGACTCCTTCCAAATGACTGGTTCTTTACCCTTCCGGCTGCCACTCTCCCACCGTCGTTGCCTGCATCTTTCCTCCACTGAACTGCTCTTACTCCACCCAACAGTCGAATTCTTTCTCCTTGATCTAGCCTTGAGCTCAAAATAATCTCTTTCTGATACTCCACTAATGTCACCAAAAAGTATAAATTCTAGTTCTGACAATTCTTTCTTCCTACCAATAAAGTTTTCATTACGAGGATATGGGAATTCCTCTTTATCTACCTTTTCTCTCCACTTTGTCAATCGCTCTACAACACTTCGTCTTCCTAATCTCATTGCCAAAAGGGTAACAGCTCTTAATATGCAGTCTCTCCAACTACCATCCTGAGCTTCCAGTTTCCATTCATCCACTCGAAAGAGGCCATTAACAGCTTCCTTCCACTCCTTCTCCAATCCTCCATACATAACCCATAACTCACCACCATGTTTTTCCCACGGCTCTCCCCTTTTCTCAACTATATCCCGGCCAAGACAACCACCAGGATTCAAATCAAAATAGATTGGTACCAAATTTTTCTTGCTTGAAAAAAATCTAAGCTCCTCAATGGTATATGGATTCCTGAAAGACTTCCTTGTTAGAATTACAACACCAAAGGAAGAAACATCCATTGCCCTCTCAAGAAGTCCATGTTTACGAGAGTTCTTAAATCGAGCTCTATCAGATACAAAGCAACTCATCCCTTGAACTTCCAACTCAGCACGGAGCCAATTTGTGAACCTCAATAAGGAAGGTTTGCGACCATGCAAACCTATATAAACGTCATAGATTCTGTGCCTGCTAGAAGATAATGATACCGGAACAGGGGAAAATGACATATCATGGCTTCTCATATGCTTTCTGTGCTTCTTTATAAGGCCAGAATAACAACTGTCACCCACATCATAACTAGATAGGGTGCCATTAGAGACAAGAGTTGTAGATGACACGTGGTCAAATTTCTTGAAGTCACTTGAAATATAAGCAGCCGGCGTTAATGACATGTCAGATAGGGCAAATCTGACATTTGCAAGGCATTCAGGTACCTGAATTCCAGAACTGGAACTTGGAGGATTAGCACTTAAATTAATACTATCACATTGAGCATCAAACCTAGTCGATTCAGACAATTGACATGTTGATGATCTTGGAGAGAAGAATGGTGATTGATTTGCAGAAAAGAACGCTGACGATGATGATGACATATTTCTAGAGGTTGTTGCTGGTACTGATAACAACCTGCCGCTATCTTCTTGGAGATTCATATTTACAATACCTCCCATCTCCATTAGCTAAATCCCATAAATGCAATCAAGGTATGAGAAGCCGCTGTGAGATAAAAGGAATGAAATTAATCATTAAAAAAAAGGGTAATACCATAGAAAGAATGTATTTGTAATTCATCCAAAACTGGATGCTATATCCATATTAGTGATGCTTTTGTTAAGAAAACATTAATGCATTCTGCTAAACAAACAACTGTAGAATTACAATTGCAAAAAACAATGCATACATCTCCAAAGCAAAACCAAGAAATTAAATTTCAAATCTTTGAAACACTATGAATAAAAAAACAGGTAGAATCAGATTAACAAATGGCTTGACACACAAAAGAAAAAAAAAAAAAAAAACGGTTGAAAAACCAGAATGTGTGTAGGAGAGACAGAAAAGAAGCAGAATATCTGTAATACAACTAAAATCTAAAAAGAAAAATATAGCATTCATACCTAAACTCATGAAAGCTAAATAAAAAGCAACCATAAAAGCAATGAATAAAGCTTAAACTCTAGAACATTACAGATCTAAAGAAGCTATTTAATATACAAAGAAGTTTAGTTATAATGATCCACTTCTCAATTTAGTAAAATAAAATAACATTTCCATGGTAATTCAGATCTGAGGAACTTGGCTTCAAACTATGCTGCCAAACCAATAAAAAACAAATTGAAGTTTACAAGACTACAAAACAAGAAAAAAGGGCATTTTATCAAAACAAATAATTAGCCAAAAACAAATAAAAAAGGCTGTATTTTTGAAAGCAAAGTTGATAACTTTTTTTATTTTGACAATGAAAGATACAAACACTTACAATTTGCTATCATCAATGTAGAATTTAAGCAATGGAGTTAGCTTTACCATTAAAAGTTAGATTTGATAAAGACCCATTTTAAAAACAGACTAAGCAAAGTAAAGATTTTTGTCAATGCTCAAAAAACCAAGCTTTACCTTATTAAAATTCGAAAAAGAATGAACCCAACATAGTCATCCAAAAGCCTGAACTTTGTAAAAAAGAAAACCACTTCTTTACTTTCTTTGTCCAACTTAAATTCAACCCTTTTCTTTCTCTCTCTTGTCTTCTAAAAACACAGTCTATACAAAGATTTTCTCGTCTTTCTCTATAGGTTTTTTGTTCTAACAGAAGCAGAAGTACCGTTGAAGAAGGTGAAAAGTTTGCGACCCAAAAGCACGGATCTGGCGAGGCATGGGTTAGTAGGCTCCACTGTCCATTTTTGCCTCCCCCTTTTTATAGCTGTGGAAGAAAAAAAGTTTTTTTTTTTTTTTTTTTTCTGACAAAACAAAATCCACTGTGTTTTTCGGCTTTTGGATTCACATTTGACATGGGTTTTTGTTACTGTCACTGTTGATCTTGTGGGTGCTGTGTTGTCGCTCGTTGGCTTCCTGCTCTTCTTGTTTTTAAGGTTGCTAAACTTATATGGTACTTTGGTTTTCAAAGCACAAAAAAAAAAAAAAAAAATCTTTACTCCTTTTAGGAATATTGCATATAAGCATGCAAAATTTATGTTGTTATAATTGTCACTCAATTCGTTGATATATTTCATTTTATGATGAATTATTTCCTTTTATTTTTTTATCTATTAAGTTGAATTTTTTATCTTTTTAATGTCATGCATTTCATTGTATGTTATTATTTCAATATTTGCACGAGGAACATATAAAAGATCAAAACCGTGCATGAACCTAGTAAATTGAATATATTAGCTAATCTCTATTCAATTTGTACAAAAAAAATATACTTTAATCATTAATATGTTACTTGATCGCAGTTAATAATTTTTATTCAAACATACAGTATAAGCTCTTTATTTTTTTTAAGTTTAATTATTAGTAATAACAATTTAAAAAGTGAAATAAAACAATGATAATTGATGAAATTATGATGATGACTTCAAATTAATGTTTAGAGGATTTTGTGAGTGTAATAATAGAGCAAAAGTAATGGCATCAAATAATCAGAAAAAAAAAAAAGAGGATGGTACTGAGAATTTTAACAGAGAACACAGACTGTTGATTCTGCAATAATGAAGAAACTTTGGCCAACAATTAAAAAAGTTACTGTCACTTGTTGAATGCAACTTAATGAAAAGGGGGGGAAAAAGGGATATAGTTACACAAAACAATACTCTTCAATTCATTTGGGATGTAAAGAAAAACTTTAGCCAATGATTTAATAGTAGCGAGTATAACTAACTTGTTTGAAATCTTCAGCTGCTCTTAGTATGAACATGGACACAGTGCACACAAATCATTATTGGTGGCAATAAAATATGATAATATCCCTATCTACCATATGATTTTTAAGTTGGCTTAAATGAACATTTTGAATTGTCTCTTTCAACTCAAGTGCAAAACACTCCGTTTGGTAGTACTTGCACATGCTTCCATGCCAGACCACACCCAATGAAGGGCTCTGATTTCTTTGCAGTCAGTCAAAGGTGGGTTTCCTACACTTGTCACCAAAGAAAAATAGTGAGAAAAATTTTGTTTCTTTTTTCTTGTAAATTTTTTGGCACCAAGAGAAAGAAAAATGGGGAACTTCTAAGAGTTTACTGGGGTTTGAAGTTTGAAGCTGGAGAATTGTCCCTCCACAGCTTCAAGACAAGTTAAGAGTACAAGCATATAAAGCATAGAAGAGACTATAGTTTTTTTTTTTTTTCTTTGCGGCACAACAATTTGGAATATTCATTTTTTCAATCTTTTTGAAAAGTAAAGTGGGCCATGAGAAATAAAAGTTGTCACTATCATAAGTTTGATGCTATCAACTGTAGATATTTATTGACATTTTTCCACTTTTGAGCAGCATGGCCAACCAACTCCACAATAATGTGGGAAATTGTTGGGTGATAAATTTTGAACCTTATCAATATTGGATGCATGTCGGGTTGCAATCTAACAAAATAAAAATAGAAGAAAAAAACATTTTTTTTTCAAAATTCTAATTTTGCTTAAAAAACTTATTTTAAGTATTGATATTATATTTAGATCAAATTCGAATTCTAATTAATTTAACCTATAAAGTATCTCATAAACTTAGTTAAATGTAGTTGTTTGGATGTCTGGTTTATGCATAATTTTAATTACTCAAGATATACATAGGTTTTTTTTTTTTAATTAAGAAAATGTTAATCAATGTTTAAAGTGATAATCAAGGGAAAAAGTTGTAATTAATGCATTGTCTTTTTATTGTTTTTAAATATGATAAAAGTAATACATTAGATATAAAATTTTATTTAAAATTAATATTTAAAAATTTGAACTATACTTAATCAATGTCTTCATCTGTATATATTGAAACATAAACAAATAAAGAAGTAATTCTTCCATTAAATATATGTAAGTAGGCATTGCCTACCTATTGCTTTAGGCTGTAACCCCAAAAAATTTGGTAGGTTTTTCTTTTTTTTTGTATACATTGTTTGAAACACTAGGGGTAGGGTTTCTACTTGGAGCTTGGATGCATGTGGTAGTAAAAGCTGGACAGGTGGATTACAAATTGTAGAATGAGAAGATGAGCATGCTTTCAAAATTGTATAAAATTTTTTTACCCAATATTAAATTCAATAAACCCCTATAATTCAACTTTGTTGGTTGTATTTAAAATGATGAGAAATTTTCTTTGAGCTGTGTGTAAAAACAAAAGGATATATCCCTCAAAAGGAACACCTAGTCTACCTGTTCAAAATTCAAACTAAATTGTTATTTGACATTTAGTCTTTGAACCATCTTGATTCTGAAACCTGCCAAAATGGAGGTTCTACTTATACAAGTTGTCCATGAAAAATTATTGAATTACCCAATTTATTTTTATTTTTATTTTTATTTTTCCTTGATAGTTGATTCATTGCAACATCCTACAAAATTTAGTAAATTTCAAGTATAAACAATGGTTTCAAATATCGGTACTAAAATTTAAAATTTTAAAAATAAATAAATTGTTTACTTTTGAATTTGTAAAAAGTGATATCTTATAAAAATAATTTATTTTTAGTAAGTTAGGACAATAGATTATAAAAAATCGTGCATTCAAAAGAACCATTAATCATAAATTATATGTAAGATTCAAACTTAAGATCATGTGCGTATAAAACAAGTGACTTGGACCAACTCCTTGGTGTATTTTTCCAAATGCAACCATAAATTTGATGTCTTTACTTATCTAAAAAAAATGGATGCCTTGGTATATCTAGCTGTCCCTAATATAAGTGTGTATCAGCATAAAATATAGTAAGATTTAATCAAATGACTAGTGAATCCAAAATGTGGGACAAATTGACCCATGGAAAGATGCAAATCATAATAGGAGATAGGGTCAAAGTATATTGTTGTTATGTTGACCGTATTGGACTGTTGTGTCGACTTCAAATTTCATTTTCAGAATTACAACTGGATAGTTTCTGGCCTAGGAGTTGGCTCCTAACAACCCAAAACAGCTACCATTCTGATTTCTGCTGCCTACGTTTTTTCCTCGGGTAAATGAGACAAGGCCCTCAAGGGTGGGTGTCACTGAGACTTAATAGTGGAGCAGATGCGACTTATTTTTTTTTATATAGCTTTATTCAAAGTTTATTTTCCCAGAATGATGAAAACCTTTTAATTTAAACCTTCACGTTTAATTGTTGTATTTCTTCAAAAAAAACTTTTTAGCCCCATAATTAGAACTTGACACTTCAACATCGAAGTTTGTTTTTTACCATGAATATGGTTATCTTTGAATGTACTGGGATTTCTAAAGTCATGCTTGGATCATTAAAAATAAAAATTAAATAAACCAAAATTAAATATACATGGGATTATTTATTTATTTATGCTCTTGGGTTTTTATTTTCATTTGTTTAAATATATATTTTTAGGATTAAGTACATTTATTTTTTAGAATTTTAAAATTAATTTTTTTATGCTGTTTAAAAAATTTATACGCTGTCAATACATTAAATATAAATCATTAAAGCTGTTGCAAAATTTAAAAAATCTGTCGATTAGAATTAGTCCTATAGTTAATCACAAGTATAGCAGTCAGAATCAATAAACATCCAAAACAGCGTGATGCATAAAAGATGTCTCAGTTCTCAGTGGATATACCATACTCATTAGAATTGAAGTTTCATATTGAACTTGAACTTGTTATGGAGATTAGAAGATACAATATTGGATGTCCATAACAACAAGACAACGAGCATATAGTTGGCAGCATAACATGATATTTGTACTTTCACTCTGTCGTCACCCACACTAGACAAAAGCACCAAAAAACCCTCATGCAGAAACACACAGCTCAAAAAAATTGATACTACACAGAATAAATTATAATTACAAATGCAATATAACAAACCTCATATCTCTGATACGTGACAAATTTACTGTTAGTTGGCACATGTTGAACAATAACTTTTACGGAAAAGGCTTACGCACCATGCTGTACCGATTAGGATACGAGTAATTATCTAAGAAAGATAAGATCATATAATTTCGGCAGATCAGAAATCAAGTCAATTTGGAGTGCTAATGGGATATAATCTCCGATACTCGATCTTGTGCATCAGGAGGTATCTCCCTTCCTGGGACCCCGACTTTTAGAAGATTAACATACCTGTCAAAACAACAGCATAATTCTGTCACTAAACTAATATGCAAATATTTTGGTCCAATTAGGAGGAATTAGTCAATGCCACTAACTCTGCAGCTGTAAACAAGTGCTCATGCTCTGTAATGAAGGCAAGCTAGGCCTGCAATCGAGGAAAGTGCAAATCAATTGTTACAGCAAAAAGTTTATCCAACATTCACGAAGGGGTACTATGAGTTCATATAGCTTGCCTCAAATGGCATGTTTAACAGTTCATAATAGGTTCGAACACGATCTAATCTCTGCTGTACAGCTTCACTGTCAATTGAAGGGATAGCTGCAAGGGCCTGCAACGCCAACAGAGATTGTAAATCAGGATTGTGTTGTACATGCAAAACTGAAATCAGAAGGCTACAACCAAACCATTTGGATTTTCAACAACTTGAATTGGAATATAAAGCTTGGAACTTATTTTTTGGTCAACTCCTGGCCAAACATTGAAACAACAAAGGCAAATCCAAGCAAGGAGAATTACAGGCAAGGATAGGGTTATGCAATTGATGCTAGTATAACATATATCCTTTTTCACAAGAACTGATCATCCATGAAGAAAGAGAGGAGAGAGAGTAAAAAAGCGGAGATCTGAGCATAGAACTCTTGGCATAGGGAACTGTCAGTCTCAGACATCCAACCAAGTAAGATCACCAACAATGATTTCTCTTATGCTTTAGAAAGAAACAGATCATATTATTTCAACTATAGAAAATATTCGCAACTATTATTTCAAGCAATAAAAATTGCCTCTTTGGAATTAACAAAGACTGATTCCTGTCAACTGAGGTTTGTGAAAGAGATATTGTTTCACCCTATGTTGCTCCGACTCTTCATTTTTCCAAAAATACTAATCTCAGTAGACACATATAATAAACCTCAAAGTGGACATTGTGGGGTCTGAGCTTCCAGGAACATAAAATTTACAAAAGAAAATTGATGACACCTGTGTCTTACAAATACCCATGTCTGACTCACTCCTGAAACCAAGCAACATAGGTTTCGCCACTAACTTGACAAGACTGAGTCTGAATGTAAGGCAAAACTCAAAGATTGTAATCTTCATATAAGGAAAACTCTTCATTTTTCCAAAAATACTTGTCTCAGTAGACACATGTCATAAACATCAAAGTGGACATTGTGGGGTCTAAGCTCCCAGCAACATAAAATTTACAAAAGAAAATTGATGGCACCTGTGTCTTACAAATACCTATGTCTGACTCAACCCTGAAATCAAGCAACATAGGTTTCACCATTAACTTGACAAGACTGAGTCTGAATGTAAGGGCAAAACTCAAAGATTGTAATCTTCATATGAGGAAAACTTGAGAATAGACTCAAGAGACAAGATAATCCTCCTATACATTAAAGCAATCAATTTACACAACAGACATTGAACTGCATAAAAAAGCAGATAATATTCCTAGAGAAAAAAATGGGAATATTTTCATATCATTTCAAGCACCTTCAGAGATTAAAAAAAAAAAAAAAAAACCCTGCCATTCTGCAATCTCACTACCCCACCGCATCTAAAAATAAAAAGACATGCTAACCTGTTCTAGAGCAATTGAATTCCGACATATCTGCTGAACTCCAAACAAGTTGATCGATTTCATGTCGGCCAAAGCCTAATCAGATGTATTCTCCCATCGGTAAGAGGAACAAAGTAGGTGCTACTCTACACTAAATTGGAACTAATCTGAATAATTAGCAAATCAGAATCAAGGTTAACTTTACAATGAACTCCAACCTTAATGGATGCATTTGCAGCAATACTACATATTCCACCAAATATGTAATTCCGCTTCACTGCAGCAACAAAAGGCGCCATTTCCTCATCCCTGCATGTTATCTATCCATACAGAAAACAAAAAAGAAAATTTAAATGTTGGTAGCATTAAAATATTCATCAAAGGAAAAATCAAGCAGCTGATCCTCTGAAATTGGGAATACTAATGGGAAGAATAAATATGGCATCAAATTTTTCCAAGCAATCTGATCAATTTTTTTTTTACAAAATGAGAGTTGTAAGGAAATAATGCCCAAAACTTTTTCATCCTCTATTTTCTTCACTTCTATCTGCCGACCCAATAACCTTATGATTGAAAAAGACAAATGTAAAAAAATAGACACTGACAAACTAGATGCAGCTAAGGATAAGCTGAACGTAAAATATTAAAATGGTGCATAGCATTAAGAACTCTTCATATGAAGCCGGCAGCCAAATTCTACCTTTCTTCCATGAAGGTTATTACCCACCAAGGACTTTAGATCTTAATTCTAACTTAAAGGAGAATGAACTGATGGACAATTATCCATTGGAAGTTTAAAACAGAAATAAGTATCCTAAAAGCAGCCCAACGAAATACCAAAAATTACACATTAATAAGAGTTGGAGAAAGTGACCTGTGCAATAAGTGAAACAATGAAGTCATCTGGCTCTTCTGCATCTTGGTTTTCCATGTATTCCCTATCTGTCATTTCCTGCTTGAACCGTAATGCTTTGATTAGTTACAGGTGCTTTCACCACAGTCATTCTTCAAGTCTTTCTGAATGCTATTCTGACAAACCTGCATGTGGAAAATTGTCTCCAACCGCATCTCCACACGTAAAACTTTCAAGCAATCAATTGCTAGTTTTCTGTACTCATCTGCAAAAGATGCCATGTTCCTAGCAGGTGAACTGCTTGCTCGTGTACGGCGAGGCTTGCCACTCTCCACATGATTTGATGTTTGTGGGGTTGTTTGTACAAGTCTACATGTTGCATTAGGTATGTATAAAATGTAAGAAACAGCTGAAAATTTATGATAGGAAGTTCTCAAAAGCATAATTGTCTATCATGACATATCACTTTTGCAGAAGGATCTGCTCCATTAAGAACACATAGGGCAAAAATGATACACAATTCTTGATATCTAAGTATGGCAGGCAGGAAAGGAGTAAAATAAGCAAAGGGGAAAAAGGATTGAGATATTAATGCCATAACATTTCATTTTTCTCCGATGCAAAGCTCCATTCGGTTGCATAGACAATTTTAGGTTACAAGTGTTAATGCTATATCATCACTCCTTATTTTAGGTTACAAATGTCATTGCCATATCATGACTCCTTATATCAACAATTTTACCTGGATCTAAAAATACGTGACTTAATCACATAGAAGAGTATACATGCTACTTGCATAACTTATACAATATCATAACT
Source organism: Durio zibethinus (assembly GCF_002303985.1). The sequence continues at coordinate 20,061,740 of NW_019168481.1, forward strand.
CATTGGTACATGTAGATAAAAATCCAGATGCATGTTCTCGAATGCATCTCTCATTGTGTCCATATTAATAATTCTCTATGTCCTCATAAACTACTCTTTAAAGTCCATTGTGGCTTCCACAAACATTGAAAATTATATCACAGTACCAACTCAAGCCAGATCAAAGAACTTGCCTTTCAATTGAGTCTGCAACATACTCCAATGAATCACTCAGGGATGCCAGCAAAACAAGTTTATTGTCATCACAAATTAGATTTTCCTGCGCAAAAGATGTGATAAGAGAAAGAACAAATACCTTCAATTGATACTTTGACAACATCAATTTATATGAAAGACCCAAGTTTCATTAGCAAGTCAAGCTCAAATGCATAATAAATTCAATTTTCTGGAAGATTAAATAGTAGACAGCTAGAAAATTTGCTCAGTAAAAAAAAAATTGAAACAGTGAGGAAGAAGTCATCATCAGGCATAAATGTACCTGCTTAATAGGACGCAAATTTAAGAGAAGTTCGCTTAGTTCTGATTCAACCTCAACACTTCCCGCATCAGAAGTAATTACCTTCTCCACTTTTGACCTGACCAAGTGCCATTTGGTAAACATGCACTAGCTGGATCAAGGCGCATCAATTTCTCAATATCATGCCTTCCAATGAGCATATAGCTCTGCTTCTCAAGAACTGCCTGAAATATTAACAAAATGTTTATGAATGGAAAATGTTGATTACTGTTGCATAGTAGCATGGATAAAATAAAAGGATAGAAACCACTTCGCTATTATATTCTCAGTAACAATGATGGCAAATCAAGAACTAATTTCAACTATCTCAATCAAATAACTCCAATAAGAAGCATGCACACCTCTGCTTCTCAGTTTACACAATGGCATTACATTCTACATCATGTGTGGAATTAATTAGATAACACCAGACATTCCTTAGTGTCCTCTTTCCAGTTTGATCTTTTCATATTCTTTTGGGACATTTTTTGGCACTTATTCTTTTGGAAACTTTTGTCACAGTCATAAAATAACATCACTATTTTTTTCAGGCCAATTTTATGCTTTTGTCTCTACCTGTTACTTGTGTACTAAAAGAACTGGTATGACCATGAGCTGTTACATTCACATCTTTGTTTACATGGCCCCTACAGAAGACAGGCAAATATATAAATCTTAATCCTTGCTTGATCAATATCTACGATAAATAAATGCAATTCCACCTAGGCACTGAAAAATATTTATTCCAAAAGTTCAGGTCCATCTTAAACAAAAAAAAAAAAAAAGAATGAAGAAGTAAACAGAAATTCCTCACCCATCCCCTCCCCCCTCCACCCCCACCCATGTCTAATGTCTAGCACAGCAACAAACAACCTATCTATCAACAAAATATAGAAAATTAATTATTCAGGTGAAGATGTTCAAGCATTCTTTAAAAAAATGTTCTTTATAATTTTCACATGTTATTGATATGACCAAAAACTGCAAAATATAGAGACAACTAAACCAATTAAACCTGGTTAACATAAACAAAAATCAACAACAAATAAAAAGCATGTTAAAAGCAAAAATAAGGAAGAGCATGTATAAAGAAGAATCCCCACCTCCATGTATGAAGTTCGACATCTTTCATAGGTTCGCTCAAGGAAAGTTTGCACATATTTCACACGGTCAGCAGCAAATTTAGGCATTGCTTGAGCCCAAACAAGCACCTAGAGTTCAATTAAAATTTATCATTAGGAAAAAGATACAGCTGTAAAATAGATGGTTCAGAAACTTGTAAGGAAAATGTTCAAGATAAACAAAGGAAAATGCTAAATAATTTTTACCCAAATATACCAAAAAAATAAAGCAAAAAGCTAATAGTCTGCTATTGCAAAATACTGCATATGATATTAGGAGTTTGAAAGGAGAGGAAAAAATAGTTTCTTCAGGAAACAAGAAAGATAAAACAAACTTGCCTCTTTGGCTAAGAAATCAATAGCCAGAAGCCCTTGCAAGACAGGTCGACCCTTCTCAATGGTTGAAGCATATGAAACACTAGTATGTGCCCGTGGCCGAAATGCAGCTGGACCTGTAAGAAAACAATTTCAGGCTAGGAGTTTTAAGGAATCCGAACTAAAAAACGCTAAAAGAGTTTTAAAGGAGAAAAAAAGATGGAATGAAAAGCTGGACTGTCATATATGTGATTAACTGACATTTAACCAGTTTTTAACCTTGCATTTCCTGAGACTAACCCACCCCCGGTCTCTTGCAGCATGATTCTCATAGAAACTTCTTCCATTATTCTCTGCTTTCTTAAAAGAAATTACTACACTTACATCACTCAGAAAGATGGTTATGTATATTTTCTTTCATGCAATCCTTGTAAATCAGTAATGAGCACTCCATTAATTGCATTGCTGTTTTATTTGAACTAGTATATCACACAGGTTTATTTAAATACATTTTGTTTTTTAAATTATATTGAGCCAACCATCTTTTCAGTGCACTAACTCGCTAACATTGGCGAAACAAACCTAGCTTAACATCCATCAAACAAATTAGACCCCTCCTCGTCCTTCTTGTGATAGTCATCCTAAGCTGCTGAATAAAGGAAAATAACAATAGTATATGATTAATATAAAAATGAGACAGTTATTTTGATAGACATAGTTTTTAATCTAACAAGTTAACAGTTAAAATTATTAATGAGGCATGGATTGAAAAATGATAATTAATGAATAGCAGGACTCTATGGTTATGGAACTTGCTTGATATAGCTTGTTGTAGGCCTTTCCGGTAGTCAACAAACATGGTTGGTAAAAGGTGGTCCTTCACAAAGTTCTCCACAAAGGTTAGCAATCCATCATTCCTGAAATTATAGAAATTAAGGATACAAAAGAATATTAATGTCAAAGTAACAGCCCATTTGTAAAAGAGTTGGACCACATATTTGTGTAGAATTTCACCTAGATTTGATGAAATGAATGAAAATTTCAACTTAGACACAGCTTCAAATATTCTTAAAACAAGAAAGATACTAAATTAAACTGTCCATCTTTTCTGTTGGCCAAAAAAAATTAAACCAAACCGTCCTTATGATTAGCAAAGCACACAAATCAAGATCACCATGATCCAATATATAAACATATTCAAACAAGAAATAACATATATATATATATATATATATATATATATAAGCACAAATGTTGCGAAACTTTTTAACTGGCAAAAATGAGCATTCCTTTCATCCATTTTAAATACTTTTTATTATTAATAAGATATATCCAATTTATAAGTACGAATTTAATAATTTTCCTTAAATGGGTTTTTTGATAATAAATAAGAAAGAGTTAAGTTTAAATTGAATTGTTTTATCTTTAAAGGGTTTCAATTTTTAGTAAACCTTAAAAGTAAAAGAGTTTATGCTAATTTGATATATAAATTTTACATGTTAATACAAAATTCAATTAATATCTACTCTATTAATTTTGGTTATTTATACAATATGTAACTTTATGTTCAATATATAATTTTCATAGAAATAAATGTCTTCATGTTCGACGCATGTGACAAAAAATACTAGTTACAAAAAAAAATAAAAGGGATATAACTATTAAGATAGCAAATTATGGAAGAACTCTAGCAAGTTAGCCATCGTCAAACAAGAAATAATGAAAAAAAATGCAAAAAATAATTCCTACAAAGCAAATTATGGAAAAGCCAGGTCTACATATAAGGAGAGAAAAAAAAAAAAACTCAGTAAAAGCATCAACATGGAAATGTCTGAAGATGCCACAGGAAGGGATATGGCTGAAAGCATTTGGAAACTTAATAATCAAACCCATGTGATAAAACAGATAGAAAGTGAATGGTTGTAAACATTGTCCCCTTCCAAATCTCACTTCAAACACAAACATTTCAATTTAACCACACAAGAGATTGACAAAAGCAGAGCACAGAATGGGAAATGAAAACTACATGTGTGCTTTGCCTAAGGGCTATCCTTAAATACTTATCATATCATTCACAAAAAGTGACTCTTCTTTGTATCAATACAAGCTTGGAAAGGAGACTTACCCAAGCTGGGAATACTTTTTCGGCAGTATAGAAGCAATCTTATCTGTAAACTGCACCACACAGCAGAATAAAAAAGGCCATTTACAGAACCATCTATGAACGTGTAACAAAAAATATGTTTGAAAACACTGATATTTGATTCTTTTGGTCCCAAACCTGAAGAACAGGCCGGTATATAGTTGCTGCTAGATAAATGCCTTGCTCAGGCAAGACAGCTGCAGAGCCATAACCTTCTTGTAAAACATTGGGACCCCTCCTACTCCATCCTTGGCAAATGAGATCAACTCCTATATAGTAAATGAGGCACACAACAATAAATTTTGATGAGAAGATGATTAACAAATTGAATATGTGAAGAAAAGTTACACTTAAAACCAATGGCAACCCAAAAGGAAAAGGAAGACAAAAGTTCCCAATCACCACAAAACTAGAACAGAAATCATAAATGGCTGCTGCAAAGAAAAAAAAGGGGGGGAGAGAGAGAAAGAGAGAACAGCTATTAAATCAGCAAAACAAAAATTGTTACTCCAACTGCTTGCTGAATCAAGCAATCTTGATTAAAAAATTGACATTGCTTGAAAGTGTCAAACCTGTGAATTTTACATTTAAAAGCTAATTGAAAATCTCATTATGCTTCCCCCTGCTAGCAAAACATACAATAGTTCAAATGAAGAAATTTCACCACCATACATACTGTCACTTAATACATGCAAGAACTATAATTCTACAATGTTCACAATGAAGAACAATCTTCTACCACAAATTTTTGGAAATAAGATGAATTTCTGTTCATTTATGCTTCTTTTACCATTTTTTTTCTCAAAAGGAAACACCCAGCGAGGTTGGACACTCATTCCTATAATACCACATATTCACTACAAGTGTTGAGGTTAAAGGAAAGGGAGATAGAATTTTACTTGTTAAACTTATTTTAGAAGAGGAAACAGTTAACATCATTAGTGCATACGCCCCGCAAATAGGTTTGGATCAAGAGAGTAAGCAAAAATTTTTGGAAGATTTAGACGACATAGTGCGAGCTATACCATACGAAGAAAAATTGTTTATTGGTGGAGATATGAATGGTCACGTAGGAAAGGATGGTAATGACTTTGAGAGAGTACATGGAGGATATGGCTTTGGAAAAAGAAACGATATTAGAGATACTATCTAGAGTTTGCCATTGCATTTGACCTAACTATATTAAACATGTGTTTTAGAAAAAGGGAATTGCACTTGGTGACATTTAGAAGTGAATTAAATGCTAGTCAAATTGATTTCTTTCTTACGAGGAAAGAGGATAGAAGTAGTTGTAAGGATTGCAAGGTTTTACCAAGTTAGAGTGTGACAACACAACATAGACTGTTAGTACTCAATTTATTCCACCTTAGGGGGTCAAAGAAGAGACATCAGAGTCATGAACCACGTATTAAGTGGTGGAACTTGAAGGAGGACAAAATGGTAGCATTTAGGGATAGACTAGTAAAAGAAATTGAGTGGAAGCCTAATGAGGATGTAGAAGTGATATGGGAAAATATTATAGCCAAAAGTCAAACGGCTGCCAAAGAGACACTTGGCAAATCTAAGGGTAGTGCACCATTAGGAAAGGAATCTTTGTGGTGGAACGAAAATGTGAAAATGGCAATTAAAGCTAGGAGGGAGTGTTATAAGAATTTATGGAACAATAGGGATGAGGAAAGTTATCTGAAGTAAAAGAAAACAAAAAAGAAAACCAAGAAGGCTATTCAAGACTCAAAGAGTAAGATCCATGAGGAGTTATATAAAAAACTAGAGTCAAGGGATGGAGAAAAAAAACTGTTCAAAATTGTTAAGATGAGGGATAAGAAGAATAGGGTTCTTAATGGCGTTAAATGCATCAAAGGCGATGATGAATGAGTTTTAGTGAAGAATGAGGAGATTAAGAAGAGATAGAAAGATTATTTTGATAGTTTCTTTAATAGAAGTTTTAAGCATGATTTAGGTGGGTTAAACATACCTTTTCAGGATGTGAATCATGTGTTGAAGTATAATATTAAAAGCTATGAGGTTAAAGAGACTTTGAGAAGGATGAGAGTAAAGAAAGCTGTAAGACCAGATGGAATCCCTATTGAAGTTTAGAAATGCTTAGGTGAAATAGGGATAAGATGGTTGACGAATCTTTTCAATAAAATTTGGCATACTCAAAAGATACTAGAAGAATGGAGGAAGAGCACTCTTGTGCCTTTATATAAGAATAAAGGTGATATACAAGATTGTTCGAATTATTGAGGAATAAAATTTATGAGTCATACTATGAAACTTTGGGAGAGAATAATTGAATGTAGGTTGCAACATGAAATAACTATCTCTGAGAACCAATTAGGGTATATGCCACGATGCTCCACAATAGAGGTGATCCACCTTTTGAGGCTTTTATTGGAGAGTTTTCGGGTGAGAAGGAAAGATTTACATATGTCATTTATCAACTTGGAGAAAGCACACAATAGAGTTCCCTTGAAATGCGCTTTGGTGGGCCTGAATGAAAAAGGAGTCCCTTAAAGTACATCAACATAGTTAAAGATATGTATGAGGGAGTGGTAACGAATATGAGGATGGTTGGAGGCATGTCAAATAGCTTCCCCATTACATCAAGGCTCAGCACTAAATCCATTCCTTTTTGCCTTAGTTATGGATGAACTTATTGGATGTATCCAAAATAAAGTACCATGGTGTATATTATTTGCCGATAATATAGTCTTAGTTGCTAAAACTAGTGATGACCTTAATGCAAAATTAGAATTATGGAGGAGTATATTAGAGTTTCGAAGTTTTAAATTAAATAGATCTAAAATTGAATATATGAAATGCAAGGATTTAAATAGCAATTTTGGTCATGTTTTCAGTTACATCGTATTTATCGCGTTTTCGGATATAATGGGGATCATTATTATCATCGAGGTCATCGTGATCGTGATTATTTTTCATTTTGCACGATTTGTTGTAAAATATAATAATTATAATTATAATCATAAAAACTCTTATTTAATGATTTTTAAAATAGTTTATGATACTATATTTTTTATTTTTTAAAAAAATTATTCACAATTTTAGTTAGATTATAATAAATAGAATATTCAATAATTACACAAAAATAAAAATAAATTAATAAGAACTAATATAATAGTAAAAGAATTGACAACAATATAAATATCAAAACAACAAAATAAATATCAAAACAACAAAAAAATAATTAAATTTCAAATATAAAATTATAAATTAATAAATAACAAAATCAAAATATAATATTTAATTTTAATTATTTTTAATTTAACTTATACAAAAAAATTTATGAAAATTTTTCATCTAAAATCCCTATATATATCATATTAAATTATTAATCTCTTAATTTTTTCAATTATAAAATCTTAAACCCTCTAACTAAATTTTATCTAAAAAAATTTTAAAAATTGCAAAATTTTAAATTTATATTTTAATAAAATTAATTATAAAATTAAATAAAAACCACCCATCCTCACTCTGCCCCCAGTGCACCCCACCCACCCACCCTATCCCCAACGCACCCTACCCAACCCAATCCAACCCCACCACCCTATCTGAGACAAGACCTAACAACCCACACCACTCCCTAATTCTCTTTCAAACAATCCCCAAATTTCCTCCAAAAATTTTCCTGTTCATCTTTAACCTTTTTCATAGCGCCATTCTCTCAAATTAACTTAACTCCTTTTTTTTTGCATCTTTCTCTCGTATACCCTCATCTCTCTCACTTAGATTCTCACAAACACAAAGATCAACATTATTCTACAAAAATTTTACAAAAAAAAAAGATAATTTAATTTCTTCTTACCTTCTTTGATTTTGATTATTGATTGAGGATTTGAGGTTGATTTGAATTTGGATAGCTACCGATTGAATGATTGATAGTTGATATTGTTTTCTAAGGTTTTTTAGACGAATTTTGTAATTGAGAATATGAAAATGAGATTGACTGATTGAGTTATCTTTTTTTTTGCTTTTGTTTTTATTTTGCTTTCGCAATCTTAGTTGTTTTATTTTGATTTTTGAGAATCTTGACATATTGGGTTGAAACTTGAAATTTTTTTTTTTAATTTGTACTAATGGAAAAACGGGATAGCGGCAATAATGGCCTGTTATTGCCGTTATTTTTCGTTACACCGTTTTTCAGTGGCTGTTACACACCATTTTGAGTGTGATTAAATTTCTCAACCACATTTTCTTTAATAACGGTGGGGGTGTTGGCGCTACCGGCCGCTGTTCTGCTATAATACCGCTATTTGAATCCCTTATGAAATACAAGTTTAATAATCATAGGAAAGCGGGTACTAGTGTGACTAAGTTGGATGGTGAGGTAGTTCCTAAGAATAGCCAGTTTCGATTTTTGGGGTCAATTATTCAGAGTGATATTAAGATAGAAACAGATGTCATGCATAGGATTCAAGCAGGACGAAAGAGATGGCGAAGTTCGTCAGGTGTGTTATGTGATCCCAAAATGTCTTTAAAGTTAAAAATGAAGTTCTATAAAATAATTGTAACGCCTGCATCAGGGATTCAAATAGAGGTGCTATAGCGGAATAACGTCGCGAAATTGTGGTAGTGCCATCACCTGCTACCACCATCAGGGAAAATACAGTTGAGAAATTTAATCACACTCAAAACGATGTGTAACGGCCACTATCCCGTTTTTCCATCAATACAAATTAAAAAAAAAAAAATTTCAAGTTTTAGCCCAATATGTCAAGATTCTCTAAAATCATAATAAAACAACTCAGATTGCAAAAGTAAAAGTAAAAACAAAAACTAAAAGAAAAGATAACTCAATCAATCAATCTCATTCTCATATTCTCAATTTCAAAATTCGTCTAAAAAACATTAGAAAATAGTATCAACTATCAATCATTCAATCGGTAGCTACCCAAATTCAAATCAATCTCAAATCTTCAGTCAACAATCAAAATCAAAGAAGGTAAGAAGAAATTAAATTATCTTTTTTTTTTTGTAAAATTTTTGTGGAATAATGTTGATCTTTGTGTTTGTGAGATTCTAAGTGCGAGAGATGCAGAAAAAAAGAGAAGTTAATTGAGTTAATTTGAGGGAACGACGTCATGAAAAAGGTTGAAGATAAATAGAAAAAATTTTAGGCGAAATTTGAGGACTGTTTGAAAAAGAATCAGGGAAGTGGGGTGGGGTGTTGGATCTTGACTCAGATAGGGTGGCGGGTGAAGGGGTGGGATTGGGTGGGGTGCGTTAGGGGTAGGGTTGGGGGGTGAGGTGGGGTGCATTGGGGGTATTTAATTTTATTAAAATATAAATTTAAAATTTTGTAATTTTTAAAATTATTTTAGATAAAATTTAGTTAAAGGGATTGAGATTTTATAATTGAAAAAATTAAGAGATTAATAATTTAATATGATATATATATATATATGGATTTTAGATGAAAAATTTTAATAAATTTTTTTGTATAAGTTAAATAAAAAAATAATAAATAACAAATATTAAATTTTAATTTTTTTATTTATTAATTTATAATTTTATATTTGAAATTTAATAATTTTTTTATTGTTTTGATATTTATATTGTTATCAATTCTTTTGCTATTAAATTAATTCTTATTAATTTATTTCATTTTTGTGTAATTATTGAATATTTTATCTATTATAATTTAACTAAAATTGTGAATAGTTTTTTTTAAAAATAAAAAATATAGTATCATAAACTATTTTAAAAATCATTAAATAAAAGTTTTTATGATTATAATTATAATTATTATATTTTCTAACAAATAGTGCAAAATTAAAAAAAATTCACGACTGCAGTGACCTCGATGACCGCAATGATCTTCGTTATATTCGAAAACATGATAAATGTGATGCGATCGAAAACGTGATCGTGATCGCTATTTAAATCCCTGGCTTGCATTGCTCTATGGAACTGAGTGTTGGGCTGTTAAGAAACAACATGAGAAGAAAATGAACGTAGCGGAGATAAGGATGCTTAGATGGATGTGTGGTAAGATTAAAAGAGACAAAATAAAAAAAGAAGAGATTCGAGAAAAATTAGAAGCAGTCCAAATTGAGGAGAAGATGAGAGAGGGTCGTTTGCGATGGTTTAAACATGTAAAACATATGTCTAGCTATGCACCGATAGAGATCAAAACCTTTAGAGGAAGACCACGAAAGACAAGGAAGCAAATAATAAAAAACGATATGATGGTTAAGGAATTAGATGAAAAGGTTGTTGATAGAAATGAGTGGTGCGAGAATATTAAAACTAAAACCTAACTTGATTCCCTTATCTGATCTTTTAAACAGCCGACCCCAGAGTATGAGATATAAGGTTTAGTATGTTATTGTTGTTGTATTCACTACAAGTGTTAACTATCAGGATTTAAACTCAAAAAGTCAAGCTCATCAGCATAGATTTTACTTAATTGAACAGACATCAACACTGAGAGCACATAATATATAACAAGTCATATTAATAACTTTAGATAAATCATGGAAAAAGAACTAATAACAATTGAATAAGTTTTGCAATAATTCAACTTTAGCATACCCTGGTTGGGAACTGATACTATGGCATCTCTGAAACGAAAAGCAAAAGTGAGTCCATCTGCTGACCCATCCTTGTAACCAACACCATCAACTTTCATGCTTGTATGAAAAAATTAAGCATGAGGCGAATTTAATAGGCAAATTATAATAGTTATAATGGTAAAAAAAAAGTGCTAGCAATGGTACATAACATTAAGAATCTAACCTAAAACCAACTAAAATATAAAGCCACGGCAAACTCAAGACTTAACTTATGTGGGATAAAACCACAAAATATTCCCTTCATAAATAACACAATGCCAACAAACATACCTAACATGTGGACAAAAGCATAAGGGGCAACAAATGACGATGACAATGAACCACGAAACAAACTTGAACACTAATACTATGTTAAGCATCCAACCCAAAACCAATTAGTTATAGGTGAAGTGGCCCAACTTGAAAGTAAAGCACAACAAACACAAGACTTAACTGATGTGGGATGAAACTGCTTAAAGAAATAATACCACAATCTGTGGCCTATACAAGAGGAAAATAGAAGAATGATAACCATTTTCAATTACTTATTTATTCATTGCTGCAATTATGGTGAAAATGTATTTCACATTAGCTATAATTGCAATTATGTTAATCAACAACTTGCAATTGGATAAATGATTACAATTTACAACTGAAGCACGTAGGCTGAACTATTAATCCTAAAACGGTAGGTCAGTAACAACAAAAGGACAGCACCCAAGCTACATGAAGATTGCTGCTTTTCAGCTACCTTATCTTTTATTTTGGAAGTGATGACTCCCTGCAGTGGAAAAGTTCAGACGAAGGGAAGGGGAAGAAAGCAGGGATAATGCAATGGCATACTTACACCATGAGCAATACATTAAGGAGTAAATACTAACTTAAATACTCTCTTAACTCATCACAGTTGATATGGAATAGTATCACATACTCTTCTATCTTCTACTATTACTCAACAATTCACACGTACACAATGCTCTTTGGCAATGCAGGATACTGTAATATGCCTTTCTCTTGATTATTAAGAATAATTTACACACACAACAAAAGATAAATGCTAACCTTGGGGAGTAAACTACAATTTATATACTCCTAATGCATTGCACATTAGCAATAAGTTAATAATGATAAAAACAACAATGATAATCATATTGTGGAAAATCTGTCTTTCGAACAACTATTCTTACTAACTCATGCAAGGAATGTGAACAGATCCATTATTTATTCTTTACTAAATTCCAGTTGGATTTTGTTTGAACATACAAGTAAATAATTCTCAAGAAAAGATGCAAAACCACAAATCCTATCAAGTGACTCAATGAAAAGGGAGGAAAGAACTGTCACTTCATGCGGCTGGAGTCTGGACGCTACATTGCCATCCACAACCATGTCCACAATTTATGCTACAGTGACATGATGTCACATCCAAACTCTGATGTCTAGAATCCAAAATTTAAATGGCAATTCCAAATTCCTCCAACACCAAGATCGTCAACATTCACAATCTCTCTCTTTCCAATCAATATCATACAAAGATTATAAATAGGCGTTAGTTTCAGTAATCTGCTAAATATTGTTGAAGCAGTTACTCTTTCTCACCCCTTCCTAAACATAAGAGATATATATGGGAGCAACCACCTTCCTCCCCCACACCCCCATCCCCCCCCCCCCCCCCCAAAAAAAAATAAAATAAAATAAAACATTAACTCAAACATGAAAATATATTAGCAAGGTAGAGATGAACATTGGAAACTATTATTGAATCCTTACTTTTTCTTTTCCTCCAAGTATCATCACAAGAGACTCTAGTTACTTGCCTCTTTTCTTTTGTAGGAACCTTGCTTGCAAGCCTGGCGGTTTGTACAGCAGCATCTGCCAATGCAGCCTCAGGGGTTGCCCGAAGAATCTCACATGAGTTGTTGGCATTCACTCTGTAGCACATAATTCAAGACAAATTGTAAATTGAAGAAATAAAAAGTAACGAAGAAATTATTGGGCCAAAACCATTGCCCAAAAGAAAATGTGTCAATAGTAAAGCACTAGAGAAGATAAATGACCTGTAAAACTGTCAAGGAAAAGCCAATACTGTAGCCTCCAGTAACTTGAGATGCTTCAGAATCAAGGTTTAAATCTTTTGACATTGACTTGGGTGTGATCGTGTCACTTTGTAGGGAAGATTTCGCCTCAATAAGCTCTCCAACAACAACATGATTCTCTGATCAATTACAGCTAAGAAATTTAGTTTCAATTTTTAATTTAAGAGTAAACTAAATAGGAAGAAAGTAAGAGGTTGTTTGATAAACTGAACAAATTCAACATTGAATGTTAAGTATTGAATTTATGATATAAAAGTTGTTTGGCATGCTCCAGAAAATTAAATGGCTAGCAGATTTTTAGTAATCTTTTATAAAAGAAAGATATAGTTTTATAATGATTTTCAATTGGTTAAAATTAAAAGGAAATAATAAATAGTTAAAAAGAAAGAATATATGATTAATGCAATGCAATTAAATAATTTTTTTAAAATAAAATTACTTAATACATTAAGTAGCTAAAAGCTACTTGGCATTTTCAACACTTTTTGATTGAAAATCTTCCATTAAGTGATCTCTAAAAATGATTTATCAAATGCATTGAAAAAATAAAATCATTAAAAATTTTAATTTTCAATAATTTATCAAATACACTCTGAAGAGGAATTAAAAAAAAAAAGTCAAAGTCTCACCAAATATCCGAACAACAGAATCCAAAATTGAATCAAGAAGCCCTTTTGCAGCAGCCTGTGCTTTTCCTGTAGGAGCCATCACAGGCGAGACAGGGTTCACTGCCAACAGAGTCCCTGCCAATGATATCCCATTCTGGCGCTTCTGTTTCGGTAACTGGTAGCCTTCTAACTGTCCCTTCATAAAGTGGAGACTGGTAGTACCAGTTCGAGTGACTTTATCAATTCCAGACCTTGAAGAATTAATGAATTCTGTATGGGCTTTAATCTTTGATGTGATAATCTCATGAATTGTGGGCCTCAGTCGTTGGCTGTTACATAGATTTTGGCAAGTAAAAATCCATAAATAGATAAATCATCATGAAGACAAGTAATAGTAAGAGCAGCATCAAAAAAGAAATACATGAGTATTTAAAGTTATCATGCCATTAGTTTGTTAAATACTAACAGTTCTTATAAAGGGATAAAAAAAAAGGTTCAAGACTATTTTTCACCATGTTCATCACAAATTTAATTTAAAATTTTAAATACTCATGACATGGTTAATCACCATGTTCATCACATAAATACATGAACTTAAATATTCATGTATCTCAAAATATCATCAAGACAAAGGAAAATTAAGGCATGTTAGACTAGTTGTACAAAACCATTTTCACAATTCTATTGAAAGCACCAAGGAAAGAATATAAGTTAAATTAAAACATGCTATTACATAAGCAAAGCAACAAACCATATTACAGCACCAGCTGCTGCTACTTTATGAAGCAAGCAGAGGCACTCCACCAGAGTTTGCACATACTTCACATGAACTAGAGCATCACTCTTTTTAATTGTTTCCTATATCACCAAAAAGTGAAAAAAAAATACACTGCTTGAATGCCAAAGGTCAGAACAATTAATAAAGTCAACATGATGAGATGTGATAATATTAAGTGAAGTATTCGCACAACAAATTCATCAGGAGTGGAATTCAATAGCCACAATGGGATTTGTTGGGATACGATTTTGACATCCTTTCCATCACCACCGTTAAGCCTTTCGTCATGTGGCTCCAAAGAACCATCCTCGTCGAGGCCATCATATGATGAACTGAAAAGAAAAAGGTAAGATACAAATTTAGACAACTGCACAAAGTGGGAAATATATTATTTATAAAAGAAAATAAAAATTAAGAAAAACCCTAATGCAGAAATTAAAAACAAAAAGAACCCTAATGACTTTCTGTGTATCACAAAACCAAGTATAGGCTTCGGATGATTTTCATGATAAAAACTTAGAAACAACGAGAAAATATTGATACTCATGGAGCAAATGTAAATGACAGGATCCATAAGAAGATACCATCATAACTGTTAAAGCACACAGATTATATGATGTTTGAAAATCATAAAATGCTTTTAGAAGAACACCTAAACAGACAACAAAAAAAACTTAAAAATTAATTTAATTTTTACAATGTAAGACAAGGAAAAGTCAGGAATACATCTAGAAAAATATTATAAAAACAAATGAACCATCCAGACTTACCCTCCATCAATGGAACCTGACCTGTATGATCCATCTACAAGTCCCTGACTGCCAAACTGACTATCACCTCTCACTGACCTGGTTCTTCTAGACACAGGTTGTGAAGTATTTGCTGTAAATGCAACAGCTGTGGTTGTTGGCACTTCATCATCCTTTTCATGCATGCTTAAAGCAACTGAGCTGCAGAATTTCATCAGCTTAATGACAGAGATTTTTGTAAAAGGGAAAGCTTTCCAGAAAATGCTTTTTATTGGGATAAATAAAATGCAGAAAGCATATAGAATCAGATAAGATATCTCCTTATTTCCAATTCTACATGAATAGATGAGATGATGAATCACAAAAAGAATATGACATAGAAAGTTAAGACCCAAATAGATAGAAAATACCTGTATTCACCCTTATTGTAAAGATGTGCATGCAAATCCTCCAAAACTTTATAGAACAGAACACCTCGCAACTTTGTCAGTTCAGATCGAACATCTTGGAGAGCACCAACCTAGATTATTTTAAGTTAGTATGTTTAAATCAGGCAGAACATCTAAAAGCTCTCTACATACTTTCAATTTCACAAAACTAAAGCTGATGTAGAAAAAGCTGAACTATTTATAAGTGTAAGATTTCTTTAAAACTGCAGAAGATGGAGTTTAGCAGCAGCCAAAATGGTGTTCAACATGAAATGGTTATACCAATAAGAATTGCAGCAATTTTGAGATAGTGCACCACTTGATTGGGCTTTCAGAAGTATTTTTTCTTACATTTTAATTTCATTTAGAACATTAATAACTGAGATGAAGATGGTAGAAATGACAGACAATAGTTGTATAAAGCCTCTTCAATTGTTAGATCAACACCTTAACAATTAATTTGCACAAAAACTTAAGTTGACTAAAAATGGCATAATGACTGTTTCAGTAAAAGTGCATGAAATTCCTTAATAGTTTGTATGCAATTTCAAATTAAGCCTTCTAGTTAAGACAGTTGCAATGTTAACATCAAAATTATCTGTTAAACAATGTTTTGACCTTCTACTAACAAGATTAGTTAGTGTGCACAAACTGTACAAACTATCCCAAATCTATGCTGTTTCTTTTCCACTTTTTGGCCTATTTTCCTTTCCCTTCAATTGCTCTTTATCACCCTATCACTGTCTTCTTCACTCTCTTTCTTCTCATTTTGTCCATCCAAAAAGCACATAGAAACTCTATTCCTAGCCATTCAGACACATAAGCCAAATTTGGATCTCAAACACAGTGCTCTAAAGGAAAATCAAACAATCATGATCTATACATCTATATTCTCCACTCACAGGTTACAAGCATAGTGTCAATGAAAGACAGGATATTAAAAGCAATAAACTTTTGTGTTTGAATTGATTTTCCGTTTTGGGTTTTCATGCTTAAGTTTTGTCTTTTGTAGCTAGGTTGCCTATTTGCTACATTAAAACCTCTGTTTTATGAACATATGAAGTAAGACACATGTTCAAAGTTCCATTTGGATTAATAAAATTGCAAATTAACATAACATAGACTAAGGCTTCTAGCTTTTAATTGACATGGCTTCCATCTTTGTTTTTCTTTTATTTATTTATGAACCTGTTGATCCTTTTTTTGAAACATGAACCTGTTGATTAATTGCATGTTGAGGGTAAAACTGTTTAACAGATTTAATTTGGAGGTTAACCTCTTCACTTTCTAAACCATGGGATTCAACTTGAAACTACGTCAAAATAATAAGGGTTTTTTGTGCACTTTTGCCAGATATTTAACAAACCCATTACACTAGGCCTTAGCCATAATTGTGAGATAAATATGGCCATTTAACTTGGGAGGGCCAACATCTTTAAGATAGGCAACTGATCTATTTATGCGAAAGCAACAAGTTACTTTAAAAGATAAAAATGTAAGAGGGGCTGAAACAAGAAGTTGAACAATTGTGATAACATTTTAATCCAGTGCCAATCTAATCTAGGAATCCGCAGCAGTATGAGCCAAACCAAAGTTTCACCTAAATAAAGCCAAGAATAAAAAATATATACACTGCTTCCAGCATTTAATAAATTACCGTTTGGAGGCCCTCTCGCTCAAGCATTAATGTTGACTGAACATGCAATTGAAGTGCAGCATAAAATTGCTTTTCAGAAATGAGCTTCTCGATATGAGCAGGAACCTGATCCACATTACAAACAAACAAGGTGATTTATCAGATTTACTGGATTTATTGCAGGAACAGAGGAAAGCATCGATGGAAACGAAGTGCCAAATTCTAATAAAGATGAAGCATATAAATACTATAAAATATCATTTGAATGGTAAAAAAATGATGAACAAACCTTAGCTATGCCCTCAATCTGATCTAACAAGGAGATTATGTGACGCAAAGTAACAGATCGATACCACAACTGATGCAATTGTTTATTGCGTGCACCAAGACGTTTCTTGGCCTCAGCCAAATCAACCTTTAAGACACCAATACTTTCAGTAGATTCACTGAACAACCGCAAGATCTGAAGAGGAAGGAACAGTTAGTAATAAAAAATGTAAAGCTCACTTTCCTCTTCCCATTTCAACAAAGAAGAAGGAAAAGGAAAAGAGGAAATGACACTTAAATGATGATGGCACCTCATGAAAGTTACCATACCAGAGATAATTAGTTCCGATGGCAAATTTATTTATTTATTTATTTAGTTTGCCTGACCTGTTTGTTCAGACATATAATTGTATCGACCATTCAAGCTCATCAAACTCTGTCTATTATTTATCATGTAATAGGATTTTTAACCATGAATGTCCAATGGATATCAGATTGATAGAGGGCTCTCTAACACAGGATTGATTATCAAAGGCATAATTAGAGATTGAAATACTCAATCAAGGGGCATAGTATATATTTCTATTAGATGTCCAAAATAAGTGTCTTGATTTAAAATTCAAAATGTTATTCTTTTACTTTTGCGCGTCATCTAAATTTCAAATCTAAAATAGAAAAACACTCCCTCTTCTCAAATAGTTAGCTCACCTTTAGACTTCCCACTTTTTACGGGGGCATCATGTATCGTACTCACATTGGCCTTAAAATTGCATTCATTTTCAAAACTTTCCATAGCAAATTTTTGCACATAAAATAGAAAAGAAGCCATTATGGCTAATTTTGTAAAATTAATGTGAGAAAACACTTATTTACAGCTAGTTGTAATCTTGTAATCTGTATATTTATATTTGTATCTCTAGAATTAAGTATTTATATCCCTAAAATTAAGGATAGAAAATTAGGATAGACAATCTCTCAATTATAGGATCAGTTTTAGAAAGATTTAGTTTTTAGTTTATCCACTAGTTAGTTGTATATAAACCTCAGGTACTTGTATAATTCTTGATGAGCAGTTTTTCAATATAGATTCAGTTTTCACACAATTTTATTTCTTAGTTTTTCCACATTGTATCAGAGCGTTAGACTCTTCTTGGGAAGAAAATTTTTCAGCCTTCATTACTGAATTCTATTTCAGGCCTTCATAGCCAAATTTCGTTAAATCTTTCAGTCTTATATTTTCCTTCTTTGGCCTTCATTGCCTAGAATCATCTCTGGTTAAACTTTTACCATCAAGACTCATTTCAATCCTGAGAAAAATAACCATGCCAGAGATAGCAGAATCTGCCACTACTACCCGATTTGAGAAAGTGACAATTGGTAAAACCACCGGAGTACTACAGAAGTCTCAGAAACAAAGAGAATTGGACAGAAAAGAGATTAAGAAACTACGAAGCCTATTGAAAACTCTTGAAAAGCCTACTGGGGTATGTTCTTTGGGTAAAGTCTCTAGTTCAAATAAAGCTTCTAGTTCTCATGGATTAAATGTCTCAATTAAACCTATTACGAGTTCTTGGGCATTGATTCAGGAGCCACAAACCATATGACACATTCCTCACAAAAGTTTAGTACATATACCCTATGTCTTAGTAATAAGAAAATTCTTGTTGCAAATGGTTCACTTACTGTAGTGGCAGGATTAAGAGATGTTCAAATTAATTCCTCGTTTGTTCTTAAAAATGTTCTTCATGTTCTCGGATTGTCTACTAATCTGATATCTATACAAAAACTTACCAGAGACATGAACTACAAAGTAACTTTTTATCCCTCCTATTGTGAATTTCGGGACCTGAGTTCGAGGAAGAGGATTTGACTTGCTAAGGAGAAGAATGGACTATACTATCTTCAAACATCAAACCACAAGTAATATCAAGAATAGTTTACCTTTGTCATTTCTTTCTGAAAAATCTCCCAACAAAGACAAATCTAGCTTTATCATTTTCGTCTTGGATATTTTTCTTTTGGAACTTTGCCGAAAATTTTCATTGGGATGTTTGTGAACTTGCAAAGCATAAAAGTGTGTCGTTTCCAGTTAGCCATAAATGAAGTTCTACTCCTTTTTTACTTGATTCATAGTGACATATGGGGTCCCTCTACAATTCCTAATATTTCTGGTGCAAGGTGGTTTGTTTCTTTCATAGATGATTGCACCAAGGTCTCTTGGATATTTTTACTTAAATCCAAATCAGATGTGAATAGTATGTTTTTAAGCTTCCAAAACATGATCCAAAATCAATTTAGAGTGAAAATCAAGATATTTAGGTTTAATAATGCAAGAGACTATTTCAACCAGAGTCTATCTACCTATTTCCAAAGGGAAGGGATTATCCATGAGTTATCTTGTGTTAATACTCCACAGCAGAATGAAATGGCAGAGAGGAACAACAACCATTTACTAGCCACAACCCGAGCTTTACTTTTTCAAACAAATGTACCCAAATCCTACTTGAGGGATGCTGTTCTCACTGCCACACACGTTATAAATAGGTTACCAAAAACCTGATCCTAACTCTGAAAATGAGGTAACTACAGTCGTTGACTCTGTCTCTCAAAATGAGCATGAAACTCCAAAAACTATAACTAGTGATTATGATCTACCTATTGCCGTTAGGAAAGGAACTAGAGAATGTACTAAGCATCCATTATACCCAATCTCTAATTTTGTGTCATTTAAAAAATTTTCACCATCCCACAAAAATTTCCTTGTGAGCCTAAACACTATTTCTATTCCAACTACATTATCTGAGGCATTATCCAATGAGAAATGGAGGCAAGCCATGAAAATAGAAATGGAGGCCTTAAAGAAAAATAAGACATGAGAACTGGTAGAGTTACCAAAAGGAAAAAATTCAGTTGGGTGTAAATGGGTTTTCATTGTAAAATACAAGGCGGGTGGTACTATTGAAAGGTATAAAGCCAGGTTGGTGGTTAAGGGCTACACTCAAACTTATGGAGTGGATTATCAGGAAACTTTTACTTCAATTGCCAAGATAAATACAGTTAGGATTTTGTTATCATTGACTGCAAATTACAATTGGCAGCTTCAACAATTTGATGTAAAGAATGCTTTTCTATATAATTTGATTCAAATTACATGGCGATTTGGAAAAAGAAATATATATGAAGGTTCCATCGGGATTTGGAGGTCATCTAGAAGCAAACAAAGTATGCAAGCTGAAAAAGGCTTTATATGGCCTTAAACAATCTCCCAAGGCTTGGTTCGGGAGATTTGCCAAAGTGATGTTGGCAATGGGACCTAAGCAGAGTCAAGGAGATCACACATTATTTATCAAGCAATCTGATTCAAAGAGAGTCACAATACTGTTAGTGTATGTTGATGATATAATTGTAACTAGAGATGATGAAAAAGAGAGAGAATCTCTAAAACAATGTTTGACTATAGAATTTGAGATAAAAGAGCTAGGGAGATTGAAGTACTTCCTAGGAATTGAAGTAGCTCACTCACGGCATGATATTTTCATCTCACAACAGAAATATGTAATGGATCTTTTGAAGGAAACTGGGAAGCTCACGTGTAAACCTGCAAATACCTCTATAGATCCTAATCATAAACTTAGAAAAGCTAATGAAGATCCTGCTGTCAATAGAGAGATGTACCAAAGATTAGTTGGAAGACTCATTTATCTCTCACATAGTAGACCTAATATAACATATGCTATGAATGTGATAAGTCAATTTATGCATACTCTTAAAGAAGTGCACCTACAGGTTGTTTACCGTATATTGCACTATTTGAAGGCCAATATTGGGAGAGGTATCTTATTCAAAAGAAATTCGGGGCTGGTTCTAAAAGCATATACAGAGGCGAATTATATAGGTTCAGTAACTAATAAAAGATCCACCTCAGGCTATTGCACTTTCCTAAATGATAATCTTGTGACTTGGAGGAGTAAAAAACAGAATGTGGTGTCAAGATCAAGTGCTGAAACAAAGTTCAGAGTAATGGCTCAAGGAATTTGTGAACTACTATGGTTAAAGATTATCCTAGAAGACTTGAAAATCAAGTGGGATGGACCAATGAGACTCTACTATGATAACAAGTCCACAATAAACATTGCACACAATCTTGTGCAACATGACATAACAAAACACATTGAAGTAGACCAACATTTTATAAAGGAGAAACTAGACGATGGGTTGATTTGTAATCATATATATCAACCAAGGGTCAACTTGCAAATGTGTTGACTAAAAGTCTCAGCAGTGCAACATTTCAAGAAATTATTTTCAAGCTTAAGGGGAGTGTGGAAAAATACAACTAGTTGTAATCTTGTAATCTGTATATTTATATTTGTATCTCTAGAATTAAGTATTTGTGTCCTAGAATTAAGGACATAAAAATATGATAGACAATCTCTCAATTATAGAATCAGTTTTAGGAAGATTTAATTTTCTAGTTTACCCACAAGTTAGTTGTATGTAAACCTAAAGTGCTTGTATAATTCTTGATAAGCAATTTTTCAATATACATTCAGCTTTCCACACAGCTTTATTTCTCAATTTTTCCACAATTAACAAAGCATTCCTTGTCCTCTCAAAGTGGACAAATATTGTGGGAACAAAAGGATGTGAAAATTTTATGGAATAGAGGAGAAATGTTTTGGAGAGGGCATTTTTTAGAATATAATAAATTAAATCATATCAAAATAATTAGTCCATCACCAAAAAATTTTGAAGTGTCAAATGGGACAACAATTGTAGGCCAGAGGAATAACACAAATGGTCAAGAGTCCATAAAAATAAGAACTAGCAAAGACCATAATTTGGAAGAAAAAAACACATAAAAATATCATCCAATAGGGATGGTGATTGCAACTTTTTTCTTCCTAGTATCAGTAGGAATCATACGATTCAAGTACAAGAACCATATATGAGATACCAAAAAAAGAAAAATCTCTCTTTAGTTAATAGCATTAGAAACATATCTATCTATGCTATATGTAAATGTGGTTTGAGGGGTGTGAAATGTTGATTACCGTTTTACTTTTAATTGAATTTCAATAATGCTATTTTAATAGTACTATTCAAAACAGTTTTATTAATTAATAGAGTTCTTACCTTATTAGACTAAAACAACATTAAACGAAGTGAGAAATCTAGATAATGATTGTCAGAGTTAATAATTTTAATAGAATTTTATTGTTCTAAAATAACTTGTAAATATTATTGTTTTCATTAAAATAATTAAGATAAGATAATATGGTTCATGTGCAACTAAGTAAAGATAATATCAATGAAAGACATAGAATTCCATCAATAGAGAAACAAGAGAATATAATTTTAAAAAATACAAAAATACTTGAATTATATGCTTGAGTCTATCTATTTATAACTCAGCAACCATCCCTCTTAAACCAGAAACCATGACACAATGAAACATCTGTTTGTAGAGTGCCACCCTCAAACACACAACTGTGTCAGCATATAGCTATTGGACTTATCAATCTAGGTGAAGCCTAACACTAATATTCTCCATGAACCTGAAAGTAAACTAACTGATCAATCATAGCATGCAAGTCATTATGCATATGGCACCAGTTAAGAAATAAAAAATTATAGGTTTTCACAACAACATTTTCCACCATAAGTACGTTAAGGAAATTTCAATGAGAGAGAAAAGCACTAGGGAGGCAGATAAATATGCCACAGAACAATCCAAGGAAACCTTACCAGCAGCTACAACCAACAGTACCAAGACATGACCTCAAATGGTTGCCCCACGCAAAAGCCATCACTAACACCCCAAGCTTTTTGGCCATAAAGCAACAAACAAATCCGCCTATCAATTTTGCATCATGCCACATGTCTATAAGTCCTAATACACTAATATGGCAACCAACCAAATAAAGGCACTAATCAACCTAACCGTTGTATCCAGGAACCCATGGAGAATAAGTCCAGAAAGATGAATTCTGCATGCTACAACACATATTGCTTCAAAAACAAACTCTCATTGAATCCCAATAGTAGACACCATTAAATGTAAGACGCACTCCTAAACTTTTTCAGAGTGTAAGCTCATGGGGACCTCTTACAAGGATAATCTTCATTTAAACCTCATTTTTTAGCAAAAGAAGAAACATAAAAATAATTCTCAAAATTCTGTTAACTTTAACAAAATAAATATCAATAGCAGGGTCACTCAGTCTTCTATGATGTTTTATAATATTTTCAGTGTCACCATGTCTAATAGTAAGTTATTTATTTATATGTAATTTGCAAACAAAATTAGAATCAAAATCACATCTATGATATGAAACTAAAAAGAACAATGTTCCATATTCCCTATCCAAGTGTGGACCCAACATCAACAGAAAAAGGTTACAGAGACAAATATGAGCACAGGATACGTATGCTAAACGAAATAACCACCAGAAATGGTTTTTGAAACAAATTAATTTGCAATTTTACCAAAACAAGCCATTACTAGAAAACCAAGAAAACAGAAACTTGAGAAGTATACTGTACAAAAATCTAGCTTGGAAAGAAGCTATTAAAGAACCTGAGAATAATTTTGAATTGCTTTGTTGAAGCCACCGTGATAAGCATGCACAACTTCATCTACAACATCCTCAACAACATCACTTTGCTCCTTTAAAATCTGGACCTCGCCTTCACGATCTTTTGATGTCAGGATACGGACAACATGAGGCAGTGAATCAAAACGTGCAGTCGCCCAACTCTCATCTATTCTTGAAAGCTCATCCCTTAAATACTGCATTTGATCATAAGCAAACAGAAGAAGAAAAATGAGAAAAATCCTAAAACACATAAGTTAATCTAAGAAACACAGCAGTTTTCCAAAAATTATCAAATTGTTCACCATAAATGGGTGCTTGATAACAGCAAACTAAGATGCCCACAAATCAACAGAATAATACCATCCAAATAAAGCATCCTATTCTAAAACATAGTAATAATAATACAGTTGCACTCCACCAGCCTCAAGATTATTGCCAAAACTTGCAATAAATTACAATACCATTTTGTTGTTGCTTTTATTACTTGCTTTTTACTTCTGTAAGCAAAACAAAAAAAGGTTGTTTGAATACAAAAAGAGTTTTTTTTTTTTTTTTGAATAATTAAATATTATAGTATTATAATTTTTCCAGGAGAACAAAACACTTGAATTTTACATGCATATAAAATAACTATATTAGAATTGGAATTATATTTTAGTCATTGATTCATTATTAATCAATTACAGTTTTGGTTTTAGGCAATTTTTACACGCAAAAAGCAGATAGCAAAAACAAAGTAGCAAAAGCAACAACTGAACATAGCCTAAATCTTAGGATCAGAAGAAGAGTGAATTAAGCGTACTTCTTTATCAGGAGGAATGGGAAATCCATCAAAAATCCCCATCTCAAAAAGTTTCACTTCTCCCACGTTATAAAACTCGACAAACAGCACAAACTCAACTCATCAGAGCAAAGCCCTTAGTCACACCTGAAAAGGAAATTTTGTGGGAAAAAATTAAAAATAAATATTTTATTTATTACTAGCTAAGTTCTTAGAGCTCAGTGAAAACAGAAAAGGAAAGTTGAAAACCAGAGACAAAAAAAAAATAAAAGTTGAAAATCGAGAGAAACACCTTCAAATCCAGCACTCTGGGCACAGTAATAGAAGAATTTTTAAGCAATGCAAACTTAATTAAAAGCTCCAAATAAATTTAAAAATATTGAAAGAAAGCGAAATTTTCAACACGAAAAATTAAGTGATTTAAAGAAATAAAAACAGATTATAACATTTTTTTCAGAATTAAATAAAATCTTTAGCGCCAAAACGACATCGTTTCTTCTCACAATGAACCAGAAGAAGATGCGAATTGGAACCGTGAATCAAAGAAAGAACACAAAGATAGAGTGAGTTTCGTTCATTTCTTTAGATACATGCCAAAACGTTATCGTTTTAAAGCGCGTGCAGCGTTTGACGCGCTGAGCTCGCTTAAAACTAAGATCTCTTCAATGGCAGAAGCGGATATGTCAAAATCTTGGAATAGAAGAAAAATGAAAAAGAGCAAGAGCGATAATCGGAGCCGTGGAATATTGAATTTATTTTATTTTATTTTAAAATGGATCACACGGTCTTAAAAAGGGTCGGGTCGGATATTTGACTAAAAGGGTAAAGAAAAAATGTTAAAAGGGGGATTATAAACTTTGATTGGATTTAATTGATCTTTCTAGCTTGCCTATTTTAATTAATTTATTAAATTATTTCTTATTTTTTTAAGCTCTGGGTTACGAGAAATTGAAAATGACGTCCGGCCAAAGTATGTTATTAAATTATATATATATATATGCAAACCATTGTTTAAGATTAAAACTCATATTCTTAAGATAATTTTATGGATATTAATTTTAGAAACGATCCAATTTAGATTTTTTAAATTCTAAAAAAAATGTACAATCCTTAAAAGTTGAGATGTTTGATCGCATTTTCAATTGAAAAAACAAATCAATTTAATTTTAGGATAAATCATAAAAAAAATTCTTTCTAAAATTAAAAATGATATAAATTAATTTTATAGTTTAAGTGGAAAAAAAAAGTATGTATCTCTCTTTACTAATTTATTAGATCTTACATAAATAAATCTATTTGAATTAATCCAAAAAAAAAATTTATTAAGTAAATTTCAAGAACTCTATGATTAAATAAAAATAATAATAATTTTTATTAATTTTGAAGTTAAAAATCATTTATCTTTTGTTCTTTCTCTTATTTTTATTATTTTTTTATTTCTTAAATTTTCATTTTTTCACCTTCAAAATATCATGTATATTATATTTTTTCACGATGTTGAATTAAAAATTAATTTAAAAAAATCGGGTGATAGTAAAAGGGTCAATTTTAAATTTCACGAACAAATTTATTTGACCTCTAAGCACATTATTTTTTTATAATTTATCCTTAATTCTTAATATATAGTTTGATTGTATTTTCATCATTTTTTTTTTTGGCTTTTACTTGTTCAAGAAATGTTAAAAAGTAAACAGTGAAATTATATTTGATTAACAATAAGCAAAAAGTTAAAACATAACTATTTAACATATAGATGTAATTATTTTATGTAAAAGGAAAAATAAAATTATGCACTTTGCTGCAAGATAGGTGTTTTTTTTTTTTTTTCTTAAATTTGATATTATTTTTTTAATACTACGACATAAAAAATAATAATTTATAACAAAAGTAATAATCATAAAAATAATATTTTATAAAAATAGTAACACAAAAAATAATAATTATTAATAACATGTGCTAACACATAATAAAACAAAAAATAATAACACTAAAAAAAAAAGTAATAATACATAACAAAAAGCTACAATTCATGAAAATAGTAACCCACAAAAAGGGTTCAGAGAACTAGCAAGAACAATAAGAGTGAAAATCGCAATATACTTTTGATATTAAAGAAAAAATGGCACCATCGGTCATATGCGTGCAATCATTACCTGGAGATATTTTTATAACAAACAACAGTATTTACAATATTCAAGCTTCTTTTTCAATTCAAATACTATCAAGTTAAAGCCCACCTGTATCACTTTCTCCCTTGCCCTCAGTTCCTTCCAACCATTGTTCTAATTTAGCTTCTTTATCAGCCTTGAAATCATCATAGTTTTCGGACACGAACGATAATTTGTGACTTGACAGTTTGACATCATCTTCAGATTCTACCTTTTCTTCTTCTTCATGGAGTTCATCTACCATTTGACTGAATAATGGTAACTCATCAGCTTCCGTATCAGGAATTGAACCAGTGCTGGCAGATGCAACTGATAATGGTGAAGCCGGATGTGGATGCGGAATCCAGGGCTCGGTTTGTATCTGTTCCCCGGACTCAAGTTGTGGCCTCTTAAAATTGCTTGCCTTTTGTTTCACTGACTTGATTACAGTTGAAAAATAATAACTTCCATCCTGGTGGACATTTCCAGAACCATGACCCCAAGACATTGGTCCCCGAGAGCCAGTTCTTCTCATCTGAAAGCTTGAAGCAGGACTGTGGATCGATCCTCTCTTTGGTTGTTTTGCTGACATTAACATTAGAGAATTCTTAATGTCCTTAATCATGTCATCAGCAACAGGAAAGCCACACTCCTTCATTGATCTCACCATGGTGATAGAATCTTCCAAGTCCTCTGTGTGCAAAGTTGCTTCACGAGTCTTTTTTACAACATTATTATTGAGATTAACTACATTTGGAACTGCATTTTGGATGTGCTTCTGAACATAGAAAAGACCCACCGAGGGTTCATTTGCCACTTGCTTGATCATCTCTGCCAGGGATTCAGTTATCTCCACCACAAAGCCATCCACAGTGGAGAATACATTCATCTTGTTGAAGTTGAATGACAGTTCATCACTGGTTTGTCAAAAATCACAAACTGAAATGCCTATCAAAGGGGATATTTTAAAAGAAAAAAGAGATTTAAAAAACGTGGCCAAAATATACGGAAATTCATATTTTATTTAGAGGAAAAATTGCCAATGTAGTTTCTAACAATTAGTTGTACATTTC
This sequence comes from Durio zibethinus, assembly GCF_002303985.1. Next base: position 20,089,552 of record NW_019168481.1, read on the forward strand.
ATCAAATAAAATACAAAGTAAAAGAAAAATGACCTATCTAAGTATTGAATTTAACCAAAATCGTCATTTTTTTCAAATGGCAAATTTCATTATATTCCCTAAGAAAGTGATGTAAACAGAAACAACTACAATAATATTGATCTTCAGTTTGAACAAAGACACATCATCACTCACACACCTTATTCATGGCTGCTAGTGGGTTTGCCTTTCGAACTATGCACTGTTGTACAGGCAAAAAACAAAAAAAGAAAAACCTCGACCCAAAGGATCTAGTTAAGTTTCTGTAGCCTTATTCCCACACAATGTTTCTTGGATAATTCAAAACCCGAAAAAGAAAATTATAGAGTAGAAAGATTTTGAATAATAGGATTTAATTTCACAAATATTTCTTTAAGCAACATTTTTCTTCTTATAAGATTGAGCTAAACAGTTTCACCCTAAAAAAACCAGTCAAAATAAGCATAAATTCTTCTGAATCATAGCCAGGCATCTTCAATTAAGCAAAAACAAAAACAACCCATTAAACTAAACCAAAAAAAAAAAAAAATCAAGCATTTAAAACAACACCCACATCAAAACATCACAAAATAACAAAAACCCAGAAATCAAAATGTGTTTTTGACTTCAATTTATTCAATTAAAGCAATTTAATCAATAATTAAAAAGGGAAATTACTTACCAAAAACCGCTAGATAAACAGTTAAATATACCAACAAAGAAAAACGATCTTTAGGCTCTTGATCAAAAGTAGAAAGAGTCAAGCTTCAAACTTGGAGAGTAAAGAAGCCTCTTGCTTTTTTTTTCCTCCAACCTTTTTTCTATGTTTTCCCTGCCTCTTATCTCTGTCGTGCTTTTTTTTCTTTTATTATTTAGTTTATCAGATTCGTAGCCTTTTGTGTTGTTTATGGAATTGTTTTTCAAACTCTGCAAATCTATCCTTCCTTTCTTTTTTACTTATTTATTTTAGAAGGCAAATCTAACCTTCTTCATCTCCATCTTTTATTTTTTTTGGATAAATTCCATCATGTTTTTCAGATTAAAAATTTATTTGGATGGACAAAGGTTAATTTAAATAAAATTAAAAATAACGGTAAAAATAAAATTAATTAGTGTAATAATAGATTAAAATTAATAATAAAATATAATTTAAATGTAAAAGTACGATAATAATAAGATAAATTGTAAAAAAATTATTATTAAAAATATTAATTAAAAATTATATGTATAAAAATTTTAAAGTATTTAATATTTATATAATTAATAAATAATTGATAAATATTAAAAATTTTAAATAAATAATAATTTTATTAATAAATAATTAAATTTTATTTATTAATTATTTATTAATAAAATTTCTGTTCTACTCTTGCACATTCTCAGGAGTATAAAATGTTTAAGTCAATCACTTGCCTCCACCCCTGGAATCTAAGATGGATCCACTCCTGCAGTGCAATTATAATAAATTCCGCAAAGTTTCACTTAATTCAATGCTAATTAGTACAGCATAAAGGTTATTTCATCTCTTTCTATGTCCAGAAACTCGAGCAAGAGATTAAGGGTGATATGGAAAGGCTTCGTGAAGAAAATGAAGAACTCAAAAGAAACTGTTGTGAGTCCGATGCAAAACTGAATGTTTTACGCAGAAGGATACGCCTGTCCAAAGTAAGATCTGCCAACTATAAGAAAGCATACGACAATCAACAAAACCAACTAAACAGTCTCTTAAAGAGTCTAGTAAGTCTCTTAAAACATCTCTTTAGAGCAGTTTATGTAAGCTCGGCTGTAAATCATATCTTTTTGCCTTTTGGACTGACGATAATTTTCTCATTATTGTCCTCTTTATTTGTAGGAGAATATGTCATATCTTCAACAAGAAAACACGGAGCTTAAAGCCGAAAAGGAATTCTTGATTCAGCAACTCAATCCTAACACTAAGGGTAAAAACCTTGCAAAGAAGTGGTTAAAGATTCCGCTTGAAAATAGGGTACTCAAAATTAAGGGCCGTAACTTGTTCCTCAAGATAGCCTGACCGTGAACCATTTAGGACTGTAGGAGGCTGCGGCTGCCATGTAACGGGGCCATTTGATGTGTTGCCACTTCTTTTTCTTTTAAAAGTTGACATTAGAGAAGGAAAGGGAGCAGTTGTGGTTCAAGAATTAGGCATTCTCGCTGTTTGTCTCTTCTTCTTGTTTGAATCTTTATTAAGTTGTTTTTAATAAATATAGTTTTTTAATATATCTCTCGCCTGTCTGCATTGGTAGTTCCACCTCTAACCAATCAATTGTTTTTACTTTCTTTTTGTTTCATAAATATGTAAATATACTTGCCTATTGTATATACAATACAAAATTTAGCTTGTTGACTTGGAACATTGGTCGATGTTGTTCATAATTTATACTAAACAAAAAAGACAAGTGGCATAAATTCTTTAAAAAAAAAAAAGTTTCTTAACTGAAATTTATAAAACTCTTAATTGAAAATGATTAAAATGAAAGCAAATTAAAACAAAAAAAAATAAATAATTACCATAGAATTTGTTGAATAAATATATACAAACTCAAAAATATTGAAAAAAATGCTGTTACATTTTGAGCAAATTTTGTGCTTAAGTAGAGAAATAATTATATGAAACACTTATTCTACGTCAACATATAATTTTTTTTGTTCAAAACATATCAAATAATTATTTTATTAAAAAATTAAAACACATGTGATAATTAAATAAGAAATATTAATTTTAACTTAAGTGATACGTAATAAACAAATTTTTTTTTAATAATAAAATTATGTAGCATGATTTAAATGAAAAAAAATTTTAATTAATAATTTGAGGGTCAAATTAAAACAATTCTAAAAACCAAAGATCAAAATATTCCTTTGAAAAAAAGCTAAGTAATGCCAGTGCAATTTCCTCCTTTAGAAAAATATCTACTTAAACAACTTTAGATTTTAGAATTTCCAAATTAAAGAAAATGACTTCGAAAAAAAAATCAGCCACGAACAGCGATAGCGAAGATGGAATCTTTAACTACTGGTACTCCTCTGCCGCGGTCCCACCGTCCCCCACTGCCTCGAAACCCTCAAACGCCAAACAAACCACCTCCAAATCCACCGCAGGCGGTGGTGGATCTGGCTGTCTAGCCCCATCGAAATCAACCCTTTACGTCTCTAACCTCGACTATTCTCTGACAAACTCCGACCTCCACACTCTTTTCTCCACCTTCGGCAAACTTGCCGGTGTAACCGTCCTTAAAGGTCGCGCCACCAGAAATTCGAGGGGAGTCGCCTTCATCCATTTTGTTTCCCGCGACGGCGCGCTATCGGCTGCGAGTATCATGCACGGAAAAGTACTCAACGGCAGAACCCTAGCAGCTTCCATCGCCGTTGATAACGGACGAGCCCCAGAGTTTATTAAGAAAAAGGGTTTATAAGGATAAGTCGAGGTGTTATGAATGTGGGATTAGTGGGCATTTGTCTTATGAGTGTCCAAAGAATCAGTTGGAGCCGAGGGAGTGACCATTGACGAAGAAAGGGCGGAGAGGTGGTGGCAGTGGAGAGAAGAGGGAAGATGGTGGGTATTGAGGGAGGAGAAAACGGACGGTGGAGAGGGGTTTGAGGAGGAGAATTGGGCGTCAGTAGTGGATGGGGCAGCGGAGGAGGGGTTGAGGAAAGTGGATATGGCGGAAGAAAAAAGAAAAAGAAGGTGACAAGAAAAGCGAGTTATTTCAGTGATGAAAGCGATGAGGAAGAGTGAATTTGTGGTGTAAATTTCAGAGTCGAATTTGAGGTACATTATATCTTTGTTGGTTCCATTGTCTTATGTTATGATTTGTGAGTTTTCGATATGCATTTAGTTCTAGATAATCTGATTGTTCAAAAGTATGATTTGGGCTTTAATTTGATGGTGTTAACGGTGGCGATTTGTGCATTGTTGTACCCCTAGTGTCATTTGATGTATACATGACAATTTGGTTATGAACTAATAAAACAATGGCTGCTATGGTTGCAGTTCAGCCTATAGACACCCAATTGGGTTTTGACTCCGATCAATTGGGTCTGATCCAAATGGGTAAGCTCAATGCAATTTTTATTTTGTATTATTTTTTTTTTTTTTGTATTTTATATATTTTATTATTTATTATTATTATATGTATATTTTTACTTATTTATTTATTTTTTTCTATTAATATTTATAGGTATTTTATTTATATAGTTCTATATTTATTATATATTATAATTTTTTTATTATTTTTTTTATTATTTTTTTTCTTGTAATATTTTTTTGATTTATCTTATTATATTATCTGTTAATAATTTTTTTCTCTTGTTTCGTTTATCTGATTTTTTGTATATCTGATATTATTATTATTATTATTTTTTATTTATCCTATTTTTTTAATTATCTATTATTATTATTTTTATTTGATTTTGGAGGCTAGGATTGAAAGTTGAAGAATCCCACTGTGAAGGAAAATTCAATCAAGAGAGTTTAGATTGGATTCAAAGATTGAATCCCCATTCAAGGAAGAATTGTGATTGATCAGGAACTCCTGATCAATCCCTATAAAAAAGACCTCTTGGAACAGATGCTGAACACACAGAGGAAAACAGTAAGCAAAAGCTACTGATTTAAGGGAAAAGAGGCATATAGAAGGCTAAGAAAAGGTGTAGAAGGGTTCTGGGAATTAGAAGAAATTTTTTGAAGATTTTTGGTATTTTTTTTCTGGGAATTTTTGAAAAATTTCAGATTTCGGTGAATTTTTCGACGAAGTTTGAATTTTTCGGCGAAAATTTCGGCCAACCTTGAAGTTTTCGGCAACCTACACAGTTTTCGGCAAAGAATCTCAGAAATCGGTGATCTCTCGGTGAACTTTCGACGAAATTTCATCGAAAAAACTCAGATTTCGACGACAAAACCCGAAATTCAGTGAATCTTCAACCGAAGTTCTTCGGCCTTTTAGAGAGAAGGGAGAGGAAAAAAGAAGAAGAGAGAGAGGGGAGGAGCGTTCTGTCAAAAAACAGAGGAAAGTACTTTTTATACCCTCTCAAAACGACGTCGTTTTGGCCTTAAGTAATCCAGAGGATCTGCGCGTTTTGCCAAGATCCGACCCGAGCGTCGACCCGCTTCTTGACCCGCACGTGTTTGCCCCCCTCCAAGCCGAGCCGAGCCGAGTCGCCACCCGAGCCGTTCCAGTTTTTTTTTTGAATTTTTTTTTTCATTTCTTTGTTTATTTGTTTTTTTTATTTTTTTTATTTATTAGATTAGGTTTATTTAATATTCTTTTTATTTTTATTTTTGTTTTACTTTTCTTTATTTTTTTATTTTTATTTATTTTTTTATTATTCTATTTTCTTTAAATGAAAATCAAAATTTTCAAAAAAATATTTTTAGGGAAAAGTTGAAAATATCAATTTTTCTTAAAAATAAATTTTAAAAAAAGGGTTTTTGAGGAAAAGTTGAAAGTATCAATTTTTCTTGGAAATCAAAGTTTCAAAAAAAAAAATTTTTGAGGAAGAATTGAAAGTATCAATTTTCTTTAAAAATAAATTTTCAAAAAAATATTTTTGAGAAAAGGTTGAAAGTATCAATTTTCCTTGAAAATCAAAATTTTCAAAAAATATTTTTAGGAAAAAGTTGAAAGTATCAATTTTCCTTAGAAATAAATTTTCAAAAAGAGATTTTTGAGGAAAAGTTGAAAGTATCAATTTTCCTTAAAATAAATTTCAAAAAAATATTTTGAGGAAAAGTTGAAAGTATCAATTTTCTTAAAATAAATTTCAAAAAAAATTTTTGGGAAAAGTTGAAAGTATCAATTTTCTAAATAAATTTCAAAAAATATTTTTGGGAAAAGTTGAAAGTATCAATTTTCCTCACAAGAACAATCATCTTTCTTCTTTTATTTTGATTTTTTGATTTTTTTTAAATAATCCGACGACGGAGCCTCTGCAAGTGAAACAGTAGTTTTTTTGCATACTCTTGAGGTGAGGGAATTTTCTCAATTTTTGCTAAAAGTATTAGAGTCAATTGAGAATAATTTCCAATAATTAATTACTTGGTAAAATTTTAAGGCTTTTGGATAACACAAATTTAAGCTGGTACCATCTTTTGATGGGCGTTGTGAGGGTGCTATAACCTTCCTCACACGTAACCGAACTCCGAACCCTGTTCTGGTTAGTAGACCTGAACCTATTCTTTTAGGGACCCTTAAACTTAGGTGTTCCCTGAAAGGACAGATTCTTAGGTGGCCAATCGCACCTAGATAAAAAAGATTGGTGGCGACTCCCTTAAGTCAATGTCTAGCGATAGATCCCCGGATCTAGACGTTATGACAGCTTGGCGACTCCACTGGGACTTTGAGAGTCAGGCCAGCAAATAATTTGTGTTATCCAAAAGCCTAATAAAATTGAACCTTTTTGTATATATGTGTTATTATTCATTCATGTTTATTTACTTTGTTAATTATGTCATTCATGTGCATGTGCATAACATGAGCTCTATACCCGAGCTCCGTCCCTCTAGGAGGGAGTAAAGTACCTATTGCTTTCGTGAGGTCTAATGCCTCCGCAGTGGCTAGCGAAATACTCCCACTCAAATTGAACCTTTTTCGCTTGTAGCCTGTAATGGGTGAAGATTAGGGTGCCTTACTAGTCTGTGATGGACAAGGATGTAAGGAACAATTTGAGGACCTTTAGACTTTGACCTTAAAATCGCATATAGTGAACCTTAAGAGTGACTAAGCCTATGGTAGAGCCATTTCTACCCAATGATAGATATGCCTTGAAATTAAGACATAAAAAGGGTGTTTATCTAATTATTTTGATTGTCTGACTTTATGCATCATTTTCATTATCATATGTAATGTTATGCATTAGCATCATTTTCACTTCATCCATGAAACTAACTGTATTGTTTGTCTGATTTTATGCATCTGCATTATTTTTATGACCATGTTTTAACACAATCATTTGCACCCATTTCATACTAGATTTCATTCAGAAAAATATGTATTTCATTTGAGCACCATACATAAAGCATAGCATAACATTTCTAATCATAAGTATGGTACTCAAGGTTTCAGGATAGCTCCATCTAGCGAAAATTTTGCTCATCCATACAACACAAGATCCAGAGCAAGGCAAATGGAGGAAGAAAGTTTTCATAGATTTGAAAAGCTAGAAAAAGCACAAGAGAAGATTGAAAGTGAACTAAGCAAGATTCTGGAGGCTCTTAATAACATGAATAAAGGAAAAAGAGTTGAAGGAAATACAAGCCAGCAAGATGTGACTGACCTTTTGTACCCTTCAGGTTTTGGCCCACCTCAAGCTTAGTCTACTCAAGAGGCCCGCCACAACATTTCGCATATCCTGAAATGCCATCAGCTTTCAACTCAGGACAGTATAATAGCTATATAAATCCTGTATTCACTGAAAAAATAGTAGAACCAATTCCTGATCTAAATGATTTAAAAGAGAAGGAGAAAGAAAAGATGAGAGCGAAAGTTCAGGAAAGCTCCAAGATTAGCATGCTAGAGCAGAGGCTACGGGCTGTGGAAGGATTTAGCTTTTATGGGTCAGTTGATGCTTCAGGGCTCTGCCTAGTTTTTGATGTGGTTATTTCTCATAAATTTAAAGTACCGAAATTTAAAAAATATGACGGTACAAAGTGTCCCAAAACTCACATTACCATGTATTGCAGGAAGATGGCAGCTCATGCATATGATGAAAAACTCTTGATGCATGTCTTCCAGGATAGCCTTACTGATTCTGCTGTCAGGTGGTATGTTCAGTTGGATAAGACCCACATTCGTTCTTGGAGCGATATGGCACATGACTTCATCAGTCAATATTGACATGTTATCGATTTGGCCCCTGATCGTTTGTCTTTACAGAATCTGAAGAAAAAGGTAAACGAGTCTTTTAAAGAATACGCTCAGAGATGGAGAGATATAGCTTCACAGGTACAACCTTCACTGATCGAGAAAGAAACTACAGTGCTGTTTGTTAGCATTTTAAAACCTTCCTATTATGAAAATATGATAGGGAATGCAACAAAGAATTTTACTGACATGGTAATCCCTGAAAAAATTATTGAAAGTGCCATAAAAAATGATAAATTAAAAGGAAGAGAAACCAAGAAGACATCAGAAAAGAAAGAAGCTCAAGCTCAAGCTGTGAGCTTTGATAAATAACAATTCAGGGGTTATCAACCCTATCCATCCCAAGATTACTCTCCATACTATCCTGCTGTGAATAATGCCTCATCTTACCTATACCAGCTAGCTTTACAACCACCTTATTCATCCATTTATCGATTAATTTTTAGCCCTCAAGATCTTACATATAGCCTTAACATTCAAGCTCCTGTAAGAACTCAAATTCGCCTTACTAACCCAGCAAGTGGCTCACGAGAACAAGGACTACTCGAGAAAAATTTGTATTTGATCCAATCCTTATGACTTATACAGAGTTATATCGAGAACTCTATAATAGCCATTTGATTGCCTCCAGTCATGTGGAGCCGCTTAAACCACCCTACCCAAAGTGGTATGATCCTACACCCACTGCGACTACCATTATGGAATTATTGGCCATTCTACTGAAAATTGCATTGCTTTAAAGCATAAGGTGCAACGGTTGATCAATGATGGAATGGTAAGTTTTGATCAAGAGAAAGCAACAACACTTAATGTTAGCGTTCTGAGTGAAAGTCAAGAACAGAAAGGGTCCGGAAAGTCACAATGAATTGAGAAGCAAGATGTCAATAGAGATTCTTCACCTGATCATATAGGGGGATAATTTTTTAGAATGGAGATGAGGCTGGTTGAAGGTTTTTTTGGTCATTTTAAGATTTCTTTTCGAGTGATTGTTGGATTTCTTTTTGCAATATGATTTCACTTGTTATCATCTTAATAAGGGCAAGTTAATGCATTTCATTATATTTTTTTTTTCACTTGATCATTACTCCATGTTCTGTTACCTTTCATAACTTTATAATCCCATTCTCAAATTTCAGATGATGAATATTTAGACAATGATAATAATAATTCTGAGATTTAATTTTGAAAACTCATCCACATTAATATGAGGAGATGATTTGAGCAAAAAAAAAAGAAGGTAAGTCATTACCAGAGGTGAAAGAGATGTCTTGAAGATATGTAATTTTTTATACATGATCATGAGCTTTGTTCAATAGATGATGTTTAAAAAAAGTATTCACAATTGAGATGAAAAATGGTCATTTTTCTTTTACCATTCGAAAAATCATTTATTGCTACCCCTTTGAGCCTATTATGATTTCTTTTTTGGAGGAACCCCAATCAAGGATCACCCCTACACTGGAGGGTAATTTTTGAAAAAATCACAAAAGGTCTCAAAAATGAAAAAAAGAAAAGAAAAAATAATGCCACACATAACTTGGGCAAAGTAATGAGAATCTTTTGTGTGAGAAAAGAAAAAGTAGTGAAACAATGTGGGGCAAAATGTCAAGTTGTATCAAATGATCCTTTGGTTTTTGAATCTTTTTTTTAATACATGTTTTGAGCCTATTATATCTATTTTTTTATGACCCTTCACCTTGGCCTACATTACAACCTTGAAAAGTTCATTTGGATCAAGTGTGAATACTCAACTTGAATGATCATATGTTGAGCGAATGTATACTCATGATGAAGTAATGGAATCATGCTACATTGCTTTAAAATTAGATGTATGAAAGATATCAACAATGGATGAAAAATGAGAAAAAAAAGATGATGAAAAAAAAAAAGAAAAAAAAAAGAAAAAAATGAGAAAATGAAAAAAAGAGATTCAAATTGAAAACCTGAAAGGGTGATTTTGGTAGAAAAAAAAGATCCAGGTCAAATGGCTCACATGAATAGAAGATCAAAGACATCTGAAGATCCCTCAAAGACTGGGGCAAAGTTTGTCGAACTCCATATGACTTCAATTGTAAATGGAATGAGTTTTTGAAAAAGAATCATAGATTAATGTTGAGAATTGTTTGAATGTTCATCATTTGGACATACCATCCATCCCAATGACATGTATCCAATTCATTTCCTTTCCCATTTGCTTTGTACCAAAACAGATCTTCATTGATTATCTTTACCATAATTCACCTTGCGTTCTCTTATTGTTTCACCCCTAGAATGAATTGAGAAAATGCTTGATTGCATTGTATTTGTCAAGAATTGAAATGATAATGAATGAATGAATATGTGCTTAAAAGAGTCTTGCATTCATTTGAAAAGAAATCTAAGATGAAGAAATGATAGAAACCTAAAAGAGATGATTTGGAAGGATATAGATGTGACCAAGTGGAGAATATAATGGGGTAAATTTTGAAAAGTGATATAACCAAGTGATGAGTACAAGGATGAATTGGTCGATATGACTTGCAAGCTATGATTGAATGATGAGAACAATCAGTGGACAAAGTTTGTTTTGAAATGGTTAATGCTGAGACCCCTATGAATAATGATCCAGTGATGGTGGATGAAACTTGTTTTGAAATTTGTTAGTGCTGAGAAATTCATTGAATAATGGTCAAGTGATGATCGATTAATGAAGCTTATTCCAAAGTATTGAGAAACTGAACAAGGAAGGAGTGGAAAAGACAAATTGAGAGCTACACTAGTTCGATCTTAGAAGAGCAGTGCAATTGGATCCTTAAGGAATCAAAGGGCTTCACACCCAAGAAAAAAAAAGAGCTTGAGAAGCTTGAGTACCATACATTGAATAGGAATTAATTGGCCAACATTTGCATAGCATGCACTGAAATTCATATGCATTTGCATAGCATACACTACTTTCAAGAAAGTATAGTGTATAAATTCAAGAAGTAAGGGTGTTCCAACATCCCACATGGAGAAAACAGATATAAAGATATTTTACAAGTTTGAGAAGAAACTTGTCAGGTAAGTTCTTAATCCTTGAAATAGGATGTCTTTTGGTATCAGGATCGATTTATAAGACCTTTGGGCATAATCTCCTGAAATTCCTTCAAACACAATTCTCAACTCTTTTGGACATGATTGTCAATGAGCAATTTACTTTTTCAAAGTCGTGGTGCCTCTGTTTAGAGGAGCAATTTACTTTTCAAAGTCGTGGTGCCTCTGTTTAGAGGAGCAATTTATTTTTCAAAGTCGTGGGTGCTTCTGTTTAGAGGAGCAATTTATGTTTTTCAAAGTCGTTGAGCCTCTGTTTAGAGGAGCTTTGGTAAAAAAAAAAAACAAAAAATATAAAAATATAAAAAAAACAAAAAATGACAATGTTGAGTTGAGTCTTGATTGGGTGTCTACGTCTTTGCGCAATTTCTGTTTCACAAAAAATGTGCAAAGAGGGGCAACTGTAGACACCCAATTGGGTCCTGACCCAGATCAATTGGGTCTGGCCCAAATGGGTAAGCCCAATGCAATTTTTACTTTGTATTATTTTTTTTTCTCTTTTCTTTTCTTTTCTTTTGTATTTTATGTATTTTATTATTTATTATTATTATATGTATATTTTTACTTATTTATTTATTTATTTATTTTTCTATTAATATTTATAGGTATTTTATTTATATAGTTCTATATTTATTATATATTATAATTTTTTTATTATTTTTTTCTTGTAATATTTTTTTTATTTATCTTATTGTATTATCTGTTAATAATTTTTTTTCTCTTGTTTCATTTATCTGATTTTTTGTATATCTGATATTATTTTTTTTTATTTATCCTATCTTTTCTAATTATCTATTATTATTTTTTTTATTTGATTTTGGAGGGCTGGGATTGAAAGTTGAAGAATCCCACTGTGAAGGAGAATTCAATCAAGAGAGTCCAGATTGGATTCAAAAGATTGAATCCCCGTCCAAGGAGGAATTGGGATTGATCAGGAGTTCCTGATCAATCCCTATAAAAGGGATCTCCTGGAATAGATGCTGAACATACAGAGAAAAACAGTAAGCAAAAGCTACTGATTTAAGGGAAAAGAGGCGTATAGAAGGCTAAGAAAATGTGTAGAAGGGTTCTGGGAATTAGAAGAAATTTTTTGAAGATTTTTGGCGTTTTTTTTCTGGGAATTTCTGGAAAATTTCAGATTCCGGTGAATTTTCAGGTGAAGTTTAAATTTTTCGACGAAAATTTCGGCCAACCTTGAAGTTTCCGGCGACCTGCCCAGTTTTCGACAAAGAATCCCAGAAATCGGTGATCTCCCGGTGAACTTTCGACGAACTTTCGATGAAAAAACTCAGATTCCGACGACAAAACCCAGAATCTGGTGAATCTTTAACCGGAGTTCTTCGGCCTTTTAGAGAGAAGGGAGAGAAAAAAAAAAGAAGAGCGAGAGAGGGGAGGAGCGTTCTGTCGAAAAACAGAGGGAAGTGCCTTTTATACATTCTCAAAACGACGTCGTTTTGGCCTTAAGTAACCCAGAGGATCCGCGCGTTTTGCCAAGATCCGACCCTACCCGAGCGTTGACCCGCTTCCTGACCCGCGTGTCTGCCCCCTCCAAGCCAAGCCGAGCTCCAAAGCCGCTTCTCCGAGCCGTTTTTTCTTCCTTGAGTCGAGCCGAGCCACGACCCGAGCCGCTCCAGATTTTTTTTTTGAATTTTTTGAATTTTCATTTCTTTGTTTATTTGTTTTTTTTATTTTTTTATTTATTAGATTAGGTTTATTTAATATTCTTTTTATTTTATTTTTGTTTTACTTTTCTTTATTTTTTAATTTTTATTTATTTTTTTATTATTCTATTTTCTTTAAATGAAAATCAAAATTTTCAAAAAAATATTTTTAGGGAAAAGTTGAAAATATCAATTTTTCTTAAAAATAAATTTTCAAAAAAATATTTTTGGAGAAAAGTTGAAAGTATCAATATTCCTTGAAAATCAAAATTTTCGAAAAATATTTTTAGGGAAAAGTTAAAAGTATCAATTTTCTTTGAAAATCAAAGTTTCAAAAAAAAATATTTTTGAGGAAAAGTTGAAAGTATCAATTTTTCTTAAAAATAAAATTTCAAAAAAAGGTTTTTTTGAGGAAAAGTTGAAAGTATCAATTTTCTTCGAAATTAAAGTTTCAAAAAAACATTTTTGGGGAAAAGTTGAAAGTATCAATTTTTCCTGCACAAGAACAATCATCCTTTCTTTCTTTTTATCTTGATTTTGATTTTTCTTTAAATAATCCGACGACGGAGCCTCTGCAAGTGAAACAATAGTTTTTCTTGTATACTCCTGAAGTGAGGGAACTTTTTCAATTTTCTGCTAAAAGTATTAGAGTCAATTGAGAATAATTTTCGATAATTAATTACTTGGTAAAATTTTAAGGCTTTTTGGATAACACAAATTTAAGCTGGTACCCTCTTTTGATGGACTTTGTGAGGGTGCTATAACCTTCCTCACACGTAATCGAACTCCCGAACCTTGTTTTGGTTAGTAGACCTGAACCTATTCTTTTAGGGGCCTTTAAACTTAGGTGTTTCTTGAAAGAACAGATTCTTTAGGTGGTCAATCGTACCTAGATAAAAAAGATTGGTGGCGATTCCCTAAAAACTAATGTCTAGCGATAGATCTCCGGATCTAGAGGTTATGACACAGCCAATATTGCAGTATTCGCGTTGCTGGTTTCTTCTGATTTATGGCACAGAATCAGAGATTGGATTTGAAGGACCATCCGTCTTCGTTGCATCGAGCACAGATAAGTTGCACTAAACATGTTATGTTGAGCCTGACTGTTGTGCAGTCTGCAATAAACTCAAAAACATAGGGAAAGCCGCAATGCTGCTGGACAAACAATCAAATAAACACTTGAAAAGTACAGAAGACAGCAAAGAAACACCAAATCACCAACATTTCATGGTCTGCCATAATTTCTTCTATCAACTCAGCAACTATTTTATCAGCACTATTGTGAACAAAAGCAGCAAATATAGCTGCCTTTAATCCTGCATATAATCAAAGGAACAACTACTTTCATGTCTATTGCAGAGTGGCAATCCCATAACTTTTCATGAGTTTATTTGAAAATTAGCTGATATCGGTTTCTGGAAAAGCATCGATGAACATCATCATCTCCTTCTCACTAAGACCAGAGAAAAAGTAGATTCGAGGCAGTAACTTTGCAATAAGCGGAATGTAATAATCGCATTTAAGCATGAAGAGCTATAACTTAACAGTACCATATATGCTTCAGTATATGAATCACTAATCTGCTAACCATTTCACCCAGAAACAAAATTAAGTACTACCATCTTTCCTTCGATCAATGCAATTAACTGCATTGTTATTTCAAGTAATCTGAACAAAATTAATCTGAAAATAGCCTGAATCTATTCCAAATAAAGAAATAGAATTATAAAAATACTTTCACCTTCAAAAGATATAAGTGAAATCTAAAATACAAAGTCTTTGTTTGCCAAATCCATAAACTGATAGAGGTTTAAGGAGAGGCATCAAGGTTTCTTGTTGTCTGAGATGGGCAGCAGTGCAGGAAACAATTGCAATAATTAATTTCATGAAATGTTTCAATTAATGTCCACACTGATGCACACAAAGATTTGAGGATCAGAAAGAAAATGCTAAAATGATGACAGAAGGAAGAAGAAATAGAAACGTTCAAGCAAAAGTTTCCACCCTTGAGGATACGTTTGCATTCCTTTTCCTTTTGTCTTTTTCAGTGATGGTTGCAGCAATGTATCATAAATGAAAGATTTAAGTTCAATTTTTGTGAGAAAAGCTTGCCTTTTATTTTATCACTTTGATGTCATTTATTGTTCTTATTATTATTCTTATGTTTCTGAAAATGAAGTTTATTAGAAACCATATATTTTGACTCATAGCTGCCATTTCTCCTATTGATAGTGAAGGAGTAGCTCACAACTAACTTTTCCTTTTACGCCAAATGCCTTTTATGGATCAATATGAACTCATACTGTGACAGGATTTAGATTAAGAGATTGAGAGATTATTTGACATTTTAATTGGAGATTTGCAAGTTATGATGATTACATTCTCCTATATATTGCTGAATCAAATATTTATGATCAAACGCAATGAATGATAATCAAGTATACACATTAATTATATGCCGACTCTCCCTTAGCATAATAATTAGAGTTAACCCTTTAAAGTTTTGAGTTTTAGTAAGTTTGTATTCATAATGTTCTCTTTTAAGTTTAAGGATATGGGTAGAAATGTTAATTTTGTTCATATTTAATAAAAAATTTGATTTTTTATTTTAATGAAAATAAAAATGAGTAGACATTATGTGGATTAAGATGAAGATAATGGTGTATATGATTTTAAATTTTTTATTAGTATAGGAATGAAAATGAATAATATAGCACCTATGTTGTACCTATACTCATACTTTACATATATATTTATACAAATTTAGTAAAAAAATTTTAATTAAATAATATAAATTATTATTTTAAATTAATAAGAATTAATACATTTTTATTTTAAAAATATTAATATATATTTATAAAAAATTATATAAATATGCAGATAAAAATAAAAAATAAAAAAATAATAAAATTTTATTTTTTAAAAGTTATAAGTACATAAATCATCCCATCTATTAAACATCAATGGGTATAAAAAAATTTAAAATATCTGTTGATTATAAATGTAAGAATGAATATAATATAAAAATATGAGAATAAAATGATAAATATCTACTCATCTTATGTCTTATCTATTAATTTTATAAATAAAATATTTAAAAATAGATTAAAAATTAAAAAATAGTAATATGAAATAAAATATATCACATTAGATCATTTTAACTTCTTTCAAAAAAAAAAAAAAAACCAAAGGAATTAAAAGAGAAAGAGAAATGAAAATCATGTGGCCTCCACTCTTGCTTTAATGGTGGGCCTCTTTACACGTAATCTCTCCGCCTTTCCTTTTCCACTACCCGCAATCCAAAGCAACAAGATCAATTCCTACCAAAGAATAAAGTAACAACGACACCACACACTCTCTTTCCACACCTTTACACTTAGATAGGAATCATAGGATGAAAAAAAAAAAATTCTTAATTTAAGTTATAAAATTAACGCACCTTACCATCGATTTGAAATTAAGATTGATGAGTATGTAATAAAGAAGATTGATACATCTAATATTATATTTTGTTTAGTTAAAAAAAAAACACATTATATTTTGTTCCCTTTTTTGTATTAACTCATAAGTTTATGTTGATCATTTTACAAAATCGATCA
Source organism: Durio zibethinus (assembly GCF_002303985.1). The sequence continues at coordinate 20,105,758 of NW_019168481.1, forward strand.
GAAAAATTTTCTTTTGTAGTATGAATTTTTTAATGAATAACTTTTATAAGTAAGTCTGGCTTTGATTATAAAATTAATAAAATTGATTTACAAATCTAAATTTAAGTTTAAAATCTAACTAAATGTCAAAGCAAATATAATAAATTTTAATAGATACTTCTTCTGTTGTAAACTTTTTGTCATATATTAATTTTTATGAAATTAATTTTTTTTATTTTAATATATTTAATATTAAAATTTAATTTTGTTATAAAATTAAAATTTCATGATTTTTAATGTTAAAAAATAAAAAATCATAAAAAATAATTTTAGATGTTAAAATTTTTTTGAGATATAAAAAAAAAAAGAACAAAAAAAATAGGATAAAAGAAATATATATTTGAGATTTGAAATTTTTAAAATTCACATAATTTATTAATATATTAAATATATATATATATATATAATCAATCGTAATGAATGAATTATCAAATTTGAATAATAAAAATTATGTTTAACTCATTTTTCTACCAATCAATTAAATAAAATTATTGAGCCATTAAAATTTAACATATCAATATTCATGGATTCACAATTTTTAATGTGGCAAAAATTGTTTTATATCAATTTCTTAGTGACATGTCTTCACTTGATTATTTAAGATTTTTATAATGGATTTGATAAAGAAGATTTACTCTATTATTTCTTCATTACTAAGTCACCCCAATTCGAAAATAAATCTTTTTGGTACTGAATCTGAAATTAAATTTGTAGAAAGTGAACTCAAATAATTTTCTCTTTGCCCACAAACAAAAGTCAACAAAAACAAATATTTCCTCTGCAAGTCTCACAACTACCATTCCCCACTAAATCAGACTGTCAGTTATTCTTTGTGTCTCTCACACCATAAATTCTCGTTTCTTTCGCAATTTCTTTTCCATTCTTTCAGGGAGAAGAAACAAAAAAGAAAAAAAAAAACCAAACAATGGCGAAACCGAAATTTTTATCTCTATTTTCTTTTTCCCTTCTCTTCCTCATTACCTCCTCCTCCTCGGCCGCTGCTTCCTCTATCTTGGACGACCGACGACTCGGTGGATCGAGTTTTCCTTCGCTGCATGCGAAGAAGCTGATAAGGGAGTTGAATTTGTTTCCTAAAGAGGAAGTAAACGTTGTTGATGAAGGCCGGGTTTCGTTACCCAAGGGTCCCAAGCTGGTTGAGAAGCGGTTCAAGTTCCCGAATTTGGCAGTGCCTGCTGGGGTTTCCATTGAGGATTTGGGTCACCATGCTGGGTATTACAAGCTTGTTAATTCTCATGATGCCAGGTAAAAATGAAATTTTGGAATTTTTTTTTTTAAATTGGGATGTTAGGTGGGTTTGTTTTGGGGGGTGAGGATTGTTTAATTTTAAACCCCTTGTTTTTGTATCTTAATTGGAGAAAGAGATGATTTTGTTACGTGGCTTTTTAGGTGAAATTTTGGATTTTTTGTTTCTTTTTGTGGGTTTAATAATTAAAACCCATGAATTGGATAATTAGGTGATTATTCTATGATTGTTTGTAGGTTAAATTTTGGATTTATAATTTGTTTTTTTCTTTTTTTAACCTTTTTGGGAGGGTGAAAATTATTTTGGGATGTTGTTTCGCCATTTTTAGTTTTCGGGTTTAATTTTATAATTAATAAAAGCCATGAATAAGGTGCTTATTACATTTTTTTGGCGAAATTCTTTCTTTATTCTTATGAATTGTAATTCATGGTTAAAGTTAAAATTTTGGAACGTTTCAAAATTTTGAATTCATCAGTGTGTCTTTTTTTTGGTATGTATTTGGTGATTTTATGTGACTTTCTGGGTTTAATCTCAAAACTCCTTACATGTATTTGGTTTTTGGTTGAAGTTTTGTGTGTAAATTCTCTTGATGCTTTGTAAAATCAAATTTCAATTTTTTAAGAAAATTTTTTAACTCCTTTCTTGATATAATTGTTTTATCTCGACACTAGAGTCCATAGAAATGTCTGTGCAGTTTAATGTTTTAGCTTCTGAATTTGGTGATCTTACAAGTTTTATGGGGTTTAACTTCAATGGTTACTCTAGGTGTTTGCTTTTTCATAGTTTCCACACGTAATCATGTTGTCAATAGCATGCTTTCCTGATTGCAGCTATCTTGTGAGCTGCAAGATTAGTTAAACCTTAAAATTGTACATGCATGCTTCATTTAATGTTCTATTCTATTATCAGTTTTACAGTCAATGACTTTTTTCTATATTTTAAATTATTTTTCTGAGATGAAGGAAAAATTGGTTTTTTAACTATTTTTGTGCTTACTTGCTAGATCCATCCCTTGCTTTTCACCCTCTAAATGTTACTTATATTTTCCTTTCCAATTTGGTTTGACGTCTTGCTGTTTTTGGCAGAATGTTCTACTTCTTCTTTGAATCACGCAATAGCAAAAAGGACCCTGTTGTAATCTGGTTGACTGGAGGACCAGGGTGTAGTAGTGAATTGGCTTTGTTTTATGAAAATGGCCCTTTCACCATTGCTGATAACATGTCTCTTGTTTGGAACGAGTATGGTTGGGACAAGGTACTTTATTCTTGATATTCTTCATTCTTTGGTATCTGGTATTTTCCCAATTAGTTGTCGCCCTGAACAATGTTTTTTTTTAATTTTTTATTTTTTTTATTTTCTCTTTTTCTTCTTTGCTTCTTTTTTTTAAAATTTTTTTGTTGTAGGCATCAAACCTTCTGTATGTGGACCAACCTATTGGTACTGGCTTTAGTTATAGTTCTGACAGAAGGGACATTCGTCATAATGAAGATGAAGTTAGTAATGACTTATATGACTTCTTACAGGTTAGTTTGTTTATCCTTGCGTCTTGTTCTAGAGCAGGAGTTTAGATTAACTTTATTTTCTATGGAATTATTTATTGTCAATGTTGTGAAAAGTGAATGAACATTATTCAATATTTTGAGTAGAAATGAATAAATTTGTTGGTTTGACCATGCTCTTTTTATTATGTTAGGCATTCTTTGCAGAACACCCTGAGTTTGCAAATAATGACTTTTATATAACTGGAGAATCATATGCCGGACACTACATTCCAGCTTTTGCTGCCCGAGTCCACCGAGGAAACAAAGCTAAAGATGGAATTCATATAAAATTAAAGGTGTATTACTAATCGTATGATGTCAAGCTTAGTAATTTCTCAAAGTTAAAGTTGTCTGGAATCAATTCCATTTGCTTACTTCAACTACAATGCGGTTAATAGGGATTTGCTATTGGTAATGGCCTGACTGACCCTGCAATCCAGTATAAAGCTTACACAGATTATGCTTTGGACATGGGGGTAATTAAGAAGACTGACTATGATCGTATCAACAAGCTGATTCCGGTTTGTGAAATGGCAATAAAGCTTTGTGGTAATGTTGCATCTGAAATGGCTTCCTCTTTCCCTATGATCACTCTCTACATTTTTATATCTTTTGTTTCAAACTTCAAAGCTTGGATGTATTAATTGATGCTCTTTTTTTTTTTCTCTATTTTGCATTATAATTCATATGATACGTCACAGATTGAATCATTACTACTTGTCTCATTATGCTTTTTCTTCTTTTTTTTTTTTTTTGGAAATAAAAATTTTTCAGGCACTGACGGTACAATCTCTTGCATGGCTTCATATTTTGTCTGCAATACCATATTCAGTGGCATCATGGCACTTGCTGGTGACACAAATGTAAGAAACATGATTTTTTTAAGAAAATTTATTAGGTGTCTTGTTCACATTTTTTCTATGTTATCATTTATTGGATTATTTGCTTCGCTCACACATTAAAATTATCTTTTAATGCTTAAAAACTTATTTTATGAATTTTTGCATAAACAACTTCTTGTTCTTGTTCTGGTTGTAATATCCTGTAAAGTAGAATGTGCTTCTTTTCTTGGCATTATCAAACTTTATATAAAAAATTTGGAGTAACAATTTTGTGCAAACAATGTAATTTGCCTGATCAGAAAAGGGAAAATAATGTTTATTAATGTTAGAGTAGGGCCTGAAATTGGTCTTCATGTCATTGATTTTCTTCTTTCTTCAGAAAATTTTCTTTATGAGCAAAGGATACCTAGAAATTCTTTTCCCTTTGTTAAGCCACTTATCTATAACTAACTCTTTGCTGCAAACAAGCTGTTCAGAAGAGTAACATGGTGACCTGATACCTTATGATTCTTTGAATAAAAATTTAACATGCAGCAATGTTTTCTGTCTTGCAGTACTATGACATTAGAAAGAAATGCGAAGGGAGCCTTTGCTATGACTTCTCAAACATGGAGACACTTCTGAACAAGAAATCCGTTAGGGATGCCCTTGGTGTTGGGGATATAGACTTTGTATCCTGCAGCCCTACAGTGTATCAGGCCATGCTGGTCGACTGGATGAGGAATCTTGAAGTTGGCATTCCTGCTCTTCTTGAGGATGGAATCAAGCTTCTTGTATATGCTGGGGAATATGATCTCATCTGCAACTGGCTTGGTAAGTATATTTTTTGTTTCATGAGTTAGGGATAAGAGCATATTATACTGGATACGTTTAGCTAATTAGATTGTGAATCTGTATCTGGTCATATTATTGAACAGGCAATTCAAGATGGGTTCATGCAATGGAATGGTCTGGTAAGAAGGAGTTTGTAGCATCTTCTGAGGTTCCTTTTGTAGTTGATGGTGCAGAAGCAGGAATTTTGAAGACTCACGGACCTCTTGGCTTCCTTAAGGTCTTCTCTCTTCTACCAACCCTAGCTATTGCCTGCGTCTTTAATACAGTTTATAGCGAATAGTTTGCAGCCGGTGCTGATATAGCTGTGTGATAATCTAACAGGTTCACGATGCGGGTCACATGGTTCCTATGGACCAGCCGAAGGCAGCATTGGAGATGCTGAAAAGATGGACCAAGGGTACACTTGCTGAGGCAGCAGATTCAGAGAAACTGGTTGCTGAGATGTGATTTCCATTGGACACTCCGCTGCTTTCATTCAATCTAGTTGGCCTTAGAATGGGAATAACCATAGTAAAATCTGTGGGGTTTCTGCATGACCCCCCAAAAGAAAAAAGTTTCTTTGAATGCCTGTAAAAATTTGCATCTGGTTATCTTGGTTTTCCGAAGATTTCCTACTGAAATGAATCAAGGAGTTTTCAAACATTTCTTAGCTGCTGCTTATTTGTGTAGTTGATTGAGTATATGTTAATTATGTTATTTTTTTGTATGTTTTTTCATGTAACTTCCATTGTTCTCACGTGTCTCAGATCAGTTGTCAAATAAGTATATCTAAGATTGAGACTTCAAATTCCAATTTCAAAGACATTTTTCTCTTAGCATTTTTTATTACAATTTTATAATTACAACAAAAATTATGTAAATATTTATTATTTATAAATGTGAACTTAGCATAATATTATATTAGATATTATATAATTTTAAATTGTGATTGTTTAATTATAATATATTAATTATAGATAAACAAATATAGTTTGATTTTTAAAAAATAAAAAATATTTTAGTGTAAAATTAAATCTAATTTACTTATACACTCTTTTTACTCGAATTGAATTTATTTATTTTTTTTGTATTTTAGCATATTATTAAAAAACTTTGAACTTGTAAATTTTTAAAAATAAGATACACCAATTATAAATTTTAAATTTGCAAAACCTATTTTTTTTTTTAATTTAACTTAATATAATATTTTCAAAAAAATTTAAAATAATGTTCAAAATTAATTGCTTTAGGGAAAAAAAATGAAACAAGGGGAGTAGGAAAAAAAGACGACATATAGAGTGTGACGGTCGGACTTGTGGTTAAAAGAAAAAACAAAAAAACGCAATTGAATTGACTCATTGAAATTGAACGGACGCCGATTTCATTAAAAAAAAAAAAGGAATTTGAACGGCGGTTATCTCTAGCGATGGCTCGCCCGACGGCGACGAGCACAACTACCAGACCTTTATCATCGACCTCCTCCGTGACCACCACCGTGACGATCGAGAACAACTCAGGTGCCTCCTCCTCGTCGCAACCTCAAGAAACCCTCGTCCTCGCACTCCGCCCCAGGAAAAAGAAAGTTACGTGGAAAAAAGGAACCGTCGACAACGAGTTCATGAACAAGAAAAGCTCCAAGATCTGCTGCGTTTTCCATAAAGAAAAGCCTTTTGATGAAGACGACAGTGATGATGACGCTCATGATCATCATCATCATCATCATCCATCCATCCAACGGCCTTGATTCCTCCAAGGATAGCTGCAGACCCAGCACCGGCTCCTGATTTTGCTTTGCATATGTGTTTTTATGACCTTTATTATGGATGTAATGAGCAAATTTCATGATATTCTATAAGGTTGATTTTATATATTTTGTTTTAGATAAATCGTTTTGATTATTAATATTAATATTAATATAGATAATTGGTACGACGAATTAACATGTGATAGCTAACGATGAACTTGACCTAAGTTACTGCTGAACAAAGATTAATGATTTGCCTAATATCTGGGGATGAGTTGAGAGATTTATCATTTTATATGTGCTTATAAAATCAGTTTCTACTGGTTGATGACCCAACTTTTTACATGTTATTTCTGCTTACTGCTAAGTTAAATTTGTCCAAGAATTCCATCATCAGGAGACTAAAGGTATGCTTCATAACTCTGTTTTGTGATATGCATGTTGAATAATCTGTTTTGCTAGGATACATAGCAAAACTAGGTAATTTGCCTGACATTGTTTTTCACTGCTACTTTTAGATTCTGTTTGGTGGGAAGGAAAGAAAGAGTAGGAAGGAAAACATTTTAATCTAATGAGAGCTACAAAATAGTACATGTTGTGATGTAGCTCAAACATTAAAGTGAGATAGAGGTCTCTATCCCTGTTAGCCGTTGATGGGATAGTGGGGGAATCAAATTAAGAACATGTAACTAACCATCCTGAAATATTGATTCCATTTTTATTTGTAAGTACATTAAGCCAAGAAACAAGATTTTGGTGTCCGGTGTCTGTTGGTATTTCTACAATTTAGATTCAAAATGGCCTCCCTCTTTTCTCTTTATCCTCTCTCATCTCAACCCATTTGCTCTGTTAACTTAAACTCAACGCAGTCTCCCTCTTTTCTCTTTGTCCTCTCTCATCTCAACCCATTTGCTGTGTTACCGCCTCCACTCAGCAAAGATTCTTCGATCTCGAGCCCGCCATAAGCTCAACGCCCTCTTTCTCAGTAGACTCAGGCACTTTTCTTTTTAAAGATTCTTCCATTCTTTTTTTTTTCATTTTCTTTCTGTTTCAATTTTTATGAATTGGGTTTTCTTTGTTTTTTGTTTTAACGGTTTCCATCAGTTTCACAAGATGGCAGCAGAGGGAGGCAAGAGCTATGCAAGAAGAGATAAACTGGAAATCGAGTCAAAGGTTAGAGTTTGGTGGGAAGAAAAAGATGTATTTAATGCAGAACCTTGTGAAAAACCTCCTCAACCAGGTGAAAAGTTCTTTGGGAACTTTCCTTTTCCTTATATGAATGGTTTTTTACATCTGGGTCATGCCTTTTCGCTTTCGAAACTCGAGTTTGCTGCTGCTTACCATAGACTAAGAGGCGCTAATGTGTTATTACCTTTTGCTTTTCACTGAACTGGTATGCCAATCAAGGCTTCTGCTGATAAACTTGCTAGAGAAATCCAACAATTTGGTGATCAACCCATATTTCCCTATGAGGTAGTGGACGAGGAGCCTAAATCAACAGAAGAATCTGACCCAAATGAAGGTGCCAAAGTAGCACCTGATAAGTTTAAAGGGAAATAGTCTAAAGCAGCATCTAAATATAGTGGACAGATGTTTCAATGGGAAATCATGAGGAGTTTTGGATTTTCAGATAGTGAGATATCGAAGTTTCAGAACCCATATGAATGGTTGAAATTCTTTCCACCATTGGCTGTTCAAGACCTTAAGGCATTTGGATTAGGTTGTGATTGGAGAAGGTTGTTTGTGACTACAGATATCAATCCTTTTTTTTATATTCATTTGTTAAGTGGCAGAGGAGGAAGTTGAAATCAATGGGTAAGATTGTTAAAGATATGAGGTATACAATATATTCTCCCTTGGATGGTCAGCCATGTGGTGATCATGATAGGGCCACTGGTGAAGGAGTTCAGCCTCAAGAGTATACTATTATTAAAATGGAAGCGGTGGCACCTTTTCCAGCTAAAAATCATGTTTTGGAAGGGAAGAAAGTGTTTTTGGCTGCTGCAACATTGAGGCCTGAGACCATGTACAGGCAAAAAAATTGCTTGGTATTGCCTGATGGGAAATACAGAGCCTTTGAAATCAATGAATCTGAGATATTTATTCTGACAGAGAGAGCTGCACTCAACCTTGCTTATCAGAGGCTCTCCCCCGTCCCTGAGAAGCCTACTTGCTTAGTTGAGCTGACCGGTTATGATCTGATTGGTCTTCCTGTTAAGTCTGCTCTCTCATTTAACGAGATCATATATGCTCTTCCATTGTTGACGATTCTAACTGACAAAGGTACATGAATCGTGACAAGTGTTCCTAGTGATGCTCCTGATGATTATATGGCCTTACATGATTTGAGAGCAAAACCTGCTTTTCAGGCAAAGTTTGGGGTGAAAGATGAGTGGGTATTGCAGTTTGAGATTGTACCCATCATTGACATTCCAGAATTTGGAGACAGGGCAGCTGAAAAGGTTTGTGTGGATCTGAAAATAGAAAGTCAGAATGAGAAAGACAAGCTTGCCGAGGCAAAGAGGTTGGTGTACTTGAGAGGTTTTACTGAGGGAACCGTGATTGTTGGAGAATGTGCAGGAAGAAGAGTCCAGGAAGCTAAGCTGCTGATAAGGAACAAATTGATTGAGATGGGCCAGGCAATAATTTATAGTGAGCTTGAGAAGAAGGTCATGGCAAGTTCTGGCAGTGAGTGTGTTGTAGCTCTTACAGATCAATGGTACATAACATATGGGGAACCAGAAGGGAAAAAACTAGCTGAGGAGTGCCTATCCAGCATGGATCTTGACTCTGATGAGACACGACATGGCTTTGAACATACTTTAGGATGGCTGAACCAATGGGCTTGCTCACGATACTTTGGGCTTGGGACTCACATTCCTTGGGATGAAGAATTCCTCTTTGAGTCAGTATCTGACTCAACCATTTACCTGGCTTATTACACAGTTGCTCATCTTTTACAAAATGGGGAGGTGTATGGAAAAAGTGCTGATATGATTAAACCTGCCCAGATGACTGATGAGGTCTGGGAATTTCTCTTCTGTGGTGGTCTGTATCCCAAATCTTCTGATATCCCACGCATTATTCTTAATAAGATGAAGCAGGAGTTTGAATACTGGTATCCATTTGATCTAAAGAGTCTCTGGGAAAGACCTTATCCAGAACCATTTGACATTTTGCATCTACAACCACACAGCAATCATGTCCAAGGATCACTGGCCTCGTGGATTCAGGTGCAACAGACATATTATGCTCAATTCGGAGAAGATGTCCAAGTCTACTGGAAATTTCTGGACACTGCGCCAGGCAATTGAGGAATTCTCTGCTGATGCTACAAGATTCTCTTTGGCTGATGCTGGGGATGGCGTAGATGATGCAAACTTTGTGTTTGAAACAGCCGATGCTGCAATCTTATGGCTTACGAAAGAGATTGCATGGATGGAAGAGATTCTGGCTGCAGAATCTTTGAGGACAGGTCCCCCATCTACCTATGTTGATCGGGTGTTTGAAAATGAGATAAACATCGCTATCAAAATGACTGAGCAGAATTACCGGGATTACATGTTTCTGGAGGCTCTCAAAACTGGCTTTTATGATCTTCAAGCTGCCAGAGATGAGTATAGGTTCTGTTGTGGCGGTGGGGGCATGAAATGTGACCTTGTATGGCACTTTATTTTTGTATAGGTTCTGGGCTTATTACTCCAATCTGCCCTCACTATGCGGAGTTTGTATGGAGAGAGCTTTTGAAGAAGGATGACTTTGTGGTGAAATCAGGCTGGCCCACAGCAGATTCTCCGGATCTAAAACTCGAGTGCCAATAAGTATTTGCAAGATTCCATTGTGTTGATGAGAAAGCTGCTCCGGAAGCAGATTTTGGGCTTGAAGAAAGCTAATGAGAAAGGGGCTCCAGTTACATCACTAACTGAGGACAAGTTAAAAGGCCTAATTGTTGTGAATGAGCAATTTGATGGATGGCAAGCAGAGTGTTTGCAGATTCTCCAAAGCAAGTTCGACAATAAGACCCGTACTATTGCATCAGATGGGGAGATAAAGAACGCATTACAGGAGAGCACTTTTGGTCAGGCAGTGGACTTTAAACAGATCCAGAAACGTTGTATGCCATTCTTGAGGTTCAAGGAGGATGAGACTATAAAAATTGGTGCCCAAGCTGCCCTTTGGAGAGATTGAGGTCCTTCAGGAGAACTTGGACTTGATCAAAAGACAACTTGGTCTTGGAGAGGTAGAAGAATTGTCGGCCACTGACTCTGATTCTTATGTTCAAGCTGGTCCTTTTGCATCCCTGCTAAAGCAAAATTCTCCGTCCCCCGGAAATCCTGCTGCCATCTTTCTGTCAATGTGAAGGAACTTTATCATTTTAGCATCTATGTTTTATCTTGAGGAATGGTTTTTTTTTTTTTGGTTGGACTATTTCGTATTAGATGTTCTAAGTTTGTATTTTCTGAACATTGACGTGTGCTTCTCTGCGTCTATGTATCTAATTGGGTTTTGAACAGCAGATGGTCGTTTTTTACTTTAATGAAAACGGAGTTTATTGCTGTCTGCAGGTAAACAAATTTGTTCAAGAAATGTTGCATCAAAATGCTGTTGTGAGAGTATATTTTTCAGTCAGAAATTTGTCATTGAAGCAAAAATATTTTCGTGCTATCTGGATCAGATTGCTAGTCTTTCTCGTAGGTTGTATTTCCAGTTCTATATATCTGCCTTTACTGAACCAATGAGTATTTTTTCTATTTTGTGTTGCTTTTAAAGTCATTTTCTTTCCTTTTTATCTTTTCTCTTTGATAGTGCTTGGTACGAGGTAATCATTAAAAAAATTATAATAATTTACATACATCCTTTTTGGTAAACACTTTGTGATTTTATATGACAGTGATATTGAATAATCAAGAGTGATAAGATAATTCAAGAGTGATCAAATAATTATTTTGAAAGATAATTTAATTTTTATTTAAAAAGATGAAAAATTTTTATCATTGAGATGAAGTGATATCTAAAACTAATAATAGTTAATATTATACATTTAATAGGTGAATTAAAATTTTGATTCCTTTTACAATTGTAATCATTTTATATTATAAATTTTTATATTTTCAAATTAATATTCATTATAATAAGTTCAAAAATAATTTATGCATTTTTTTTACCTTTTTTTAATTTTTAATGTATAATATAATTTCTTTGTTTTTTTTATTATGATTTCAATAAATTGATTTTATCTTATATAAATATATAAAAATCAAAACTTTTGGTAAAAAAAGAAAAAATCCGATATGGATGGTCTATTATTTTAATATGTGGATAATTTAAACAATCACCATGTGTCTTGCATTTAAATAGTTTTATTGGATTTCATATATGTAAAATTTGGTATGTTAAATCAAATTAATTTCATTTATCATTATTACACTAATTTCAAAATCTTTCTTTTTTCGTTTCTCCCAAATAAATTAAATATACATTATGTTTGACTATTTTAATTGTTAAGCATAAATTATTCTTAATTTAAAATATAATTATTTTTAATTTTATTTTAATCAATTAATCATTTAAAAGTTATAAATTATTTCATAATTAGATTAAAAACTGATTCGGTATAAGTGAGAATTTTTCAGGATATTTAAGAAAAAAATTACATCATTACAAAAAAAAAAAAAATTTAACATGATACTCTTTTTGTCATGGAGTAAAGGTAACTTAGTTGTTTTTTTTTCTTTATGATGTTGTTTGTAGATGGATTATATACACAAAAGTTAATAAAGTCAATTACTATTAAAGTTTTTATCACTTTATATTTGTTTTGTATTATTTTGATTACTATTTTTTATGTGTTACGATCTTTCATATGCATGCTTTATTATAATCTAATACTCATTTGTTTAAAAAACACTTTGAGAAGAGATGCTTTTAAGTTTGAAATATGCATTTTGCATTACAATTGTTATGCATTATAATATTATATTTCATAAATATGAGATTTGGATTGTTTGGTTTAATACTTTTGTAGTTAATTGTTGAATTGGCAATCACTCAACCTTTCTTGAAAATCAATTATTTTAAAATGAATTGTTTTCTTTCTAATTACTATCTTTATTTTTTTGTTCAACTATTTATTATTATCTTGAGTCTTGAAATTTAAAATATATTTAGAATTGTTTCAAAAATATAGGTGTATAGATGGCAAAGTTTGCTATTTTTACAACTTTTTTATGCATAATAAGTTGCCTGCATCTTTACTTCTAACAAAATGATATTGTGCATAAACCAGTTAAATATGTAGTATGTTTTTTAAATGTAATATGTTGATTGCTTTTACTTACGTTAAGATCCTTTTTGTTAACAATTTTATAATAGTTATTTTGAACTCAAGTTTGTGACTTTTTCTTTGGGAAGGCATATTGCTATTGATTAAACTATCATTGTAATATAGGACTACTAATGTATTTTTCAAGAAAAGGGCTTTTGGACTACCAAAAGTCTGTTATGTTTTATGTAATAAAAAAGGCATATTTTCTCCTAATTTTATTACATAAAACATAACAGACTTTTGGTTGTATGATATTTATATGGATTTTTTTAGTTTTGATTTTTTTATGGATATTCTTTAAAATTATTATTTATTAAAATTTATTGAAATCTTTGGCTTTCTAACGTTAATGCTTTTGACTTTTAATTTTCTTATGAGTTATGGTTTTTCATTTTCCTTTTAAGGATGAAATGGTTATATAAGTGTATTACATATTTGTATTACATTTTCTTTTCCTAATCATAAGGTTTGTTTTTTTTTTTTATTATACTTATATTTTTATAATTTTTTATTTTTAATCATGATCTATGATTTTTTATTTTGCATTTTAAGTTTTTTTAATTGATTGATGTATTTTTTAGTGTTTGTATTTATATTGTTTTTTTATTTTTGGACATGATCATGATTTTTTCACCACTCATTATTTTTTATTTTTGGTCATAATCGTGATCTATGGTTATTATTTTTTAGTGTTTAGCTTTTAGCCAATTGTAATATGTCACAATTGTTAAATTCCAAACCTTAATTTCCAAACACTAAACCACCCATGAAACTCTAAACTACCATCTAAACCTTAAGCCACTCATGAAATATAAAACCTTAAACTCTAAATCAAACCCTAGATCTTAATTTAGACCCAAACTAACCCCTAAATCTTAAACCTTAAACTCTAAAACCTAAACTTTAAACCTAAACCAAACTGAAACCAACCCCCAACCCTAACATTAACCCTTCATCTCTTTCATGTATTTGCATTTGCATTTCATTTTACTTTATTATAATATGCATTTTAAATTACCATGCATTCATACTTTGTTATTCATATTCAATCATCATGCATCCATATTATTACTATGTTTATGCATAAATGTATCCGTTTTTTAAATAAAGTTTTTCAAAAAAAATATTTTAAAATATGATGATATCTCAAATAAATATAGCCTTTGAGATCTGGCCTAACTATAGAGGACTCTCAACGGTTATTATTTATATGAGATATTATCTTGATTTTGTGAGACAAATTGAAAATCCCTAATTTAAAAATATTTTTAAAGCTCTATCTAAATATAAGAGAGTGAAAAAGATATATTGATACTTAGGAAATTTTCATTTTGATCCAAAAATAAAATGTTTTGCTTTTCAAAGAAAAAGTTAAAAATGTTTTGTTTATAAAGAAAAAAAAAGAGAAAAGATTTGTTTTTTTAGAATAAAAAAAGAAAAAGGAATTAAACTTAAATATTAGAATAGGACTATTTTTTACTAAAGTTAAAAGATAATATATAGTTAATTGGTATCGTTTTAGACGGGCATTGTGGGGTGCGTAATTGACTCTCGAACCTTAAATATAATTTTCTCAAACCTCAATTTGTTTTTTTTTATAAAACTTTTAAATCTTTTAAATATTTTATTAAAATAATAAAAATTTTTAAGTGGTCAATCACACCCTAAAAATGATTGTTAGCAACTATTTGTTTTATTTTTATCATAAAAAAAAAACTTTTTAACCCTTGGCTTTTCAAATTTTCCATCATCTAGCATTTACGTTCTTTTCAATCTTAAAATGTTGCAACACTAAACATTCAAAATAGCCTCTTTTAATTATGTTTTTATCTTATTGCTAAGTGGTTTATGTAGGAAATTTATAGAGGTTCAAGATAAAAAAAAACCATTACAAGTGCCAAAACAACATCATCTGTTTCTGCTAAGACAAATGTAAATTTGTTGCCATATTTAAAATTTTATCTTATTGCTATATTTCAATTTCTACACATATTTTCTTGGCATTTGCAGACTATTTTTGAAAGTTAGAGTTCACAGACCATAAAGAAGAAGGAAAAGAAAGGAAATTTTGCCACCCTGATGAGGGTACTGGGTTTTACCAAGACTCAGACAGTGGGATATCAATATTCAATGTAAGTAAATACCGACTTGTTTGTATTTTATAAGATAGGGTTTGAATAATTAATAAATTGCATTTTAATAAATTAGCCAAGAATACCTGGTGAGATGATTATAGGAAGAGGTGGCATCATATCTGGTCAATACATCACCAAAAACCAATTATTGGTAATCATCTAAACCCTTGAGACTAAGAACATGGTTGTTATTAAAAAAAATAAGGTTGTTCTATGGTTAACCATATTCTATTTTTTGTTTGTAGGCATAAAGGAACAAGATTGTTATAAAAAAAATACCTCAACAAATGGGGAAGAACAAACAATTGATGCACTTTCAATAAAAGAAAGTCTTGCACCAAATTTAGCCAAAGGGAAAGAAAAAGCTTGAGGATGAGGATTCACCTTTTTTTATAGTGACAATTTTGCACAACAAACCTTATGTTGCTCTAAGCATATAATACTAACCTTTTTGCACAGCTTTTGTATGAAATTATTTTTTGTATTTTGGGTATAGGTTTAGCATTTTTGTACTAGGTTTGAATTGTATGTAATGGTATCATACCAAATATTGTATGGGATTATAGTACCAAACATTATAGTTATTTTTATTGTAAATGCAAACAACAATGTTCTGTTGCACATATTATGGTTCATGGCTTGAAACTAAAATGGAAACATAAGATATAATCTCTTTTAGAATGTTTTTAAGGCTTGATTTTATAGTGGGATATTATCTTTAATCAATGTGAGTTGTTAAAATTGAGAAATAGCCATTATTTCCTTCAAATTTCATTTATTTTCAAATTCTTACATGAAAAGGATCGATCCTAGGATCATCCTCATACTTTTAGATTGAAAAATATAGGAAAAGGTGGGGATTGATCCTAGGATCAATCCTTTAACTTAAAAAAATAGAGGAGGAACATTCTGACCAACATCCTAACTTGAGGGGATCAATCATAGGATTGATTCTTATACTTGGAAAACACGAAATAGCATTCTAGAAATGGTGGATCGGTCCTATTCATAAGGGGATTGATCTCTTTTTTTATTGTTATAATAGTTTTGGAGACTGCTAGATGAATTTTAAAATAAAAAGGAGTTGGCATCAATCTTTTTGTGTACGTGTGATTGGCTAAAACTTACCTTTTTAATAAAATTATAAAATTTATTAAAATTTATTTAAAAAATAATTTTTTATCTTTTAAAAATAGTTTGGGCTTAAGAGTATTGTTATTAAAAGTCTTAATTTTGGTATTTAAAATTAATTTTCTTAAATGTAATAATTTTTTTTATTTTTAGTTTTGCTTGAAAAATAAATAGGAATCTTACATATTAAAAAATCCCTAAAAATATTTCAATATTTTGGTAATATTGAAAAAAATTTCGCATATAAGGATCTCTTAAGAATCACTAGTCGAACTTCTCAAGAATCCTATCTTCGACAGTTCATATTTATCTTCAGTATTTATATTTACCTACATATAGTAAAATATGATGTCTATAATTTAATTCAAATAATATTTTCTAAAAATTCATTTCCTATTGTATTTATTACAAAAAAAAAGAAATTTTTATAGAAAATTATTTTAAATGCTCCAATATATTGGTGGCATTTTAGATAAATTCTTTCACTTAGAGCTTCCTAAAAAATCACTACTTGGATTTCTTTAGGATTTTGTCCTTGAAGATTTTGTTTAGTTTCATAATTGGTATGTATAAATGAACTATGTTGCATATGGATTAATTTGTAACACTATTACATTGTATAAAAGTTAAATTTCATTTTTTTAATAAGGAAAAGTAAACGAGAATTTTTTATTGAAAATTATCCTAAATATCCCAATACTTTGACAACAATTTAGAAAAAATTTTCACCTAAAAATTTCTTGAGAATCACTACTTAGATTTCTCTAGAATCCCATTATTGAAAAATATTTTCCTTTTTTATATTTATTATGAAACTTTTTTTTTTTCATTTTACTAACAAGGTTAAATATTTATTTCAAGATCCAAAATTTTAGACATGCATGAATAATAAAAGATGATAATAATAAATAATTTTGTATATATTAAATAAACAAAATAAAAAATAAAAAAATTACCAAAAAAAATCAATCAAATTGGTCAATAGTTTAAAAATAGCGGTTTAGTCTGGTTTGATGGATTTAGGCTAGTTCAACTTAGTTTAGATCGGTTTAGTTGTTGCGAGAATAGGAAGTTTAATAAGTTTATCGATTTACCACCAATTTAGTTGAACTCGTTTGAGGCTAGTAGCAGAGGATGGGGCACCGGGATGGGTGCACAGACCTTGGATTGGGTCTATGCATGAGTCACCAGGTAAGTTTTTCTTTGTTTTTTTTATATAAAATAAACTTTTTTTATTCATTTCAAGCATTTCTTTCCAAAAATAAAAAATAAAAAACCTCTCAACTCTTTCCAGAACATCCTCGAATCAGGCTGTCAATTATTATGTCAGTCGTTGCTTTCCACCGCTAGCCGTCGACCATGAGTTCTATTTCACCTCTTCCTTAACCTATCTCATCCTCTTTCACGAGCCTAAAAATCCCATAAAAGACACTAAAGTCAAAATACCTCTCTCTTTTATTTAGATATTTATTTTTTGTTTTGTTTATTTTCAAGCTTGATTGGGTTTACAACATTATGGCTTGTTTTATTTTTTGTGCTTTTTTTAGCTGGATTTCTCACTAAGTGGATTGTGCTTTTTTTTTTTTGTTTTTGTTTTTGGCTATGATGGTAGTGGGGATGATTTTGGTTTATGGGTGGTGTGGTAGTGTATGTGTTGGCAGGAAAAGGGCTAAAGAGGTTTATAGGTGAAGCTAGAAGTAACTGAATGGTGGGTGGTGGTGGTTGTAGGTGGTGGTAGCTTAAAGGAGTGATGGTCTTGATGATGGGCTATGGTGTGTCGTAAGTCTTGGCTGTTACTTTTGGTGGTTAAGAGAGTTCAATGATGTGGCTTTGGAAAGGGATACTGGGGCCTTTGACTTGCTCGACAGTGAAAATCGATTATAGGAAAGCTATTGATGGCATTTTTTGCTCTGGCCAAATGGGAGTTGGGGCTGTGGTTGAGTTTTTTAGGTATTGGTATGGATGAGGTTGATGTTAAGGGAACTTGAAGATTTTTTTTTAGAATTTTTGCTCATCCACCACCTTATTTTTTGAATGAATTATCTTTAATTTATTAATAAAAGTTTAATGCCTATAATCTTAGGTTGTTGTGACCTGCAGGTTGTTTTTAGTGTATGGTTACAGAGTAGTGATCTGTACAATTGCTTACCGATAACTATCTGTCATCTATCTTTTTTTTTTCTATTATTATAATTTTTGTTGTTTTGTTTGTTTGTTGCTTCTTCTTCCTTTTTTGTTTTGTGATTTTTCCAGTTCTAATAAAAATAAAAGTGAAATTGGGTTTAAAATTGAAAATTGGTTTCCATTGAAGAATTGGGCTTTAAAGTTGGACTGCATTGGGTCATTAATAACAAATTTGGGCTTTTTGAATAAGGCCTTCAAATTTTAACCCAAAATTGATCTAATAACTAAATGGAATGATCCAAAAATAATTAATCTGAAACAAAGTCTAATCGAGCTCAATCTACTTGAAATGTGTAATTTGCTCGAATTGAAATGTTTAAACCAAGCACAAAAATCGAACAAAACCTAAATCGACTTTGACAAAATCAAGTATTTATAGTTGTCTCTCTTTGCACATTATTGAGAATCAGTTCAGCAATGGTGGTTTTAGAAAGGGATACTAGGGCCTTTGGTGTGCTTGGCAATAGAGGTCAATTATAAGGAACTGTTCATGTCATTTTTTGCTTTGGCCAAATAGGAGTTGGGGTTGTGGTGAGTTTTTTGGGTATTATTTTGGATACAGTTGATGTTGGTGGAACTAGAAGATGTTTTTTTTTTTTAGAATTTTTGCTCTTCCACCCCCTGATTTTTTGTATGAATTTTCTTCAATTTATCAATAAAATTTGCTACCTATAATCTTGGCTTGTTGTGACTTGCAAGCTACTTACAGGTAGGGTTACAAGGTAGTGGCTTGTACAATTACTAGCTAGCCACTACTTGTTAGTTGTTTTTTTTTTTCCTGTTCTTCAACTTTTTATTGTTTTGTTTGTTTGTTTGTCTTTTTTTTTTTGGGTGTTTTTTTCATTTTTAATAAAAATAAAAGTGAAATTGGGTTTAAAATTGAAAATTGGGTTCCATTGGATTTTAGGCCTTTAAGAATTGGGCTTTAAACTTGGATTGCATTTAGGCCATTAATAACAAATTTGGACTTTTTGAATCAGGCCTTTAAATTTTAACTCAAAATTGATCTAATAACTATATAGAATGAATAAAAAATAATTAATTCCAAACAAAGTCTAATTAAGCTCAATCTAATTGAAACGTGTAATTTGTCTGAATTGAAACATTTAAACCAAACACAAAAATTGAACAAAACCTAAATTGACTCAGACACAATTAGGTGTCTACATCCAAATTTGCATATTTTGACATTTTTTATCAAAGGCAAAGGATTGATTTTTCTCAAACTTATTTTCACAAATAACATTCATTTAAGAGTAGG
Source organism: Durio zibethinus (assembly GCF_002303985.1). The sequence continues at coordinate 20,125,037 of NW_019168481.1, forward strand.
AATTGTTAAGAAAAATTGAGGTCTAACAATATTTAGTAATTTTTTGAGAATTGATTAAAAAATAATGTCAAGAAAAAATTACTAAATGAATAAGTTTGAAAATCATATATTTATCTTAATGTTTTGTTATATCAAAACTTTAATCAATTCAAAGCCAATAGATATCATCTAATTTTATTACACATTATCAAATTCACTTAGATTAGTGTTAAAACATCATGATGTAGCTTCATGTCTGAGCCACAACAAAGAATTTCTATTTTTCATTGCAATAGAGCCACGATCAAATGCAACAGAAATTTGCACCATAGATATACATTTGAATGAAAAAAATGATAGCATTAAATATTACATTCATACATAATTAGTCATGGAAAAGCCAATACATCATTCATCTTTACTTAGTCATAGTAGAGCCCATACATCATTCCTAATCATATCATCCTAACCAAATCCAAATGCAAAATACAACAACATTAACAATGAAAACATCAAAACCATTATATACATCTTCTTTCCCTTTGCTTCCATTCTTGCGTCTAACATAACATTCTCCAATCTCTCTTGTAACAACTCATTCTCAACTTTCAACTCAACAACTTTGTCAAGTAACTCATTAGTGTTAATGACTATTCATTTACAAGCATTTTTACTCTTCAACTCAGCATTAATTCTTCCCAATACTCTATTCTCATTGTTAAAATATTGAATTCACCCTCATCAAAGCTCTATTGGTACCCCTTATATCAACAATCCACAATTTCAGATGTTCATTCTCAATTGGTCTATCATGCCAAGTAAAAAATTGATATCAGTTTCCTTACATATATTTGCCTTTTAATTCGTATATTATATTATCATACCAATCACAATCTTATAACTAAAAGACTTTAAACATCATAACTAACTTTACAACAATTTCAATATATAAAAATTCACATTTATTTCATGTATAACTAATAGTTGCTGTAGCTAAAGAAATGCCTTCTAAGATTATCATCACTTGTTGAGGTGAATAATTCAATCCACAATAACGATACACTGAGCCACCTCTATAATCATAAGTTAACTATAACACAGGTTAAATTTAGGTTACTTTAATTCAACATTTAATTTGAATATAGAATATATACTAAAATAAATATGAATTCTGGCCAATTTAGGGTTTTGTATTCTTTAGATTATGGAAATTTTCAAGAAAATAATTCAATATTAATTTTCAAGAAAATAACTCAATACTAAAAAACAAATTTACCATTCTTGGATTTGTTGTAGTTTTCCATTGATTTCACTCCCTTTAGTTAGTTATTTGAACATATCCATAATCGAAAAATAATTACTTTTCAAATCCAATCCTCATCCAAAACGAAGTTAAACCAAATTACATTAACCACGTTAAATAAATAAAATCATCTAACATTTGTAGATGTTTTAGATGAACCAAACCTATTCCCAAATAGAAAAGACAACATTCATTAGAACAATTTTTAGCTCTTGAAACCTTCATCATTTCAATCGATGCTATCAAAACCTTCCTCGTTTACAATCGATAACTCTTAGGGTTTTAGCTTAAGGTTTGATGGTGTTATAAGCTTAGGGATTTGGGATTTCAACCAACTAGGAACTGGGGTTAGAGATTTGGGTTTATTTTTCATCAAATTTTGATTTAAGATTGTGGAATTTTTTATCTTAATTAAAAAAAAAGTTTTATTTTTTGTTAAGAGAAATTATGAAAAAATCTGAGTTAAAATTTTTTTTGCCATGTGGCATTATTTTTTAAATGTCAGCATCGTAAACCCTTTTAACCAATTACGTAAGCCTGATCAATGTATATGCCAGCTGGTAAAAATCCACAATGGTGATAAATTGACCATGTTTATAATAGGATTTAGATTGTTAAATCAAAATAGTAAAGAGACTAAATTTTTACAAATTAAAGTAGAGGGATTAAATTTAAAAGTTTGTATTGTATAGGGATCTCTTGCAAAATTTATCCATTAATTTTTAGTTCTTAAATTTTATGGATTATTTGGATTATTTTTCGATTATCTTAGATCAATTTTCAATTTTTCTTTTTAATTTGGATTATCTCTTCATACATAAATTATTCTATTCTCCATCGTGGGCCATCATAGGTGTGTTATATCGTATGAAGTTCATATCATCACTTATTATCCTCATATGAGAAATACATAGGAGCAGATAAGTTTATGATCTCTACATGATGAGGAATATACCATTCCATCTTTAAATACAAATGAGGCATCTTTTTCTTTTTTTTTTTTTTTATAATTGATTTAAAATTGTATGCGTGGTGATAAAACCTTGAGAGTTTTCCTTGAAGATAAGGATTGAAAAAATCGATTTGAAAATTTAAATCTTAGCATTAATTGGCCACATGGTCAATTAATTGCCTTCGGAATCTTATTTCTCAGAAAGGGACCATGTAACTTGTAACCTTATAATAAAAAGGATATTTCAAGAAATTCAAAGTTAGTCAAAATTATATATTTATTTTTTAAAAAATTATTAAATATATTAATAATAAAATTTTTAAATTCTACAAACGAGAATGATATATACTTCTTAAAATTATTAAAAATAATTAATTAAAAAAATAAAATATTTATCAATCTCATAACAGCATAATATTTGTGAAATTAAAATTATGCACTAGCCAAAAATGGCAGCCGTAATAATAACAGGGCGGTGACTCCAAGAACCTGGGCCCGGTGAAATCCACCCAGGGCTGGAACCATTTTGTTGTAGTTTATATGCACGCATGCATGTGTCATCACCTCATTGGTCGAAGGTCCGAAGGGTCCATTAAATGAAAAATTCTTCTTTTAAAATGCTGACTCTTATCTTTATGGTTGTTTGTATGGATAGAATTATACATGGCCCGAAAAGTCAATAGGGGAGAAAAATGTTCTCACAAGTAAATTAATTGATAGAACTAATGCACAGCTTGTATAAATACACCTTGATATGCAAGCAACTAAGGTAGGAGAATCAGAAAAATGCCGAGGGATCAGTTGATAGTTCTTGGTGGCATTGGTCCTGGAGGGGAAGCAGGGTTCGTGATGCATAGCTCTGCTGGCCTTCTCTTGCTTTCCATGATTATTTTCTCCCTATCAATTATCTCAATGGTCATTTTCGCTTGTGGTGATGACAACTCTGGAGAGTCTAGCAAAAGAACTGCTGCTTCTGCTGCAGCTGCTGGGTACTATTGGTGGTCCAAGTGGTTGTGGAGGAGCCGGCGTTGGTGGAGGTTGCGGGGGAGTGGGTGGAGGTTGCTGATGCCGAGGATATCTGAATTCCTGTGTTTCTGTTAATAGTTTCGCCAATAATGATAATTTATAAGTCACTATGCATTTTACAACAGAATATTTTTCTGAAAAGCTGGTTTGCTCATACAGATACAAAGTAGTAAGCTACATGTTGCAATATATCCCCTACCTTGTTTTAGTATTTCAATTTTGTCATCAACAACTAAAAAAATTTACCCAACTTCGCTTGAGTTATAATTTTATTCCGGTATGAACAAGCAATATATATTTATAAAATAATATCTAAGTGAACAAATTAATAAATTCATTTAATTGGAGTTCCATTGATGTATAAGTTAAAAAGTTAAAAATTAAGTTTTAATTTTTAATGGTACAAATCAAGAACTTATAATTTTATAACATTAAAAAATGAATTGGGTACATTACAATAATCATTAAAAGTACATTCATTCACAATTAATTAAGTTCATAAAACCATAGATTTATGAACGACTAAATTAATGAATAGTCAAATTCAAATAATTTGAGTTTGATTCATTATTGTTTATGCTTTTCAATAATAGATATAAATCTAGACTCAAACTATTAAATTTAAATAATACTAAACACAAAGTATATTCATTCACAATTAATTAAGTTCATAGATACTATGAATTCATAAATTATTAAGTTCATGAATAACTGGATTCATATAATTTAAAATAGAAGAATAAGAACATTAATGACTAATATCTATGAATCTAATTAATTACAAATCATATAATCTCTTAATTATAAATTATTTAACTTAGCCCAATCAATATATTACAATTAAAGACACATATCATTCAATTAAGAACCTGAGTTGACCAAATATCATGTCATTCCTCTTAAAACCCAAATTATAGTTAGGTAGAGAATGTTTTTATAAGTAAACACAAAACAATGGTTTTTAATTTTTAGAATAATTAGGTTTTTTGGCCCGTGTTTAACACGATTAGTCTTTTATTTTCAAATTACTTAAATAATATATATACATAAATATATATATGTATACACATAAGTTTTCTAAATTTTAAATGTTTTTCTTTTAAAAAAATCTATATTCATATTATTTTATTAAAATAAAAATTAAAAAAGGAAACAAATTAACTAAATTAAAAAATATAATCCAAAAAATTAAAATAATAATCATATTAAAAAAATTTATTGTGAAAGAAAAAAGAAAACATGAAACCTAAAAAAGAAACAAAAGTGAAATATTAGTAAAATCTATTTAATTTTTAAATCATCAATTCATGGAATACATAAAGATTCAAATTAATATAATAATGATTTGTGATTTTTCTTTTTTCTACCATTAATTAAATTTAAGTGATTAGTATAAAATGAAAAATTTTCAAATAAGTTTTTTTTTTTATTTTTTTCAAAAATTTATTTTTAAATTATTTAATAATGAAATATGAAAACTTAAAATGAAAAGGGATCCACTTAGACATGTTTAAAACTAAATTAGTTTCACATATTTTCATATATTTTTATATGATTTATATTTTGTTAATACAATCGTTGAAATTTATGCTCTATTTATGTGGATTATGCATACTAAATTTCAAGTAAATTTAAAATGTATAACTATTGATTTGATAATAATAAAATTTTTATAGTTAATATATACTAAAAAATTATTATTCTTGATTGAAATGATAGAAAATTGAATTAACTTAAAATTTTGAAGAGTTCTATTTACCCTCACTTTTTTTTTTAAAAAAAAGTTGTAAGTAAAATTATTTAATTATCCTTTCTCACAAGTTTTTAGATATTCATATCTGATAAATTTTATAACTTATCAAAAATAGATTTCCGAAAAGTTATATAACTTATCGAAAATGGATTGTCAAAAAATTATAAAATTTTCTGAAAATGGATTTTCGAAAAAGGAGAGAATTAAATTTTAAGAAAAATTACAAAAAATGGATTTTATTAAAAAATTTTATAATTAGTATAATGAAAAAAATTATTATTAAAAAAATCATAAATTTTAAAATTAATAAAAAAAGTTAATTTTACTATTTTGATCTTAGAAAAAGAACAAAATCTTATGAAGCCTTGATTAAACATTTCATCTCTTGATATTACAAATGATGATAAAGAAAATTTCAAGTTTTATTAATATAAAAACATGAAACTTCTTGAGCTATATAAGTAATATTATTGAATGTTATATAGTTTTGTTAAAATCTAATATGCTAGCTAAAGAAACCCATTGTGATAAGATTTATTGTGTATGAAGTTTATTATATTTTCTTTCTATTTGATGAATAAAAACTTGAAAAATATAATGAGAGTTTCAACTCAAACTCATTCTTTCCTAAATTTTAATAAACTAATTTTGGTTACAATCAACAATGGAAAAAGTTGTGTAGTTATTAATACACTATATATCGAATTATATGTATTATTTTATTTGATAAAATAAAAATTAAAGAAAAGATATTTCAAAAAATTAATTGTATTTGAATAAAAAATAGTAAATAAAATAAATTCATTATTCAAAATCACCTAATTATCACCAAATAATCATGTAGATATGTATAAATGTGAAATGAAAGAGTTCCAAATGAAAACTTTTAGAAATATTTATTAAAACGACTTTTCAATTATAATATTTATTTATTTCTATTAAGATTTTAATGTTATTATATGAAAAAATTTTGAAATTTAGTGAAACTAAAAAAAATGACGAGCAAATATTAAGGAATCATAAAATATTATTATTTCTTCATTTTTCACAAAATATTTATTTTTTAATAATTGGCTACATAAACATATAAAAACAAAATGTATTTTAATTATAACTCGTTATTTAAATGTAATCTATATATTTTATAGTCTTAAAAGAAAATAAAAAAGAAATAATATTTTTGAGTGTTATGTTATTTATTATTAATTCGAAATTAATCTTGCTCAACTTTTTTTTAATTAAAATATACAAAAGTCAATTATAAAAAATATGAATTATATACAAGAGTAACACCTATTATTTAAGCTTTCATTTTTTTAATATATTTATTTTAATATTCATACAATATAAATAGTATTAATCATAAATTGTTTACTTTAATTTTTTAAAATATAAATAGTATTTACTTTAATTTTTTAAATATAAATAGTATTAATCATAAATTATTATTATTATTATTATTATAATGAAACTTTTTCTTTTGGCATTATAAAAGTTTGCACAATTAAATTGAAAAATCATTACATGTTTTTAAAATTAAATAATTTCTTTGTGTCAAATAAACAATTAAATAAAAAACTTTACTAAAAACGAGAGTAAGTAGATCATTTTTTTCATTTTCATATCTACATGAAATTTGACAAAATACAATTAAAAAACCATTATCTTATACGATATATATTCTAATATGATATTACTTATAACATACCCTTTATATTTATTTTAGAAATGGCTTGATAAGGCATACGCTATGATTTTTTTAATGAAAATTATTAAATAATAAGTAAGAAAATATATTAAACTAATGTCTAATTTTTATATAAAATTAAATTGACTTTTTCCTTTTTTTTTTTTATAATTGATTTAAAATTGTATGCGTGGTGATAAAACCTTGAGAGTTTTCCTTGAAGATAAGGATTGAAAAAATCGATTTGAAATTTTAAATCTTAGCATTAAGTAGCCACATGGTCAATTAATTGCCTTTGGAATCTCATTTCTCAGAAAGGGACCATGTAACTTGTAACCTTATAATAAAAAGGATATTTCAAGAAATTCAAAGTTAGTCAAAATTATATATTTATTTTTTAAAAAATTATTAAATATATTAATAATAAAATTTTTAAATTCTACAAACGAGAATGATATATACTTCTTAAAATTATTAAAAATAATTAATTAAAAAAATAAAATATTTATCAATCTCATAACAGCATAATATTTGTGAAATTAAAATTATGCACTAGCGAAAAATGGCAGCCGTAATAATAACAGGGCGAATGGTGACTCCAAGAACCTGGGCCCGGTGAAATCCACCCAGGGTTGGAACCCACTTTGTTGTAGTTTATATGCACGCATGCATGTGTCATCACCTCATTGGTCGGAGGTCCAAAGGGTCCATAAAAAAAAAGATTCTTCTTTTAAAATGCTGACTCTTATCTTTATGGTTGTTTGTATGGATAGAATTATACAAGGCCCGAAAAGTCAATAGGGGAGAAAAATGTTCTCACAAGTAAATTAATTGATAGAACTAATGCACAGCTTGTATAAATACGCCTTGATATGCAAGCAACTAAGGTAGGAGGATCAGAAAAATGCCGAGGGATCAGTTGGTAGGTCTTGGTGGCAGTGGTCCTGGAGGGGAAGCAGGGTTCGTGATGCATAGCTCTGCTGGCCTTCTCTTGCTTTCCATGATTATTTTCTCCCTATCAATTATCTCAATGGTCATTTTCGCTTGTGGTGATGACAACTCTGGAGAGCCTAGCGAAAGAACTGCTGCTTCTGCTGCAGCTGCTGCTGCTGCTGGTGAAGCTGTTGGTGCTGCTGTTGCTGCTGTTGCTGATGCTGGTGGAGGAGGCGGCGGCGGTGGAGGTTGCGGGGGAGGGGGTGGAGGTGGAGGTTGCTGATGCCGAGGATATCTGAATTCCTGTGTTTCTGTTAATAGTTTCGCCAATAATGATAATTTATAAGTCACTATGCATTTTACAACAGAATATTTTTCTGAAAAGCTGGTTTGCTCATACAGATACAAAGTAGTAAGCTACATGTTGCAACATATCCCCTACCTTGTTTTAGTATTTCAATTTTGTCATCAACAACTAAAAAAATTTACCCAACTTCGCTTGAGTTATAATTTTATTCGGTATGAACAAGCAATATATATTTATAAAATAATATCTAAGTGAACAAATTAATAAATTCATTTAATTGGAGCTCCATTGATGTATAAGTTAAAATTAAGTTTTGATTCAAAATTATCTTCATTCATCCGCCCATGAGGAATAATCAAAGCATTTGACTCTTAACACATTACAATATAAAAAGTTAGTCAATCAAATAGTAGATTGGAAACGGGTCAGTTTGAAAATAAATGAGTTGCTTGTCGTAGAGTATTATTCTTGTTAGACTTAAACCTAACTAAAATAACAAAATAAAGGTTCTGCTTCCTTTACATCTAAGTTAAGGTTAAGTAAAAGAAGACTGGGTAAAGGATTGATTCGGAAGTTTTATTTTTCTCCTATTCATGTATGATAGGTCCATAGGTAGATTTTCATCCCCTATATGCTATTTTACATATTCCGGATTAAAATATAAATTGGGAATAGAGAATTTATATCAAATAAGGGTCTAACTCTTTAGTATCTGTTCTTATTTGATTTAATACATTGTAATCAATTATACTAGTGAATAAGATGAAAGTGTGGAAAGAGAGAGATTAGAACCCTGGAAAACAAAAATATACATAACAGTTCCAATGTTACGCCTTGAACCACTTGATTATCTCTCCTACATAATTATTATGGCCAATAACCCAAGCGAATTTAATTTTTAATGATACAAATCAAGAACTTATAAGTTTACAACATTAAAAAATGAATTGGGTACATTAGAATAATCATTAATAGTGCATTCATTCACAATTAATTAAGTGTATAGAACCGTAGATTCATGAATGACTATATTCATGAATACTCAAATTCATACAATTTGAGTTTGATTCATTATTATTTATGTTTTTCAATAATAGATATGAATCTAGATTCAGTATGTTAAATTTAAATAATACTAAACACAAAGTATATATATTCATTCACAATTAATTAAGATCACAAATAGTATGAATTTATAAATAGTTAAGTCCATGAATAATTAGGTGCATATAATTTAAAATAAAAGAATAAAAACATTAGTGAATAGTATCTATGAATCTGATTAATTACAAATCTTTTAATCTTTTAATTATAAATCATTTAACTTAGCCCAATCAATATATTACAAATAAAGACACATGTCATTCAATTAAGTATCTTAATTGACCAAATATCATCTCGTTCCTCCTAAAACCCAAATTGTAGTAAGGTATAGATTTTTTTTATAAGTAAACACAAAACAATAATTTTTAATTTTTAAAATAACTAAGTTTTTTGGCTCGTGATTTGCATAATTAGTCTTTTATTTTCAAAATACTTAAATAATATATATGTGCATATATATATATATATATATATATATATAAACACACACGCACATATAAGTTTTCTAAATTCTAAATATTTCTCTTTAAAAAAAATCTATATTCATATTATTTTATTAAAATAAAAATTAAAAAAAAAAACAAATCAACTAAATTAAAAAAAAAAAGAAATAATCCAAAAAAATTAAAATAATAATCATATTGAAGAAAAATTTATTATGAAAGATAAAAGAAATTATAAAACCTAAAAAAGAAACAAAAATGAAATATTAGTAAAATCTATTTAATTTTTAAATCATCAATTCATGGAATATATAAAGATTGAAATTAATATAATAATGATTTGTTTTTTTTTTTTTTACCATTGATTAAATTTAAGTGATTAGTATAAAATGAAAATTTTTTCAAATAAGGTTGATTTGTATTTTTTAAAAAATTTATTTTCAAATTATTAAATAATGAAATATGAAAACCTAAAATGAAAAGGGATCCACTTAGACAGGTTTAAAACTAAATCAGTTTCACATCTTTTCATATATTTTTATATTATTTATATTTTGTTAATACAATTATTGAGATTTATGCTTTATTCATGTAGATCATGTATACTAAATTTCAAGAAAATTTAAAATGTATACTATTTGTTTGATAATAATAAAATTTTAACAATTAATATATATTGAAAAAAATATTATTTTTTATTGAAATGATAAAAAATTGAATTAACTTAAAATTTTGAGGGGTTCTATTTACACCCCTATTTTTTCTCTTTACCCTCACTTTAAAAAAAAATTATAAATGAAATTATTTAATTATCTTTTCTCACAAGTTTTCGGATATTCATATCTGATAAATTTATAATTTATCAAAATTGGATTTTTGAAAAGATTTATAACTTACTAGAAATGAATTTTTGAAAAATCATAAAACTTTTCAAAAATAGATTTCTATAAAGGGAGAGAATTAAATTTTACGAAAATTATAAAAAATGGATTTTATTAAAATTTTTTATTAATTAGTATAATAAAAACTTAGTATTAAAAAAATCATAAATTTTAAAATTAATAAAAAACGTTAATTTTACTATTTTGATCTTAGAGAAAAAATAAAATCTTATGAGGTCTTAATTAAACATTTCATCTCTTGATATTACAAATAAAGATAAAGGAATTATCAAATTTTATCAATATAAAAGAGCTAAAACTCCTTAAAACTGTATAAGTAATACTATTGAATACTACATAATTTTATCAAAATCTAATATGCTAACTAAAGAAACACATTGTGATAAGTTTTATTATGTATGAATTTTATTATATTTTCTTTCCATTTGATGAATAAAAACTTGAAAAATCTAATGAGGGTTTCAACTCAATCTCGTTCTTTCCCAAATTTTAATAAACTAATTGTAGTTACAATTAACAATGGAAAAGGTTGTGTGGTTACTAATGCACCAAATATTGAAATATATGTATTATTTTATTTGATAAAATAAAAATTAAAGAAAATATGTTTTAGAAAATTTATTGTATTTGAATTAAAAATGGTAAATAAAAAAATTTGTTATTCAAAATCACCAAATTATCACCAAACAATCATGTAGATATGTATAAATGTGAAATGAAAGAGTTTCAAATGAAAACTTTTAAATTTCAATTATAATATTTATTTATTTCCATTAATATTTTAATGTTATTATATGAAAAAAAATTAAAAGTTTAGTGAAACTCAATAAAAATGATGAGCAAATATTAAGGAATCGTAAAATATTATTATTTCTTCAATTTTCACAAAATATTTATTTTTTTAATAATAGGCTATATAAACATATAAAAACAAAATATATTTTAATTATAACTTGTTATTTAAATGTAATATATATATATATATATATATCTTATATAGTCTTTAAAGAAAATAAAAAAGAAATAATATTTTTGAGTGATATGTTATTTACTACTAATTCGAAATTACTCATACTCAACTTTTTTTTCATAATTAAAATATACAAAAGTCAACTACAAAAACTATGAGTTATTTACACGAGTAATACCTATTATTTAAGCTTTCATTTTTTTATATATGTATTTGAATATTCATACAATATAAATAGTATTAATCATAAATTATTTACTTTAATTTTTTAAAACATAAGTAGTATTTAGTTTAATTTTTTTAAATATAAACAGTATTAATCATAAATTACTATGATAATGAAACTTTTCTTTTGGCATTATAAAAGTTTCCACAATTAAATTGAAAGATCATTACATCTTCTTAAAATTAAATCATTTTTTGTGTTAAATAAATGATTAAATTAAAAACGTTACTAAAAATGATAATAAGTGGATCATTTTTTTCATTTTTATATGCAAATAAAATTTGACAAAATACAATTAAAAAACCATTATCTTATACGATATACATTCTAATATAATGTTATTTATAACATATCCTTTATAATTTACTTTAGAAATGGCTTAATAACATTACATAAAAATGAAAATTTAGTGGCTATTTTTTAGTGGTATTTTTAAATAAACACCACAAAGTTTCGTGCTTTATAAGGTTAGTAGCGTTTTTTTATAAAACACCACTAAATTCTTATATAGTGACATTTGTATTTAAAAACGCCACTAAAAATATATTTTTGCGGTATTTGTTGACTTAAACATTGTTATAGACTTTGACTTTTAATCGAAGGGGATTATTTAAGGCATTTTTGGTCAAAAATACATTGAATAATCCAAAAAAAAAATTAAAGAGGATTATTAAAGACGTTTTTTAGCCAAAAACGCCTTAAATAACCCCATTCAAGTTTTTGTAATGGATTATTCAAGATGCTCAAATCAAAATCAAATGTTTGGATGGTTGCTCAATTCAGGATCAAATATTTTAATTTGTACAAATAAGGATCAAATGTTATCGATTTGTAATAATATAGGATTTATTTTAATAGTAAAAAGAATGTGCATCTTACGTGCCATTATAACACATAAAAAAAATGAAACAATTAATTAGGCAAACTCATGCTGATTTGGATTTTTTTGACGAAAAATTCCTTGAGTAATAACGTCATAAAAATTTATGAACAGATTACTGAAGGTATTTTTTATCAAAAATTCTCCAACAAACAATTGAAAATTTTTTTCAAGATTATTCAAGGTGTTCTTGGCAAAAAATACCTTGAGTAATCACGTCATAAAAATTTATAAAGAGATTACTCAAGGTATTTTTGATGAAAAATGCCTTCGATAACCCCATTAAAAATAATACCTTGAGTAATTACATCATAAAATTTTATGAGGGGATTATTAAATGTATTTTTTATCAGAAATGCCTTCAATAACCCTATTAAAAAAATTTTTAGAATTATTCAAGGCGTTTTTAGTCAAAAACACCTTGAGTAATCACATCATAAAAATTTGTGAAGAGATTATTTATGGCATTTTTGGCCAGAAACGCTTTCAATAACCCTATTAAATTTTTTTTTTGCAATTATTCAAAACATTTTTGACAAAAAAATGACTTGAGTAATTATGTCATAAAAATTTATGAGGGGATTATTAAAGTCGTTTTGGCCAAAAATACCTTCAATAGCCCCATTAAAAAAATTTTTCAATATTATTCAAGACATTTTTGGTAAAAAAATACCTTGAGTAATCACTCTATAAAAATTTATGAGGAGTTATTGAAGACTTTTTGGCCAAAAACACATTTAATAACCTAATTAAAATTTTCTTTTAGGATTATTTAAGGTATTTTTGGTCAAAAATGCCTTCAATAATTCTCTTATAAAATTTTATAACGTGATTACTCAATGTGTTTTAGTCAAAAATGCTTTGAATAATCTTTAAAAAAAATTTTAATGGGATTATTGAAGGCATTTTTGACCAAAAATACTTTTAATAATCCATTTATAAATTTTTACAATGTGATTACTCAAGACGTTTTTGGCCAAAAATGCCTTGAATAATTCTAAAAAAAAATTTTAATTGTGTTAGTGAAGGCATTTTTGGCCAAAAATACCTTCAATAATCCCTTCATAAATTTTTATGACGTGATTACTCAAGGCTTTTTTCACCAAAAACACCTTGAATAATCTTAAAAAAAATTTTAATAGGGTTATTGAAGGTATTTTTAGTCAAAAACACATTTAATAATCCCATCATAAATTTCTTTGATATGATTACTTAAGGAATTTTTGCCAAAAACCTTTTGAGTAATTTTTTAAAAAAAAAATTTTAATAGGGTTATTGAAAGCGTTTATGGCTAAAAATTTCTTCAATAATTCTCTCATAAATTTCTATGACATAATTACTTAAAGCATTTTTAGCAAAAAAATGCCTTAAATAATCCCAAAAAAAATTTTAATGGGGTTATTAAAGGTATTTTTGATAAAAAAAATCATATTTTTAATGGGGTTATTGAAAGCGTTTCTGGCCAAAAACCAAATGCCTCCTAAATCATATTTTCACAGCTAATAACATAAAGCAACAGAACTCATAAGGTGAAATGCTTATTGATATAAAAAGAGTTTTAACAAACATTTATAAACCCTTCATAATAACGTAACCCACTATCAAGCATATAAGTTAAGTTTCGAGAATTTTTTTGGAATTGAAAAAGATTATACAAAATAGAAGTATAAAAAAGAACGAGATAAACTAAATTATTTTTCAGTTGGCATCTCTACCATATCCACCACCAATAATTTTATTGCTTTCTTTCAATTTCAATCTCAAAAGCCTAAATTCTCTTCTCAATTGCATATTCTTTGTGATAACATCAACTTCACCAACATTTTTCTTCCACTTTAAAACTTCATATTTCAAACTTTGAACATGACTACATAAAAAATTTTCTTTTTTTCAGCTCCAAAATAATCTCTTTTGCTTTTTCAAAAATTTTAAGATCATGTCATAAATAAAATCCACATACAATGCCCTACAATCACATCAAAAAAATATCAATAAATAAATTTCAGCAAAAACACCCAAAAAAACTAGTAAATTTATAGGCCTACAATCACACCAAGAAAATATCAAAAAATAAATACCAACAAAAATACCGAAGAAGTACCAGCAAAAATACCAATGAAATACTAGTAAATTTATCAAATAATGTGTACATCCATAAAATCTTCTACCATGATTGATATTTGTCTATGAAGTCCATCTAGCTACCTTCATATTGTAGTAATAAAAAATGGGTTCTCTTTCAAAGTCTCATTGTATAAGGTAACTAGCTAAAATTAATTTATATGTGTTTATGTTATAAGACCATCCTCTAAAGACTCTACAATTTTAGTATTTTGAAAAATAAATTCAGAGAAAAACAGAGCATGAGAAAAACTTAACATTTATACCAACCTTGAATTTATACTGCTAGATCAACTGATATTTGAAGAAGACATTGTATTCAAATATTATTTCAACAAAAAATTTTCTCAATTTATGATGAAAAAGAGAAGAAAATAGGAGAAAACCCTAAGCTAAAGCTGTTTCACATATAGAAATGATAAAAAAAAAACCCCAAAAAAATAGAATAAACTTAAAAAACAACCATAATAAGTTGAAGCTATCGTTACACATGGATAAATTAATTTTGTGTCATATTTTGTTTGTCATGACTTTTACACATGGGTAATTTAATGGCGCGTAAGATGCACATTCCTTTTACCATTGAAATAAATTCTACATTATTACAAATCGATAACATTTGACCTTTACTTGTATGAATTGAAACATTTGATCATGAATTAAGCAACCACCTAAACATTTGAACCTGATTTAAGCATTTAGCCTCTAATTTTTAATTGAAAAGAATTATTTAATGCATTTTACATTTTTGGCTAAAAACACCTTAAATAACCCTATTCAATTTTTTGTAAGGATTATTTAAGACATTAAATGCCTTCAATAATCCTTTAAAAAAAATTGAAGGAGATTATTGAAGGCATTTTTTACCATAAATGCCTTGAATAATCCAAAAAAAAAATTAAAATGGATTATTGAAGGCATTTTTAGCCAAAAACGCCTTCAATAATCGCACTTTTCTGCTATTAAATTTCTCCTAAATTTTAAACTTGTGAAATGCCCTTTCTGTTTTTCTTTCCCCTACTCATTTCTTTCATTTTTGCTTATTTTAGGTCGTTTTCTTCTCGTTTTTTACCTAGGCTTCAGTTATTTTGTCATCAATTTTCATTTTTTTTGCTTTCATTTTTACAAATTTCAAATTAACTTTCTTGCATTTTGGGTCAAATTCTTAAACTTTCTATCTGATTTGCTGGGTCAAATCCTAAAATTTTTTGTTTGATTTATTATGTTTCTGCCACCGTTCAAACTCTATTTGCAAGCTCCATTTCAATATTGGCAATTTTTAGGGTTTGGCCTTTCTTTTTCTTTTTTTATCAATTTATTTCATTATTGCAGTTTTGAGTTTGGTTTTATTTGGTTTGTGAGAAAAATTCAAAATAAAACAAAAAGTGAAAGAAATAAGGTTTTTCTCTGAGAAACTTAAAATTGGATGTTGAATTTAGTTACAAACACAAATGAAATTTTAGGTTTAATTTTTTTTTCAATAGAATATTTTTAACATTACTAAAAAATTTTTACTTGTTAATATGAATTTGTTGATTCATTCAAGATATCCTTAGAAAATCATTCTGAAATAGTCTATTATGTTTTTTTTCATCTCATCTTGGTATTTGTTTTGTTTGTTTTTCCAGATTATGGTGTTTGATGAAACGACTTAATCTTACTTGAGATGATTCGTTGTGTATGAAAACCATCAACAACATAAAATAGAGAACCAAAATAAGACATCTATAATCATTTATGATACTGCAAAGTAAAGTATTTGCCATGTACTTAATCTTTTTTTGTTACATTGTAGGTTTCTATATGTGTGAATATTCAATTAAAATTTGTATAAATTTTTTGTTAACGTTATCTCTGTTCTTTTTTTGCATTGTTTAAAAAACATGATATCAATGCATGACACATAATAGGTTTTTTTTTTTTTTTTTTGCATTATAATAGGTTATCTTTGATATCATCTTGTTATTATTTTTTATTTAATACCTAATATAATTAAGTACATTATAGTTCATTTCCATCTAATTTAATTATACAATTTTAGTCTGATAATGTAACAAGTACTAAATGAATAAGAGTTAGATGTAAAAGTCAAGATTAAGTTAATAGGTCATTGAGCAAGCTAGTGACCAAGGTGGAAAAAATCATTCATCAAATAGTAGTGTTCCAAATCTACGTAGTCATCAATTCCATACATTTTAAATTTTTGGTTAATGCATTAAAATAATTTGAATATTATTGCATGTATTAAACTTTATGTTCCATCCATATTAGAACAAATTATGTATTTATAATATTCAATTTATGAATTTAAATTCGTTTTTATTTCTTTTAATATTTTTTATTGAATGATAATAATCAATATTAAAAGAAAATTAAAAAAATAAATTTCTTAATTAGCAGTATTTATGCTTAAAAACGCTGCTAAATGCCAAAATGTACTAGTGCTTTCTACTACAAACATTTCTAAATTCAGTGACATTTTCTATTATAAATGCCACTAAATTTAGCAGCATTTTATGATAAAAACGTCATTAGGTTAGCGACATTTTCCTATTTTCCCTGATGCAAGCAGAGGCAGCACCCTAAGCAGCGTTTTTTGGAAACGACGCCGCTAATTTTTTTGTGACGTTTATAAGCGTTGCTAAACGTAAAAATAAAAAAAAGTTATTAAAAACCTAATCCCCTATAGTATAAGGTATACATTACCCTTTTTAATGAAAATTATTAAATAATAAGTAAGAAAATATATAAAACTAATATCTAATTTTTATATAAAATTAAAATGACTTGTAAATAAAGTGGTTGGAAACCAAATCATATGCACCTTTGACATAAAACATTACTCAAACTATCAATAACAAATTAATATATCCAACAAACAAATAAGTTCAAAAAAGCAAAAAATAATAATTACAATTTAATAAATTGATAATAATAATAATAATAATAATAATAATAATAATAATACAATTGCCAAAATAAAAATGAATTTTATATTTTATTATTACTACAAATAAATAAAATTTATTGTCAAGAAGTGTGCAAACTAAAAATTTCAATTTTGATAGATTTTGTTTTCTTTTCATGAATTGATTAAAACTATCAAAAATCTATCAATTAACAAAAAAAAAGTAATAAAAAATAAATTCACAACTATATTATAAAAAAAAAAGACGAATAACGTAATAATGTA
The DNA here is from genome assembly GCF_002303985.1 of Durio zibethinus. Next base: position 20,142,816 of record NW_019168481.1, read on the forward strand.
ATATCAAATAATAGTTTCAACATGAAACTTGTAAAATATGAGTCAAATTGTACTTTTTCTTTCTAATTAAATTAATGTATAAATTTACTCACCTCATGTAATTCATACAAAAATTTATTGAATATAAAATTTTAAAAACTAATACAAAATAGTACCACATGGATTTTAGAAGAAACCAATAAATAATATAAAATCTTTAACATTTTTCACCAATTTATCCATATAAAGGAATATGTAATTAATAGTTTTTAAGGAAAAATAATAATAAATAAGTGATTACATGAAAATTACACATTTAACTTTAAGATTAAAAATGATTAAAAAAATAAAAATAAATAAGACTAAAAAGTTCAAGAGATTAAAAAAAAATTTTATACAAAACAAAAAACAGATTTATTTTTTTTTCAAATTTTTATCCATTGAAATGAATAGGCCATTATCAATTTCATTAGAAAGATATCTTTATACAAAACTTATAAACATAATTATTTAAATTAAACCCCAAAAATCACTTTAAAAATCTTTAAAATCAAAACAGAAATAATAAAACTTGAACCTTGTAAGGAACCAAAAAATAAATTAAAATATTTAATTTTTCTTACCTTTCATCCTTAGAAAGGGAATACCCTAAAATCACTTTAAAACAAAAAATTAAAACGAGAATTTTATTAATAAAAACTAAAATATAAACTGAGAATTTTTAAACTTTCTCACCTATAGGGTTTTTATAAAGAATCCATTTTGAAGATTTCTTTAAAATTTTTTTCATAAAAAGGACTAAATTGTTGGTAGCTAATTTTTGTAAAAGATAAAAACAATAAAAAAATAAATTAAAATAATAAAAACCTTCAAATTGAAGATTGAAATTTTTTTAAAAAATTAAAATCAATAATTAAAGATATTGATTTTAGAAGAACAAAAAAAATTGTATTTTTAACTTTTAGATTAAAAAATCTTAAAAGAATAAGTACTTAGTTTACAAATAGATTTCTCATAAAAAAATTAAAATAAAATTAACAAAAAAAACTATTGTAGACATCCTATTTAGTCCGGATCCAAACACATTGGGCCTGGTCCAATAAGATTTAGGTCTAAGCCTATTAGACCCGGTTTAGGATCCAATTAGCTGGTTCGAATGGGCTTTTATTTTTATTTTCATTATTTAATATATATATTTTTATTTTTTATTAATATTTTTATTATTTATCTATTTTTTTATTATTTATCTATTTCTTTTATTTATCTAATTTTTTTTTTGTTATCTATTAATATATTTATCTTTTTATTTTGATTAATTTTTGGTTAAGATTAGGATAAAAATATTGAAATGAATTTGGCTGTGATTTGAGAATTGACAGAGTTGAGATTAGATTCAAAGATTGAATCCAAATCTCAGAAAGAGTTGGGATTAATCAGAAACTCTTCTGATCAATCCCTATAAATAGATGCTGGAAGAACAGAAGTAAACACACATAAAAAAGGTAGACACAGAGAAGAAACAAAAGTTAAAAAAAGGATTTTGGTGTGGTAGAATCCCGAGCCAAGTCTCCGAGCTATTTTTCTTCCTCGAGCAGAGCTGAACCGAGTCGAACCACTAAACCGAGCTGTTCCCAAGTTTTATTTTTATTTATTTTTATATTTATTTATTTATTTATTATTATTATTATTAGATTAGATTTGTTTAATATTCTTTTATTTTTATCTTTATTTTATTTTTTATTTTTATTTTCACTTTTATTTTATTTTATTATTTTATTTTCTTTAAATAAAATCTAAAAAATATATATTTTTGGGGAAAAGTTGAAAGTATCAATTTTCCTTGAAAATAAGCTTTCCAAAAAATATTTTTAGGAAAAATGAAATTAAAGTTTTCAAAAAAATATTTTTGAAAAAAAGTTGAAAGTATCAATTTTCCTTAAAAATAAATTTTCAAAAAAGGTTTTTTTGAGAAAAAGTTGAAAGTATCAATTTTCCTCGAAATTAAAGTTTCCAGAAAAATATTTTTGGGGAAAAGTTGAAAGTATCAATTTTTCTCGAAATTAAAATTTCTAAAAAATATTTTTGAAAAAAGTTGAAAGTATTAATTTTTCCTACACAAAAACAGTCATTTTTTCTACTTCTTCTTTTTTATTTTCTTTTTAAATAATCCGACGATGGAGCCTCTACAAGTGAAACGATAGTTTTCTTGCATACTCTTGAGGTGATGGGAGTTTTTCAATTTTCTACTAAAAGTATTAGAGTTAATTAAGAATAATTTCCAATAACTAATTATTTGGTACAATTTTAATGCTTATTGGATAACATAAAATTAAGCTGGTACCCTCTTTTGATGGGCGTTGTGAGGGTGCTATAATCTTCTTCACACGTAACCAAACTCCCAAACCTTGTTCTGGTAAGTAGACTTGAACCTATTCTTTTAGGGACCCTTGAACTTAGGTGTTTCCTGAAAGGATAGATTCCTTAGGTGGCCAATCGCACCTAGATAAAAAAGATTGGTGGCGACTCCCTTAAGTTAATGTCTAGCGATGGATCTCCGGATTTAGACGTTATAACAACTATGAATTCAAAAATCATAATAGTTTTAAATAAATCAAATCATAGCTACAATGAAAAAATTATGAAAACCAATACTTTGTTAAAATGTCATAAAAATGATAACTATTAGCGATAAAAAAAATAATTATAACAACTTGAAATTTATTTCGTAATTTTTTTAAGTAACCTCAAAAACTCTTAGTGTTCAAAGAAGTATAATAATTTAAGATTTGATTCCCAAAATTAATTGCTTTTCTTCCAATTCAGAAAGAAACTTGTCCATAAATTAACTCTTACTGATTATTTGCTAAAGAAAAAAAATGATATTTAATTCAAATAATAATTAAAAAATTAAAAAATTTTAAACAAATCATCATTCTTATAATATTACCAATATACATAATATCAAAATAAAAAATAATATTTTAAATATGAATAACATCAAATAATTTATGAACTTGTCACTAACAATTTAACAATGAGACAAATCCATGTAAAGAGCAACACCAATAATATCTAATAAAAATTTTATTTTTAAAAAAAGTACAAAAACTCAAAATCTACAAATATTTAGTTGAACGCTCATCAAAACAATTATAAGCTATGATGTAAAAAACATATCATCACATATTTACTTTGTCATCAAGTATCTTTCACATGATGGCAAAATAAATCATACTATCATTCACAACATTTATCCTATAATCAATTTTTATTTGCAGCAACATCATTCATGAATCTAATTCTTCAATCAATATGCATAATGATTCCAAAAAACAATATGAATATAAAGCCTCTAAAAGTACAAAAATGATAAAATAAATTAAAAAAATAAAAATAAAAATAATATTACAAAAATTTATTTACGCACCTTTCATCAATTAACATATCTTTGTGTTCACTCGTTATCCAATCATATAATTATAAATATCCTACAATCAACAAACATAAATTTTTATCTTCCGATTATCTATTTCAAAAGTAATCTATCAATTCCAATTAGCTAAAAGTCAAATTTGAAATTAACAATAATTATTAAATTTACTATAACATCTTTATACCATAATTACAAAAAAAACACCTTTTTTTTATAATTTGTCAAAATTATTATTATTATTATTATTATTATTATTATTATTATTATTATTATTATTACATCCTATCATAATTTTAGAAATGTCTCTCTTACTATAATTGATCAAAATTACTATCATGCTCTTTTATTATAATTATTAAAGTACCATTCCTACCATAATTGGTCAAAATTATTATAATACCTATCATACCATACTCACAAAATGCCAATTCATAATAATTAATCATATTTACTATAATATCCTTTTATACCATAATCACATAAATGCCTTTATAAGTGTTTCATAAGAAATTAACATATGGCATTTTATTTCAAAATTACTATAATACTTTCTTATCATAATTATAAAAATACCTCATCTATCATAATTGACCAAAATTATTATAATATCCCTCATGCTATACGTACGAAAATATCTTTCCAATATAATTGACCAAAATTATCATGATGTCTTTTATATCATAATTACATAAATACTCGTATGAGTGTTTCATAGAAAGTTGACATGCAATATTTTATTTTAAAATTACTATAATACTCATATTAAATTACATATTAAATTTTAACATAAAATAAAATTAATCACATATTAAATTATAAAAATACTCTCGACATTAATTTATAAAATTAGGCATGTGGCATTTTATTAAAAACAATCAAAATTAAATGATTAATTAAGTTAAATAATTATAATTTTTATTTAAATAAAAAATTAAATAAGTTATATTTTAAAATGAAAAAAATTAATTCCCAACGTAAATAATAAAATATAAAAACCTGAAATGAAGAGAAATTTAACATATACAAAACTAATTATATAGTTTTACACCTTCTCATATCTTTTTAAGGAACCATGGACAACGAGTTCAAGAACAAGAAAAGCTCCAAGATCAGCTGCGTTTTCCATAAAGAAAGCCCTTTGATGAAGACGACGGTGATGATGACTCTCACGATCATGATCATGATCGTCCATCCAACGGTCATGATTCCTCCAAGGATAGCTGCAGACCCAGCACCAGCACTTGATTTTGCTTTGAATATGTGTTTTCATGACCTTTGTTATGGATGTAATGAACAAATTTCATGAAATTCTATAGGGTTTATTTGTTTTAGATAACTTGTTTTGAATCTGAATATTAATATAGATAATTGGTATGATGAATTAACATGTGATAGCTAACGATGAACTTGACCTAAGTTACAGCTGAACAAAGATTAACGTTTTGCCTAATATTCGGGGATGAGTAGAAATTTATCATTTTATTTGTTTTCTGCTAGATGGTGACCCATCTTTTTACATTTTATTTCTGCTTACTGCTAAGTTAAGTTTGTCCAACAACTCCGTCGGGAGACTAAGGTTATGCTTTGATACATGTAAATAAAAAAAATAAAAGGAAAATGAAAGAAAAGTCTTTTAAAAGAAAGGAAATGACACATTTAGCCTTTGTTTGGATATTTAAAATTAATTAAAAAAAATTCTAACAACCATTGTTTGGATAAATAGTTAAAAAAAAAATTCATTATAATATTTTTTTAATTACAAATTTTTTATATAAACTAACATATAATATACAAATATATCTTTATACTACCTAACTTGTATAAACAAATTTTTTTAAATAAAATTGAGCATTTTTAATATGATAAAATATATTAACTAATTATTGATTTACTCTTAATTTTGTGTATAATTCAATCTTTTAATTTATTCTAACAATAGGCTTGTTTTGTTTTTAAGATTTGAAAAATTATAAAATATTTATAACTGTGATATTATATAAAATACTCATAAAAAATTTATTTTTATAGAAAATATTAGTTATATAATTAAATTTAATATCATAATAAAAATATAGATATAATAATTTTTTTATAAAAATAAAATTTTTTCAACTTTCCTTTCTAACCTTTTACCTAAATTAGCATATTAAAAAAGTGGAGATTATAAAAAAAAATCAAAGGATATTGAGTTTCTATATCTTTTCTTTTTTTTAAGTTAAAAGTTTATTCAAACAAAGAATTTTTCTGTTTCCATTACTTTTCTTTATTTTCCCTTCCCTCGCCTCCTCTCGATCCGAATATAGAGTAAAGGTATGCTTCATAACTCTGTTTTGTACTATGCATGTTGAATAATCTGTTTTGTTAGGATACATAGCAAAACTATGTAATTTGCCTGACATTGTTTCCACTGCTTACTTTTAGGTTCTGTTTGGTAGGAAGGTAAACATTTTAATCTAATGAGAGCTACAAATACATGTTGTTATGTAGCTCAACCGATAGATTAAAACTTTTTCCTTCCCTTTTTTTCTTCTTTCTTACCAAATGGAGTGTTAGACAAATGTGTACAGAACGGAAATAGTGAGATGGAGGTCTCTATCCCAGTTAGCCGTCGATAGGATAGTGGGGGAACCAAATTAAGAACATGTAACTAACCATCCTGAAATATTGATTTCATTATAATTTATAAGTACATTAAGCCAAGAAACAAGACTTTGGTGTCCGGTGTCTGTCCGTATTTCAACAATTCAGATTCAAAATGCCTCAATTTTGGATGTTGGCTTGCTTGACAATGCAGTTTTCTTGGTGTGAGTGTCTGTTCATCTATTTCTTTTTATTGCTTTCGGGTTTTCCCTTGACAGACTCTACTTTGCCTCTAGCATTTGTTTTCTGCTGTTGCTGACTTGCTGTTGCCTACTGTCGCAGTTTATTGATCTATTGAGGGCCAGTGCCGTTAGTTCCAAAGAGTTAAAAGAGAGTGGGTGAGAAGATAGTGGAAGGGAGGGAGGTAGTAGATATGGAGATCAGAAAGAGAAACAGGGTGTTGAGAATATTGACTCAAATTCCATAAGAGATTTGTTTGAGATTTGTTAGAGATTTGTTTGAGATTTGTCAGATATTGCTTGATGGACAAAAAGACTTGCAAAAGAAGAATTCTAAGAGAAAGAGAATTCTTAATAAGTAAGTTTGACTTGTAAGAGAAGAATTTTAAAAGGAAATGGATTCTTAATAGGCAAGTTTAACTTACAGGAGAAGAATTCTAAGAGGAGAGAGATTCTTAATGGGCAAGTTTGTATGGTTATAAATAGGTGAAGTCTCTATAGGGTTAGGTATGACAAAAAAATGTAAAAGAGTTGTAGGGTTTTATGGGATAGACACCCCATAGAAGTATTGGGACTCTACGTCTTATTGGTGTGTGTGTTTGTTTGTGAGTGGACTAGAGGAGACTGAGAGTGTCCACATAGGTATGATGTATGGGAACATATGGGTATGTGTTTGGTTGTGTTGAAAGGGTGCACAAGGATTTGGGTTTGTGTTTGTTTGGGTTGAGAATACTCTATAGGACTAGAGGAGATTGAGAGTGTCTTATGAGTATTGATTGTTGAGTGAGATTGATGATTTGATGTATGTTTATAATTCTCTACAACTAGTGGATCTTTTTTCTCATCCGTAGATGTAGGTCAGTTGGACCGAATCATGTTAAATTGTTGTCTCTTGTGTGTTTGATTTCGTTTCCGCTGGTATGATTGGATTGGAGGCTTTTAGCCCAACACATGGGACGTGGCTTGAGGAAGGGGTAAGCTGTGAGGAGGGGTTAGAAAGAGGCGACTAGAGATTAGTATTAAAAAAAAGGAAGAGGATAACAAAATGGAGTAGGGTGAGAGGAGGTGCGTAGGTGTTAAAATGTGGAGTGCGGGCTGGTAAACTATGAGGTTGCGGGAGAGGATGGATCAGAAGATTGAGAGGATGGGAGTAGGCGGTAATGAAATGGTCTCGGTGGCATATGAAGTGGAGGGCAGATTTCATTGAGGGGTTTGCTTGGTTGCGGTTTTGTGACAAGGGCTTGGTGGTGGGTGTTGGCGGCCGGCAGAATAATGTTTGGTAATTTTGGAAGGGTGAGTGCGAACTTTGAGAGGAATGAGACTGGGGACTTGGAAATGTGCCAATCATCAAAGACGACATTTTCAGTGCAGTGAAAATGATCAAAGATATACTAGTATATTGAGTTTTGTAGTCTGAGTTTAGTTTGAGTGAGTTAGTTTGCACTTGAAGTAGACAAGTTTCAGTTCAATGTCTTTTGGCATTATTTCTGACTCAGAAATGCACTGTTTTTCGAATTTTAGTTTCTTTTTTTCTTTTTGATATTTTGTGCTGATTATTTAAGATGTTTTCTCTCATGCAGATAAAAGTTTCAGTAAATTCTTGTATTTTTAGTGACTTCTTATAAATTAAAGTTCAATGATTAGAGTAAGAATTTTGTGAAAACTTGGGTACTATTCTTTGTATATAAAATGACTTAATTTATGTTTCCCATAACACTCAAGCTTTTGTTGTCAAGGATTTCACGGGAAATTTTGCTACCATTCTCATGCAACTTACAAGACGAAATTTTTCATAAAAAGTTCTGTTTATTATTATTTTTTTTTTTTACCCTTGCTCTCTGATAATGCTTAAATAATTGAATTTTGTGAATGTTATTCTTTTTATTGAATAAATAAATGAAATAATTTTATATGTATATAAACTAATTCTGTTATAATTGTTATTTTGATTTAATCATTTATCAAATCTGTTATGATTTAACTTTTTTTCCATTTAGTTTCTTTACAAAATATCACAATTATTCATAAAAGAATAATAATAGTTAAAAAAGGAAACAATTTTTTTGCTTGGGCTTTTGGTTGGTCAGGCCTTACGATAAAAAGGCCCTTTCCTAGCTTGAGAGTTTGGAGACTAGCTGCCTAACTAACAGTTCACGGCAGTGGCAAATCCGCAATTAATGAAAATTTTTGGAGTAAAAATGGAAACTAAATTATAAGAGAAATTCTTCGATACCAAGTAAACTAGGATAACCTAGATAGACTCGGGAAGATTCGGATGACACGTGCTAGCTGTGTCCTGATAACAGAGCATTACCAAGCAACTAAAAATCTGCCACGTCATCTAAAAAAGCTAAAAAAATAAAAAAATCTCAGAACAGAAATATTTAAATATCCTCCCGAGAGTCCCAGACTCCCAGACATATTCCGCTCGTCTCTTCCATAAGACTTTCTGCTTTACCCCCTGTTTCCTGAAACCAAACTAACAAAAACAGAGTTCTCCTCTGATAAAACAAACCAAACCAAACCCAACAAAAATTCACAGTTTCCTTCTCTTTGGGGAAATAAACAAAACCCTGTTTCCAAGATTAATACCTAAAGCCCAAGAAGGAAGGTTCTTGTCTTCTCGGTACTTCTGGTTCTGCTTTTTTGACAGGTTCGTTTTCTTTCTCTTTCCTTTTACTATCTTTTTCTGATTTTAGTTTTAGTATTATTTGAGTTTTGGTCTTAGTTTTTTGGGTTTAATTTTAAGTTTCCGATTGTAAATTTCTTTCTTATTTGTTTTCTAAGACAATGAAAAAAAAAAATTAGGTCTTGGTTTTTTTCTCTGTTTCTTTTCACTACTTGAAGTTTATTTCGATATTGACAATTTTTTCTCTTTAATTCAACTGCAGATTGTTGAGGTTTAAAACTGTCTAAATTACACTGTTTGTAACGGCTAACTGTTATTTCAAGGGTATTTCAAATACCCATTTTTCCTGAGCCTTTATTTACTGAGACACGGTTGCTTCAAAATTCTGCACATTTGGATCAATTAGACTATGACTTTTGCTGGTGATCAAAATCCAAAGGTGGATACTCCTCTTTCTATGGATTCTTCTAGAAAGAGGAAGAGACGCTGTGGTTTATCAGTTGCTGACACTCTCAAGCTCTGGAGTGAAAAAACCGAGGCCAAACACGCCAGAAAAGCCCCTGCTAAAGGCTCGAAAAAGGGGTGTATGAAAGGTAAAGGAGGGCCTCAGAATCAGAATTTTGTCTACAGAGGTGTTAGGCAGAGGACTTGGGGTAAATGGGTGGCTGAAATTCGAACTCCTAATCGAGGGAAGCGACTTTGGCTTGGTACTTTTCCTACTGCTTTCGAAGCTGCTTTAGCTTATGATGAAGCTGCCAAGATGATGTATGGTGAAAACGCTATCTTGAATATGCCTCATATTTCGGATTCTGACTCAATGGCAACTACGTCATTTTCACAAGCGTTTTCGGAGGCTACTACTACTTGTGCTGGTTCTGACTCCATGACTGCATCAAGCAACTCTGAAATTTGTGGCAAATGTGTGGGTGGTGAAGATCAAACTAGGATGAATACCCACTTTCTGCCCGGTGATTCTGAAGCTCCATCGACGAGTGGTGCAATGAATTGGACAGCGGATGAAATTCAAGGTGTGAGTGACTTCAAAGCTGAGGCGAATAAGAAGGCAAAACCAGAAGATGAATCCATGAAGGAGACAGATTATAGCTGGCTTAACGGATTGGAGTTCATTGACGGTATTCCAATGGATTGTGGAGGGAATAGTGTCTGGGATGGTGTATATTTTTGTACCGAGGATGAGTGTTTTAATATAGATGAGCTTATTGGTTGACTTGTATTTTAGACCTCTACATTTTGTGTTCAAATCTTTTTTAATGTTAGTGAACTAACTCATACAAATCTTTTTCACTGACCCTTGAGTTTGAGTAATAAAGATTTGGCCGTCATTCACTTATGTGTTATGATCGGCAAACAAATTGAGCTACCGACAATTGGATGACTGTCATGAAGAACGAATCCTGATTGCTGTTGACAGTACATAAAAATTGAGCCATCTGCTACTTGTATAAAGGCCTATTAACGACGCAAAGATAAACCCACATAATTTTTCATAGGAGAAAATTTGAAATTCCTCCATGTTAAGTTTAGTAAGGCAAATAGATTTTTTTTAATATACTCTAAAGAAATTGTTTTGTGAAGTCTAGAAATTTTATTATCAGTAAATTTGATAATTTATCATTTAATTATATTAAAATATTTAAAAGTGAAATACTAATTAAATGAAAATAAAGAAGATCAAAACTTTCTGATCTTGTAATAATTAAAAAATAATAATTGCCCCCAATCTAATTCCATCTCTAATGGTATGGTGGGTTCAAACTTCAAAGCTCTATACAACCTATGAGCACAAAATGCTTCCTAGTAATACAAAACACACTTCTACCTGATAGACAGCAAAAGAACACCAAAAAGTAAGTAAACATTTTATGATCTCACTCGGGCAAGTCATGCCCTTATCTCTTCTAACTCTTCTTCATCATCTCCACCCTCTGCTATTGCTTCTTCCTGTAATAGTTAAAAGAAATTAAGTTCCAGCTTTTTGCAATAACAAGTCCCAAAAAAAAGAAAAAAAAAAGGCATGGGGATAAAGTTTTGCATACTTCATTGGAAGTGCTTTCTCTTTGGGCAGGTATCCTCACTCTTTCCTTCTGAACAGCTTCAGGAAGCTGCGCAGCAGTTTCACCGGCTATTTCTGAAAGAACCTTATCAACTTCTTCTTCAGTCTCTTCTTCTATATCTTCCGAATCCAATGCTGTGTCAAGAGCATCATTTATGTTTCTTCAATAACCCCAGCCTACACCATTTATGACAGAGGTGTAAGGTTTTATATGGAAAAAGGAAAACAGAGGCAGTATCTTGAAACAAGAAAAAACTCTGAAAGAAAAGAGGGTAATGGACTTTCCAAATATGTGACATGCAGATGCTTCTCACATGCCACTTCCGTCCCTTATACAAAGGGGATGTTCATCAGTTCAAATATGTTACAATTTTGTTTCTTCACCCCTCTTGGCTGAGCATCAAAACAAGGAATAGCCCTCCTTCCCCTCCAATTTTATATCCATATTTTTTCTCTGAAGAGAGTTTTTGTGTTACTATCAACATCTTCAAAGAAATGAAAGAAAAATCAAACTCCAAAATGTTGTAAACAAACCTTTGGACAAAAGTTTATTGGTTGAAAACTTGTGATTTCAATTGGACATATTCAGAAATTAATTTCCTGACCAAGTTTACTTCTGTGTAACTTTCAGCCAAAAGCACTAACAGAAAACTAATCTTGGGGCGACATAGCAACTCCAAACAACAATAGTCGAATGCCAAGTGTTCTCAATGTGTTAGTGTCATTTCCAATGTATTGAGAAAACAGGCATTCAACAGGAATACAGCTATCAAGGATGATAAATATTATAAAACAAAAACTGGCACATAAATGCAACAAAAATACAAACTTTAAAATTACCTTGGTCATTTCTTTGCTAAATTCTTGCATAATGGCAGCCATTTCTGGAGCTTTCATGAGGTTGTTTACAAGTTTCATGACTTCAGCGCTCTTGAACAAATGACCAACAGTTCGTGCAATTGCTTCAATTCCATTCCAGCATAAGAAAAATTAGAAAGAAAGGTTGGAAAGGAACAGAAGAGATATATTTCAAGCAGTTCTTCCCAAAGAATAAAAACACAAAGGAAAGTAAAAGGCCAAAAAGGAAATCGTTTCCCAATAATACACATTATCTTGACCAAGGCTTTCCCAAATGAAATCTTATCCATCAAGCCAAGTAAAGATTCAAGGGAGATGGAAAGAATTTTGATAACCAAAACTTCAAGCAAGAAAACAAGGCTTTGTTGGTGGAGAGAAGTTATAAGTGAAGTTTTTAAATGCTGGAATAAAGGCGATTCTAGATTGGAAGTTTATGAAGAACTTGAAATGACTAATACTCTTTTATTAAGAAAGAGTCTACAATCAATCAATCTTGCTCTTCTCCAACAAGCGGTACCTCCTTTAATCAGGATACTGAAAGAAAGCTCGAGAATATTGCCATGAATAAATCCTCATTAACTTTTAAAGGCTGAATCCATTGGCACAGAGAGGTGTAGACTTATCTAACAAGGAAAGCAAAATGATTTCCCAGACCATTCTGATATGAAAAATTTTTATCACACTTCTGAGTCTTCAGTGAATTTTTTACCAATAAAATGGTTAAGGAAACATTCAACAACCAAAAACTAGATTTCCATAACCTTTGAAAAACTAGGAATCATAGTGTTCCCTGTCTTTCTACCTATTAAAAAGTGTAGATGCATAGCTTCCCTAAATAGATACTTCAGTAATCATCAACATTCTATAAAAAATAACAATAACGCTGATTGATAATAATCAAAACCACAGTCTGTTAACCATCAAAATTGTTATTCTCATAAAACATAATTTAACTTGCACATTTTCCAAAAGGTAGAAAAATACATTAGGTATGTCAATTTATAAATCTAATACTTCAAAAACTGATATGTTCATGGAAATAAGCACATGCCAACAACATTCTCATCCTACGTTCCAACTTAAAAGTTTCCAGGTATAGAGACATAATACCATTATTTGGTAAACATAATGCAGATATTTCAGATGCATAAATTGTCATACCTACATTTTCTCCAAGGTGCATTGATATTGCATTAAGTTGGGCTTTATTCTCATATAGACGGTTCACAGCTTTTCTTGACATTACAATTTCTTTTGCAAGTGCCTGAAAATATAGAATAAGGATCACCATGTGAACATACATAAGAGAAGATACATCAATAACAAGCCATATGCAAAATTATAGACATACAAGCATGCACACGAAGGGAATAGATAAATATTCTTGTTTATCCAAAAAAAATATATTCACAGACAAAAGAGACATACACTAGGGGCACCCAGGTTTCATTTGATAGGACCCAACTAAACCATGGCCCGTTTCTCGATACTTAAAATCTACATCTTTTCTGTTTTCAGTTTGCAGTTTCCACAAATAACTAGTCAAGAGTTATTCCAGCTTCCTGATCCTAAGTTAAGTTTCTCAACTTTAGAAAACTTGCTGGATGAATACCTTAAATCACAAGTAATGAAAGGTTATAATTGGAAAAAATTATTATAATGAATCATTTCCTTTCTTTTTCACTCTTTATCCAAACAATAGGTGTTAGAATTCTTTTCCTTTCCTTTCCTTTATTAATTTTAATTATCCAAACAAGAGATACATATATCGTTTCCTTTCTTTTAAAAAACCTTTTTTTCCCTTTCCTTTCCTTTCCTTTCCTTTATAAATATTTATCCGAACATTACCTAAGACTCTACTAGTATTACAACATTCAATTAGAATCCTTTTCATGCATGCCCGCTCATCTCATTTAAACAAGCACAAATCCTATCTGCTTCAGCAATTTAAAGACCTAAATTTCTCTAAGTCATAGTAGGACCCAGATCCTTTTACAGTAAACTTAAATTTACAAGATATAGCAAAACAGAAATAAAAAACCTAAGACTAGTTATTAATACATGATAAGAGCTAGATGCTACTTACAAGAAGGAATTTCATGATAATCGGTCAAAAAAACCAAAAGAACAAGTACAGAAATTTACACTAGAAAAGAAAGTTAGTTCAGATAACTTCCAAGCAGTAAGACTAGTATCCAAGAAAGGCAGGAGGTGAAGTGGCAGCCATTTTGGCAACAAGATCAATCAGATTATCTGTGTGCCTTAATATATAACAACCTCTCTTCCTAATCATACCATTCTAACCACCAAAAAAAAAAAAGTTTAATTCCTCAATAAATATGACATGAATCATGATCAATCTATTTAACATTAGTTCCATTAAAAAAATTAACAGAAAAATGAAATCATGAACAATCTATTTAACTGAAGTTCCATTAACAAAATTAACAGAAAAATGAAGATTTTTCACCTAAGCAGAACCCATGTCATTTCTCTTGACAGCTTCTCTAATTGTTTTCTGTACACTTTTCTCCTCTCTCTGGACATCTAAAACAAAAACAACATAAAGTCCCCATCAATTTTCTTATCAGACAATTTAGACCTAAACCACAAAAAATAACAAAAACCCATTATTGTAAACCTTAAATATCAACTACCCATTAACTCAAAAATCTAAATTACCACCAAAAAGCAATCTTTAAAAATTTGCCCAAAAAATTTAAGGAAAGAATATTAACTTGCCTCTAATTTGGCGTTCAATATTACGGCACTCTTGACGAAGCTTTCTTTGCTAATCTCTTAGTAATTGTTGTGGGTTCGGCTTTGGTTTCAACATATTCTTAAATTTATCCATCTTTGTCTCCTCTCCCTGCAAATTACTTGTTTTCCTTTCTGTTCTTTTTTATTTTTTTTTTCTCTTAGCCCAGACAAAAACAGACTGAGAAAATTTTGCTAGGAAAACGCGTGGGATTTTTCTCTCAATGGGAGGAAAGAAAATGGCGTAGAATCAAAGCTCTATTTTTTCCTCTAATTTTCTTTTCCGTGTTTGTTTCCCCAGAATTTTTATTTCCATTTTTTTTAATTTTCTTTTCCTTTTCTATTTTCGGGAAAATACGTAATTAACACAGTTTGCACTTTGGGAACGACGTCGTGTCCCCAAAACACGATGGTCTTTTTTGGAGGGTATTTTTCTCCTTCCTCCCTTGACACAGCAATTTGGATTATGTAGACTAATAAGGCCCCTTTCAGTGACGATTCCAGTGCCGTGGAGTCCTACATCCCGCCCAATAAACCCAGTTAGTGTCGTTTCGACCCCAATCGAGGCTCCAGTGAGGGGCAATCATAATTCTTCCAAGGAATTGTATATATTTATGGGAAAAAATTAAATTAGAACAAAGAAATCAAAAAAAAAATTTATGTTAATTTTTAAATGTTATATAAATATTAATCAATAATCTCTTTCCACTATTTAAAAAAAAAAAATCAACAACAACAACAAATTAAGTATCAAACATTGAAGCAAATACAAGAATGCTTTCAATAAATAAATGAGATCACCCTGACAAAATTAATCCGACTCTGTTTTATGACTCCCCAATATAATTCATAATTTTTTAATAGATTCTACATGTGTGAATAATGATATAATCGTATAAATGTATTGAAAAATAATGGATTAAAAATAATGAAACCAAATCCTATATAAAGTACCAGCAATGAAGCTTGTATAGAAAAACATAAATTCCTGCACTCGTTCATCAAAATAAAAATGCAAAACTTAATTGAATTCATCAAGGAAGATCATGAACAAAAAGTTGATCCTGTAGGTTATGAAGTTACATAAAATAAGTAAATTGCTAAGAGATTATATTAAAATGCCAACGAAATTTAGCAAATATACTCACGCTGTCTTTAGGATTTCATTAGTTCATAATGAGTCTAATACATCAATTTCCTTTTGCTAGCCAATATGTTCATAGTTCGTACTATGTCAAAATGAGAGTTTAATAAGCCCAAGGGCGCAAAGAAAATCCAGGACTGCAACAGGCAGTCAATCTAATGAATATTAATGGAGGCTTTGGATATCTGTAATCTGCAATAAGACCAAAAAATAATTTACAAAAGTCAGCGACAAGAAGCAAGTCCTCCACTGTCTAACAGTCTACATGCCACTACTTCACCATCATCACTGATTATCTAATCAAAGAGCCCATCATCGTGCCAAATATCAACTAGAAAATCTACCATCTCCTGCAAAATATACATCAATCAAGTAAACAGATATAAGAAGTTTCCCAAAACAGTAATAGTTATTGCTCTGTTGTCATGGTATTTATTTATGATGATATTCTCATGGGCGCAGCAATTCATTTAAACCAAGGAAATTGGGTCAGTCCCCTTTTTTTTTTTTTTTTTTGTATATTTAAGCAACTAGAAGGAGGGAGGGTTTCAAATCTTAAACGTCACTACCCCTAAAGAGAGGAAAATAACCGCTAAACCAAGCTTGATTTGTCAGACCAGCCCATTTTGAAATAGTAAAACACTGCCGAACAAGCCTCCCTAGCCCTTAGCATTCAAAAAAAATGATAAGATGGTTAGGATCTATTGATTACTTCTTCTATTGTTAATTCTATAAAAACCGTTCTACTATTTAACTGCAGTTTGAAAGTACACTTACTGGCAAAGGAATTGGTTCAGGAAAAGGCTCATTAGTTAAGAGAAGCTCTTCATATGTTGTGGACCAGCTGCAACAGAAAGTTTTTGCAGTTATCATCCACATGGTATTTGGGCAACTATAAGATAAGGTAACCAGGTAAAATCTATGATATCAAGCAATATCATATAACACATGAGAAAACCAATCAGGAAGAGATATTCTAATTTATTCATAAGATATATTATAAATAATAACCCTTATTTCTATGTAGCAAATTTGTGATAGTTTCCTGTTAAGTTAGATCATATTTATTTTATTTAAACTTACAGGTATCTTGGAGTTTGAGAATCCACATCAAGTAACATCAACAACAGCCCTTTTTGGACAAGAAACCACATCTTTGCACACAATCACCTTATGATAAATATGGCAAACAAAAACAAACAGGTGCCCCCAGACAAGTTATCTAACATTATTCAAACTTCAACAAGGTTTCCAAAACTTTCCTTTTAGCATTGGACAATCATGTAAGAGAAAATGCTAAAAACCTTGATTTTTCAACAAAATGTAGCAGTTAGACAAACCCACATTTACCCCAACCACTGTAGCCCACCCAAACTAGCAAACTTCAGCTCAAATTTTTATTGCACATCTTGAGGAAGAAAAAACTGGCCAGCCAAGTGTTCATACCGATGCCTTGTACCAACAATTTAGTTCTCCCTAACCACTTTCCATACAAATTCCAAGCATTTTCCATTAAATGCAATTTATTATGTTTCTTGTTTAAACAAAACCTTGTTATCAATAAGCATACATTAAGAAGGGCTAGAATATGGAAATTGTACAATAATGATGCAATTCCAACTAGGCCATTTCCAAAAGCATATATGGTGCCTATCTACCCCAGCCAAAATAGTATACAGTCGAGCAATACCAAACAGTCATTACATAGAATGAAAAGAAGATTAACAAACCGGTATACCTTAGAACTGGATCCTTACTGATCTTTCGTGACTGTTGAGATTTATCCCCCACCCACCTTCTTCTGTTCTCATGCCAAGCAATTGCAGCTACATAATGGATTCAATTAGGTTATAACATCATGCTTGAAAAAAGTAACTATAAACTCCACTGAGAAAAAAATAAACTAAAAAAAAATACACCATGAGAAAACCCATATGAAGCGTGGAAAGAAAAACCATAAACAGTTGTTTATTGATCACTTCAGTCTCATTTTATTTCTAAAAATATTAAAATATAAACAATACTGTAATCAAAGAATTTTTATTTAATATCTTTTAGATATGCTTTTGCATCCAAACATGCTTGTAACCTTTTTGCTACCACAAGCAGAAAACAAGTAGCAAAAGCACCAATCAAACGGAGCCTAAATTATGTATAAGCGCCTAAGTTGTAATCCTGCAGTTTCTTTTGAATGGTGCCATCAGAGAGTCAGTACCTCAGTTTTTGGTGATAGAGAAAGCAATGGGCTCTGCAGGCTAATAAAATAGAGATAGGACAAGATCCATAATGTCTGATGATGAACTATCTCTCCACTTTCAGGAAAATCTAGGGATTGACACTATCTTTGAAATGATAAAGTTATGCATCGGATACTCTCAGACAGCAAACCTAAAGCGCATTGCACATTAATGTTGACTTTTCCCACAACTCACATCTAACTGGCAAACCATAATTACAGGATAGTACATCAATAAATTAAGTTCTCAAGAAATTGTAAGTAGAATTGACTAATAATGTAAACCTATAATGAAATTTCTTAAAGTGATTGCAAAAGTGGGAAAATACCTAAAATGAAACACTATTATGACTCATTTAAAGAAAGGAACATACCATGATTTACAAATACAGAAATGCTTGCATCTTTTTCTGCAGGCTTTTTCTCTTTATCAGCACATTTTGGACACTCAGATGGTTGTTTCTCATTTGAACAGGAATTTCCAGCATTGACCTCCATCTCCAAACCAAATGACCATTCCCTTTGGCAATAGTTAAAATACTAGTCAACAGTGTTCCTCTTAAGTTCCCTGATAATTTATTCACTAAATTTGGAGAGGGCTTCAAGACCACTGTTATGCAAAAACAAGATCTTTTTATGCAATAAAAAAATTTTAAAAAAAAAGAAAAGAAATTTTCAGCATGAATATGGACCATTTAGAGCATATAACTCCACGAATTAAGCATGTTAATGTTATATGCCATAGAATACATAACAATGTATTGCGACATGATATGTTTTTAGGTAAATCTATTTTTACATCACATATATCTGACACCTTATCAGTTATTTTTTTCACCTTTATTTTAACTTTCCTGATATACTGAGGAATTGAAACATCTTAAAACATTCATAATTACATATACAATATTAGCAATCAAAGCTAAGTTCTAGATCATCAACTTCCTTTTTCCCCTAGTGTTTATTTGTTTCAATCCAACATATTGAGATTATCCTTACACACACAAAACAAGAGCATGAATTTATGTTTAAAGAGTGAGAGTTCAAAAAATAAAAAATCCTATCAGTATGGAACTCCTCAAAGGACATTTATGTCTGTTACGTGCAATGTGGAATTCAAGAGCCCAACATTACTCAAGTAGAACTTATAAGAGAGTATAGCGCTAGCATGTCTCTATAGATAGTATATCCATTAAAATGAATCAAGATCTGGCTGATTTACACAAAATCAAACTATGAAATCTGGAACAACCCTCCAATTCCAGAAAAACAGAAAGAAACAGTTTTGCCATATGTTTCAGCATTGGTACCATATAGAGAAGCTTAATGCTTAACCCTGTATGACATAGCACAGATTGTCTCCCCCAATAGAAACCCATATATCAATTACTTCCCATGAACCAAAAACAAAAATCATTGCCATAAAATCCATCAAGTTCTTGGTCCTAGGAGCTCAACAAAAACATGAATGGATTCCTTAATAATTCCATGAAGTGTCCTCATTCAGAATCTAAAATTGTTGAGAAGACAAATTGAAGAGAAGGCAAAAACCTAAAGAATCTTATCTTGTTTAAGACATTAAATGGTAGTAGATTTTAATAACCTTGACCATAAATATGTACTCAAAAAATACATTCCAAATTCCTTGCTTTTCAACTTAGAAATCAGCTATAATAACAACATGTGTTCTACAAGAACATTAAAGAAAAGAAAACTCATATAGACAAAAGATTCATAAAAAAAAAAACCCAAAAAACCCATACTTTACAAAAAAAAATTAACGATGCATTTGGCCATGAAAAAGAAAAACAAAAGAAACCAATTTCAAAATCAACCAATCCAAACAATAAAACAACAAAAAAAAATAATAAAAATGAAAAAAAAAAAAAAAGCAATAAAAGAGAAAGTAAAAAGGCCGTACCTTTGGGAAGGGAAAAATGTAAAGTTAGGATTCTGGAAGATGTTCTATGTAAAGAAGTTTAAAAGGACATTAAATTTAAAAAGAGAAGAAGTCATTTTCTTTTGTATGTTTTCTTGTTTTGTTTGCTTACTGTTTTGTTTTGTTTTTTTTTTGTTCTTAGCTTTGGTTTGGTTTTCGTTGCGTTTGCACAGTTCTCTGTTTTTATTTTTCTCATGTTTCTGTTTCTTGTTTTCCAATTTTATTTCTTTATCTATGCTGACGTGGAATTTGGGAATGGATAAACTGTTGTGCCGGTGAAGTGAAAATAACTGGATTCTTTTCATTGCACCTCTAAAAATTATGTGTCATCATTGTCCGAGCTGTCACCGAAATAAGAGTAATTTAAAATTTTTATTCTTTGATAGAATAAACTTTAAACTTATTTCCCTTGAAAGGGTAATTTAAACCAAATTAATGCCATGTCAGCCTTTTATGCTTCTTTTTCGCTCTTTATTTCAGCATAAGAGGGAACCGAATACTTGGACGCTAGTCATACCTGCCATCTGACGCTCTCTCACGTACTAAAGAACAACTCCCTCCTGTAGGCAGGCAATGGAGGCTATTAGAGAGGGAATGAGCAATGCTTTCTTGGATATCATAAAGGAAGCGGATCTTTATCTGATTTAACTGAGGGGATTTTTCCTTGTTCAGATTTTAATTAACGAATTTTACTATCATAGATCTGTTACAATACATGACTTCCAGCGTGTGGACTTGATAATTTATCTGTACAAACTTCATGTTTTAATTTACGCACTGAAGAACGAACCTATCATTAATTAGTTGGAGGTTTTTTTTCTTTTTTTTGTGAACAAAAGGTACATAAAACAAAAGTCAAACCCCAGCAGGGGCTTTACAAAATAATAGCTCTGGGAAACTTGATTCTTATTACATCAGCCATTAACAATGGAGATAAACTAGAAGGAGATTCTTCGAACCACACAAAGGTGGAACCAATGGAGGGCCCGATTTTATCCAAGTGATCAGCACAAGAGTTGGCCTCCCTGAAGATGTGTTGATTTTTGTAATTGCGGATGCGTCCCAGCAACGACCGACAATCATCAACAATAGACCAGTAAATATGGGAAGAAGAAACACCATTAGAAACTAACCTTAAGACAAGTTCAAAGTCAACTTCCACAATCAAGTTGTCAAATCCTCTGTTAATAGCAAAGCGGAGACCCTCCCTAAGCCAGAAAGTTTCGCACATAAACTGGTAGTGATCCCAAGCTTGCAAGAAAATCCTCCCATCCAGTTTCCAAGATAGTCTCTAAACACACCTCCAACTCCAGCTCTGCCAGGATTACTTTTAGTAGAACCATCAGTGTTAAGTTTGATAACGTTTTGAGGAGGAGGCGTCCAGCCAATGTTAACTTGTGTAGTATTTGGTTGGATTTTCAGGTAACTGATGGCCCAAAATTCCTTGACAGAAGTTTGGAGATAGTTGTACCAACAGTCAAAGCTTTCAGGAATTTCCTGGAGGATAAGCTTGTTCCTTCCCTGTCAAAAAAGCCAAATAGCAAAGGGAAAAACAACTTTCCAAGGGCTATTAGAAGTAGTTGACTCCACCATAGAATTGCAGTTGACAAAGAGACAGTTAACAAAGTCCATATTGAACGAAGGGAGGACTTAGGAGGAATATGTAAAGCATCCCAGAACTCTTTAATCTTTTCACAATCTCTAAAACAGTGGCCTGGGGTTTCATCTTCCGTATTACATCTCAGGCAAGTAGAATTAATATGCATTCGTCGCTAGAAGAGAGAGTCCTGAGTAGCAATTTTTTGGTGTTTACATAACCATAGGAAGTGTTGAGTCCTAGGCAAGGTGGAGGTCTTCCAAATAACTTACCAGCTTTTATCCTTTCCCCCAGTAGAGCTCTTTAGCATCTTACAAGCAGAGTTAAGGGAGAAATAACCAAATTGAGAGAATTTCCAACTAATGGTATCCTTATTACCACTTCCCACTTGAATAGGAGCAGCAATGATCCTTTCTTGAATTTCATCCGGGATCTGCGCACTGGCCAGATCAAAATCCCAAGAGCCAGTGCCATTAGTCAAGCTTTTCACTACCAAAGTTTCATCTTGAGGCAGCCAAGGACAAAAAATAATAAAGGGTCCATGCCAGTCCAATTATCCGACCAAAATAAGGCTTGATCTCCCGATTTGACAACTCATCGAATCCCCTTTCGAGAATAAAAGTTACTTTGCGCATGCCTGACCAGATGGGAGAACAGGCCTTCCTAATGAATTCGCCATTTCCTGAGTATTTTGGCCTTGAGAACTTTGGTCCAAATACTCTCTGGCTTATTAAGGAAACGCCATCCAAGTTTAGCTATATTAACCTCATTGAGAGTTCTCGGAGGCCTAAGCCTCCTTCTTTAGGCAAGGTCACAGTGTCCCAATTAACAAAATGCATTGTCTTATGGTTCTCTATCGATCCCCAAAGAAAGTTTTTGCTAATTCTATTGATTTCTTCACATATGCTAACCTGGAGATCAGCTCATTGCATGTAATTCATTGGAATGGCATTGACAATAGATTTAAGAGTCATAGTTCTCCCAGCAAATGAGAGCAGGGTGGCTTTCTAACCCGAGAGTTTCTGCTTGATTTTGTTAGCAATGAATCTGTAATTGCTTGCTTTCCGTTTATCGGATAGAGGAGATGCCAAGTACTTACCAAGATCAAAAGAATAAGAGATTCCCATAATGCTGCTGAGGGAATTCATCATTGCTCCTTCCATATTCTGAGTAAAGAACAATGTGGACTTGGCCAAATTGATGGTTTGCCCAGAGATTCTACAAAAATCCCTTAGAACATTCCGCATTGCATGACAAGTTAGAGGTATTTTAGAAAAACAAAAGTTGCCATTAAAATATGCCCGTTGCTAGGCCGAACTTGAAAAAAGCATTTGCAAAAGGCCTTACATGAACAAAAGTATGTACATGACTTAGCGATTGGATAATTCCAAATAAACCAACTGAAATAGAGGAGACAACCACATATATCGGCGTTAGTATTGAATTGCTAGAAAATTTGAGAGTAATCATATGATATTGCATCAGGTCATGACTGGCTTGCTTGATTAAAATTTTCAAAATTAAAACTAACAACATGACAAAAAGGGCTTCAAAATGCCAACTAAACAATTCCTAATTCAACTAAGTACTAACAAAATGATAAAATTTATGAGGTTAATTTAATATAAGAAAATTTGAAACTACTCTTTTATATTCCTCTTTGTTTGAGATTTGCTCAAACCAATAAAAATTCTTCATGGATTAACATTAAAACTCAATGCAAATCATCAAACCAACCCAATGTAGAACCTGGAAAAAAAAAAAAACTACTCAGATTTTCTGCCAAAAAGCACTATCCCACCTGTAACAAGCCGCTGCAATACTTATCTATTAGATATCGGTTAGACAGCAACAGAAAAGAGGAAATGAAAAATCCTTAAATCACCGGCTCCTATTAGATATGCAATATAACTTACGAAATAATGCTATAGACCCCAAGAAATTGCAGTTCGAAAATGTCATTTAACAAAATAAAATGATGACATTCCATGTAGCTTACTGCATACACCATATTATATGACTATTTTACTCGAAAAATTATGATAACATGTAAAAAACTCTACTATTAATAACGTCTAACACAAATATGTATTTGCCCAATCATTAATAAAGTGTCTGTACATCTGAAACTATTTTAAGTCACAAAAGTGCTGCAAAAAGGCAAAATGGACTCAAATTGCTAAGCTAAAAAGAGTTTTATATTAACTCATTTGACAACAAAGTGTCTCATGCCTAAATTGTATCCTAAGATAATAAACTAATTAAACATAAAGCATCGCACTTTAATCTAGGTTAACGTTGGGGGTATTTAGTAGTCCAAAGGTCATAATGTATTTTTCTTCGTTAGGAGCCCTTAACAAATAGCCAGGGGCATTTTGGATATTTGTGTCAACTTGATATAATACTTAATACCACATCAGATCAATCACATCATTATTGTCCTCCATTAGCCCACTACCTCTTCTCTATAAATATAAGCATTCAGGCACTATCTTAGGTTTCATTTTGTCTTAACCCTTTATCTTTCTCTTCTTCCGACTTCATTCATCTTGATTTTTAACTTGCAAATCAAAGTGCAAACACAAGGAACGCACCCTGCTTTTGCATTTGACTGCTCTTTTCTAGCTTTCTGTCTTTCAAAAATATCCTCACATTGGAGCTTGGCACAAACATTTAGCACACCAAGTAAGGGATTTCTATTCATTAATCGACATAAAACAAATGCCACCTAGGAAGAAAACTTTGGAGGAGGGAAAGACGATCATTCTGGCCGAAATGAAAACACACAATAGCCAAGACTCAGACCGACTTACCTCACAACAAGCTGGTCCAATCATGGAGCAGTTCCAGGCTTTGACCAAGTAGATACAATCTTTCAAATAAATGTTACAGACTATAACCCCACCCCAAACTTCAAAGTTTCCCGACCTAGTTACTTCTGGCGGAGAAGCTATCAAAAGGCAACCAAGCTATAAAGAAGTGGAAGCCTCTTCGACCTCCAAAGAAGAAGAGCATGACACTTCTACTCACCACTAGCCCAGTCACAACTCAACACATGCCACAACCTAAAAATCAAAATAAACTAACCCAAAACCCTAGCCAAACAAAGATTTAAAAGCTTAGATGCAAGTTATAAAGAAAGAGCTAAAGATGAAAGCAATGGCTTTTGAAGACGAACCCAAATTTTTAAAGACAACGCCCTTTACCAAGGAGATCGATAGAGCTATGCCTCAAAAAAAATTCAAAATAACAACCTTAGAAACTTACGACAGTACTTTTGATCATTTCGATCATTTGAAATTTTATAGAACTAACATGATGATATAAGGTATAGATGAAGCTCTAATATGTAAAGGCATTGCTACAACCTTTAAGAGCACAACCTAGTCCTAGTCTAGCAGTCTAAGACTGAGGTCAATCATAACATTTAAAAAGCTCAACCACTCCTTCTTGTCCTGATTTGTAAGTAATCAAAGAATGAACAAGACAACATTAAGTTTAATGTTAATTCATTAAGGTCATAATGAATCTTTAAAGAACTATGTCACGCGTTTTAACGTGAAAGCTTTACAAGTGAAAAACCTAGAACAAACGATCACCGTAGCCACCCTAACAAGTGGACTCTGCAACAAAGAATACCGCCTAAAGCTTACCTTATTATTAGAGCCACCTAAGACTTTAACGGATTCCTACTTGTGGTTAAAAAATACATAAATACTGAAGCCACAATAAGAAATAATCGAGGTGAGAGAGGTTCATCCCTCTTTTTCGATCATAAAAAATGTAAAGATTTATATGATTATCCCCCAAAAAGAAGATGATATAGGGTTAAAAACCCCATCAGAGAAAAGAATTATACTACACTGAATACCTTTCGAAAGAGGATTCTTATGCAAATCGAAAGGAATTTGGAGCTCAGATTGCCAAAACCACTAAGGCAAAATACGAAAAGGGATCTGACTAAAAGATAGGCCTTTTAAAAGGACATAGGCCACAACATCAAGGATTGTGTTGACCTCAAAAATGAAATTGAAGCTTTGATTAGAAGAGATTAACTGAGGAGATTTATGGACCAATGAAGATAAGGACAAATCATATTAAATTATAGAGAAGATCAAAGAAAGAGGATTTTTATGCAAATTAAAAAGAATTTGAAGCTCAAATGGCCAAAGCCACTAAGATAAAATACGAAAAGGGATCTGACCAAAAAATGTGTCTTCCATAAAGATATAAGCTACAATACCAAAAACTGTGTTGACCTAAAAAATAAGACTAAAGCTTTGATGAAAAAAAAGTAAGTTAAGGAGGTTTGTGAACCAACAAAGACGAAGGCAAACCATATTGGATTACAAACAAAACTAAAAAGAGCCTACAAAAAAGAGAAAAGGTAGGCTAGAAGAAAATAAAAAAAGAGAAATATGATAAGATAAGCAAAGATATAAAGAAGGCTGAGCTAACAATAATAAGTCAGTCGCTGAAGTGATTAATGTTATTATAGGAAGGAGTTCAACCTCGACCAAAAAAAAAGTCCAACCTAGGTATGATCATGGCCATTGGCTCTTCAGTGAAGAAAGAAAAAAATAGAAAGATGAATCGATCTCATTCAGTTCAAAAGATTTGGAATGAATTCAACACCCTTACAATGACGCTATAGTAATTATAGATGTAGTGTATAATTACATGGTTAAAAGGATCATATTTCATAACGAAAGTTTGATCAACATTATGTACTAAGGCACCATGAAGAATATAGGAATCAAGAAAGATTAATTACAACCAATCATTATAAACCTGATGG
Organism: Durio zibethinus; assembly: GCF_002303985.1. The sequence continues at coordinate 20,169,079 of NW_019168481.1, forward strand.
GATTTAGGAATGAACAGGTAACAGTGAAAGAAACTATCAAACTACCTATCTTTTTAAGAATAAACCAATGACAATCACCTCAATCATAGATTCATGATAATAGACATCTCATCCACCTATAATATAATATTGTGTCGACCTAGCCAATCTATTATGCAGCTCATAGTCTCAATTTCCTATTTTAAAATAAAATTTCCACCTTCTCACCAAGTTGAAGAGATGAGGCGAGACCAATCCATGATATAACAATGTTACATCATGATAATGAATAAGAGGACTAGAAAGTAGATTGACAGCCCAATTGAAACCAAGAATGCCGAAAAAGAAAGACAATCAATAAAAATCAAGAAGCAAGAAAATAGGAATAAAAACTTATAACATAAGATCGACTTGAAAGAATCACGCTCTTAAGCCGCTCTAACTCTTAAACTCCAATAAAAGATACACCTTTTGTTTCATTTTTTAAAGTTTTGAAATAATTTTGAAGGTGATCGAGCTCTTAAGTTGATACAAATATTTACATGTCATTTGGACCGAGTTAACACATATTCCAAAATAAAAATTGAAATAAAAAATGCATTCTATTCAGCCATATGTTTTGATCACTTATCAATAACAAACTAATCGTCACGTTGAGATCTATTTTCATAGGAAATGATCCCAATCTAACTGAACAGAAAGAAATAATTAACCAAAGACCTATCCCAAATGAAAACTAACCTGAGTCAATAGAATACCTTGTGTCTATACCATCTTGGAAAAATATTCCTAAAAAACACATGTAGATCGAAACTAAACTTGAACACAATGAACAGTTAATTCAACTTTTGAGAAATAACGTCAACCTATTTGTAAGGACATTATCTAACATGCTTAGGATTGATACCAATGTGATGGTCCATAAGCTGCACACTAACCCGAACATAAAACTAATTTGGCAAAAGAAAAACACATTTGCCCCAAAATGATAAAACATTATTGAAAATGAGTTCGACAGATTATTACAGGCAAACTTCATTAAAAAGGTTTATTATTTTGAATTGATAACAAATGTGGTCATGATCAAAAAATATAGTAAAAAATGAAATATGTGTGTTGACTTTATCGATCTTAATAAAGCATGCCAAAATATGGTTTTTCTCTCTCTAACATAAATCAGTTAGTAGATAATAGTATCAAGCACAGCCTTTTTAACTTTATGGATGCCTACTCTAACTATAACCAAATCAAAGATTTGTAAAAAGATGAAGAGAAAATAGCTTTCATCACTAAGAAAGGCTTTTACTACTATAAAATAATGCCCTTTAGCTTGAAAAATGTAAGGATGACCTATCAAAAATTAGTCAACAAAATTTTTAAAAATCAGATCAATGTAACATGAAAGTATATGTGAACGATATGATAGTCAAAAGTAAGAGCTTGGTCGAGCACTTGAAAGACCTCCAAAAAACCTTTAACACCTTGAAAAAATACAACATAAGGCTTAACCCAAAAAAGTGCGCCTTTAAAGTTACATTAAGCAAATTTCTTGGCTATATGATCAATAAAAATAGGATAGAAGTGAACCTATAAAAGGTTCTACCAATCTTGGATATGAAAACACTAACATCAGTAAAAAACATGCAGAGGCTAACTAAAAAAATAGCTGCTTTGAGTAAGTTCATTTTTTAAAATTTTCATAAACATCTTTGATTGTAGGTAGACCTTTCAATGTCATAAACCATTCGACAAACTCAAAAAGTTCTTATATTCTCCACCTATCATCTCTAACCCAAGGTCCAATGAGACTTTGTATTTATATCTGGCTATCATAGACTGGCTATCAACTTAGTCATAGTTTATGAAAAAGAAAAGAAACAAAGATTGATCTACTTTATGAGTATGGTACTGATTTAGGTAGAGATGAATTACAAAAAGATAAAAAAAAAATAGCTTATGTAGTTGTCACATCAGTCAAAAAACTAATATCATATTTTTAGCTCACACAATTCATTGTTGACTAATCAACCACTAAGACAGGTCTTATAGAAGCCAAAATTATCAGGGAGATTAATTAAATGGACAGTAAAACTTAGTGAATTTAACTTGCACATATTTTTCAAGTCGACCCTGAAGTCCTAAGCACTAGCAAACTTCATTATAGAGCTCACGTTAGCCCATCCTAATAAACAGCCCAGGAAGAATAAGAAAGTTACAAAAAAATAAAAATGAAAACTTTTTATTAATGAATTAGCCACAAACCATGGCGTTGGAACCGACCTCATTTTGATCAGCCTAGAAAGATTACAGTATCAGTACAACCTGAGGTTTAGATTTAAGACATCCAATAATGAAGTAGAATATGAGGTACTGATAGTTGGTTTAAGATTAACAACCAAGCTAAATGTTTAGCATATAACTATGTATATCAATTTTAAATTAACGGTTGGTCAGATAAATGGTGAGTTCAAAGCTCGAAAAGAAAGCATTCAAAGATACTTGGATAAAGCACTAACACTCATCATCAGTTTCTAAAAAGCCAAGGTAAAGAAATACCAAGGTTCGAAAACTCATTAGCAAACTCCCTATCCAAACTAACCTCAAAAAATAATGATAAAAAATTCAAACCAAGTCCTAGTAGAAGAAATGGTACAAAAAAAAATTGAAAAAAAGCTCATAGGACAAATTAAGGAAAAAAATTGGATGACCTTGATCAAGACATACTTGACAACAAAAGAGCTACCCAAAGATATGGTCTAAGCTAAAGCATTAATAAGAAAAGCTCATCAATACACTATGATTAATGAAAAATTGAACAAAAAATCTTTTAACCTGATTTATCTAAAATGTGTGGGTGACAAAAAACAAACTACGTCTTGAGAAAAATCATAAAGGAATATACAAAAATCACCTTGACCTCGACCATTTGCCTACAAAGTACTCAGGCAAGGTTATTACTGAGCCACCATCAAAAGAGATACGAAAGACCTGGTAAAAAGATATGACAAATTTTAGAGGTTCATCCACGTATAACACCTCCCATCGACCAAGCTCATTCTCATTATCAGCCATTGGATGTCATTGGACAATTCACCCCAGCTACAGGCCAGAGGAGATTTATCCTATTAGCACTAAACTACTTTATGAAGTAGCTTAAAATTAATGTCTTAGCAATAACAACGAAAGCCCAGGTCAAGAAATTTGTGTGGTAAAACATAGTCTACATGTTTGGCCTACTTCGATCCATAATAACGAATAATGGTAAACAATTCAAAAATTCAAGTTTTAAAGAATGGTGTTCAAATATTCATATTGACCTAAGATTTACATCGATCATCCACCTTTAATCCAACATACAAGCCGAGGTCATGAATAAGACAATATTAGAGGCCTTGGAAAAAAAATTAAATGAGACGAAGGAAAAATGAGTCGATGAACTCCTCGAGGTACTATAGGCCTTGAAAATGACCATCAAAATTCCCACAAGAGAAACCTCTTTCCACCTGGCATTTGGAACAAACGCTATAGTATTTGCCAAGATCGATCTTTCAAGCTTAAGAGTTAAGTTAGAGTTAGAAGAAGAAAATGAAGAGGCTTTAAAGTTGACCTAGATCTAGTTAAAGAAAAGAAAAACATAGCTTTAACATGAATAGTAGCTTACCAACAGAGGGTATCCAATTATTACAACAAAAAAGTTTGATGTAAGAATATTAAGAATGATGGCATGGTATTCAAGAAGGTTAAAGCCTCAAGAGTTGATAATTGAGACAAAAAGCTAGCTCTGATCAGGTAAGGATCATATATGGTTAAAGAGGTCATCCATAATGCAACTTACAGATTATAGGATATGAACGACAATCGTCTGTCAAGGATATAAAACATGAACAATTTGAAAGTATATGATCAGTAGCTCATATTAAATCAAGTTCATACTTGTAATCCAAAAGTTAATAAAGTTATGATGATCTCATTCATTGATCAACCCAAAAACAATGTTTTTCACTTGATGTGTTTGACCTAAAACTTGAGGCTCAAACATGATAAAATCCATCTTAGTTTTTGAACTGAGGAATAAACTGACCTAATAAAACATGATCTAAGGCTTTAGGTTAATTTTAAACCCATACAAGCTAGGTTGTTTGAGTTTAAACTTGTATTACTCTAATTAAATCAATTATCTTAAATTGTCCTAGATAATCTTACAATACTTAAGTTGTGAAGTCATCTTGTAAACGGCTATCCAAGCTCAATCTTGAAAAAATTTAGACTAAATAAAACTGAACTAAAACTTTGGAACAAAATTTTATAAATTTCTCATTAGTAATCTCAGACACGTCTACAAATTGGTTAGGCTCATTTATTATCTCCTAGGCCTCAACCTCAATATCAACTTTGACCTCGGCCTCGATCTCATCATCTTTATTTTATTTTTATTTTTATTTTTGAAAGCAGAAGAAAAGTAACTTTCAATTTTTAATAGAGCTCCAACAATCAATAAACAACTTCTTATTGGGGCAAGCTGTAACGTAGTACCACCTCTTATTACTGGATGTTTTTTAATAGAAAAAAAATTTTTGAATAAAAGGAGATCGAAAAAAATATCTAGTGTTTACAAAGAATAATAAAGCATATTATGTACCGTATAGAGTTAAGGATGAGATAAGTAATAGTTAAATTATAAGAATTAAAAATTGATACAAATAAAGAATGAAGTGAGAACCTCAGACCAACCATGAATCAATCTCAATATACCTAGAACTGATATGGCTCTAGTTTATCGGTGACCTAATCTAAGAAATTTGGCATTAATATGCTATATTCCTATTTAGGAAAACAAAAGTTCATCATTAGAGCACAGATATGATGAGCTAAACACATATTAGGGCAATCCTCGATATTGGCCATGCCTTTCAATTCTCTCATCACTTTCTTGGGGGTCATACCGAAGTTGTAGGGAATATATATAGAAACCTCGACCAATTCATCCTACTCTAAGGAACTCTTCTCCTCATCATCATCTTCCTTATCAGAGGCATCTTCTTCTTTCTATTCCTCTTTGGAACCCTCTTCGTTGCTAGAATATTCACTATCAAAAGACTCAGACTCCTGAGCAAAAGTAAGATTCCAAGATAGAAAAGCAACACAACTTCAGGGGAAAAAAAGACCTATTAGGAGAAAAGGTGATGTCAACAAAAGTTAACTGAGGAGGAATAAAAGAACAATGAAAGCATTTATGGGTAGGAGAGCACAAAAAAAAAAAAGTTAATGAGACTAGACCCTAAAAGAGAGAGTAGCCGAAAATGAGGAAAGGTTAGCCATAAAAGATAAATCGACTTAAAAGACAAAGAAAAAAGGTCAATTCTCTAAATCAAATTTTATTTGAGCATATGGCTCTTCCGTGCTTAAGACCTGCTCTCTTCTTGCCCAGGCATTCTTATCATTATATCACTATTTTTCTTGGTTATGAGGTTAAGCTAGTAAACGTTATTGTGATAATCCCAACCTATGATAATTGGTAGGACTAGGTCATCGTCATTTTACTAGAGCTAACCCCTTAGGCTTTACCTTGAAACTTTTGATCTCCCTAGAGCTAAAACTAGAAGACATGATAAAAAGAGAATGTACTAAGGAAAATGGAGAAAATGAATAAAAAGAAAAAAACAATAAGGTCAAAAATAAGAAAAGCTTTTGACGTTAAAAAATTTGGAGTGGATGGAAAGCAAAAAAATAGAAAAGTGGAAAATAAAGGCCTTAACAGCCCTTTATATAGCCGCGTCTCAAATCAAATAAACGACCCAAATTATGCCACATGTCAAAGTATTGTTAGAGGACATCTTTTCACTTTCCCCACTTTAAATTTTACCATCTAAACTATTTCTTTCCTCATTTAATGCAACATCAACTGCTAAACCCGGTCAGACCGAAAGGCTCCTTATGGTGAACCAATCGGATGAATTGGCTGTCAATTCATCATTAGAATTCAAAACAATGACTCAAATCTAAACTTCTAAAAAAATATTTAAGTCCCACATCAACCAAACGAACTCTCATCTTAATCTCAAATCATCCTAGATAAATGACACTTCAATAACCCTCAAATAACCCATGCACTCAACCTAAAACGCATGCACAAGATTAGACTCACACCAGATCGACCCATACCACATCACCTCAAACTGTAGTAAAAGGCTAATTGTCTCTTAATACTGACCTTCGTATCAACCTCAGCCATAGGAAATCGAATCTCTTGTGGCTTCTTTAAGCTAGTCGACCTCTGTGAAATGAACTAACTACACACCTAACAGTCTAATATTCTGACTACTTGGTGGAAGGATAGAATGTCTGAGGTATTTAGTAGTCCAAAAGGCATAATGACTTTTTTCTTCATTAGAGGCCCCTAGCATATCAGACATTTGTGCCGACCTAACATAACACATTCAGTATCACATTAGCTCTATCATGTCATTATTATCTCTCATTGGCCACTACCTCTCATCTATAAATATAGGCTTTCAAGCATTATCACCCTAGGTTCCATCTTATCTTAACCATTTATCTTTCTCCCCTTCCTACCTTTTTCATCCTCATTTCTAATTTACACGTCAAAGTGCAAATATAAAAAATGCTCCTTGCTTTTGCATCTGATCGCTCTCTTCCAACTTTTTGTTCTTTCAAGAATATCTTGGCATCAAAACTCAACACAAAAAGTTATGTGTGATATAATAAAAAGTTTTGATTCTTTTCTTTTTAAGTTAAAGGGCAATTTTGAAGCTACCAAAAATGATTTACAGAGTTTAATATTTATATTCATCTGGTTATCTATAGAGATACTTGAGACCCAAAGAATTTATCAAATCAAGGCCTTTTCATATCTACAATCTACGTAAATGAACAGTAGCAAGTATCAAAATAGAAGGATTTCTTTCCTTTTCTTTTCTGTCATATTAAGGAAGAAAAAAACAAGTTGGAACCAGTAAGTATTTCCTTGACGCAAAACTACCTAAAGTAAAACCATACATGTTTCATTTCATTTAAGTAAGTCAACAAACGTTTAGATGATAAAAAGCATAGATTCTTACCGTGGAGGTTACGTGCATCACATGTGAATATTGTTCAACATTCATCAGCTTCTACACTTTTAAAGAACCATATTTGGAGACCTGCACCAATAATATGCACTTATAAACAACTGGCTACAGTCCCTCTCTCGAAAAGGAAAGGTATGGCCTTTCCAAGGTAACAAAAGAAGAAACATGGCTAGATATACATAATTACAAATTTCATTTCTCTTGAAGGAAAAAATTGGAATGAAACGCCATACTTCAAAGCTAGAGCAGAAAAAATCTCCAAAAATATATGGCACCATATACATAATTGAAATTGCCTAAGAAAACCTTATGATATCATTGCATCATTGAATTGATTAGAATTGAATTTTATCTATTCAGTTTGGGTTGATATATCGTTTTGAAAAATTAATTGTTTTTAATTTTTTTAGCTATTATTTTTATATTATTTTAAATATATTTAAATAAATTTAGATATAAAATAATTATTTTATTTTATAAAAATTAAAAATATATAAAAACTAATAAAAAAGTTTATATTTGATATACTGTCAATGTATAATATTATAAACTATAAGTAACACATCATTAAAAAAATTAATTTCAAAAATAGTTTTAGGATTAAATGTATTTATTTTTTAAATTTTAAATTTTAAAATTAATTTTTGATGAGGTGTCATTGTGTAATTTATTGACAGTATATAACATTTATATATTAACTGTGCATCAAATATAAATTTTTAATAAAAATAAATAATTTGATTTAATGCACATATTTTTATTTTTTTCACTTTCAAATCCAAAAAATTGAATTATATTAAAATATAAAATATCTGAATATAAATTGAATCAAATAAAAGAAAATTAATTTGAACATTATAATTTTAAATTAATTTTTGATTTTTTTAAATTTTTTTCTCAGCCTATGTGAGATAAAAAGTCAATAAATATAAAGATAAAATTGGATTAAAATCAAGACACGAAGATGTTATTGTTCAACTTGAGCTAACAGTAAGCCACTATACCTCCTCCGGAGAATAGAGGAAAAAGTCCATACTTAATAAGAACTGATGATGAGAAATGCAAACCACCAGAATATTGTCGCCATTGCAAAATAGGAAGCAATGACACTGCTGAACTCTGCGTGCCGGTGTCCCGATCTTCCACATGCCAGAATACGTTTCTGACTCAATCGGATATCATAAAAATTATTAATTTTTTTAATCTGATACAGCTTGGACACGCCATTAGGCACTTAGTTTCAAAACAAAATCACGAAAAAAAAAAAGAGAAACATTGTCCTGGAAGTGATATGGCTGTCGCGCTTAGTATGAATGTCAACAGAAATTAGTGTTTCTTTTTTTAAGTACATGAAATTATGAAGTTTGTTATTTTCTTAAAATCACAAACCAAAGTGATTGGATTTGAACTCTTTGTTATTCGATTAAGGGAGTCGGTAAAATGATTTTTGAGTATAATTTAATTGATTTATATAATTATTTAAAAATAATAATAAATTAAAAATTAAAAATAATATTTTTAATATTTTTTATTCGTAAAACTGCCGTTTTTTCGTAAGAGAATTTCTAATTCATAATCACCCATCAAATATTTTTTCAAATAAAAAAATGTTAGTTTGGGCTCCTTTAAACACATGTTTTTTACATAATCAAAACCATCGAAGGGAAATAAAGATTGGGCCTAGAGTCCTCAATGCCATCGTGAGATTAAATCGTTAATTAGTATTTGAAAGAGGAAAGGTTATTTCAATTGTTGTGGTGTTTTGAGTGTTTATTTGATCTTAGAGTTGAAGCAAAGGAGATTGATTGATTGCTTCGTAGAAAGAGAAGAAGGTCTGGATCAACTCGATCAAATGGTCCATAGTTAGTCCTCCAGATCGGTTACGGATTCTGAGATCGTTGTTTAGCAAATGATCATGATCCGACGGTCAGATCCATTTTCTTTTCCTTTCCTTTTCTAAATTTAAATTTATGTAATTGAGTGTTGTGATTCTGTCGTCTCTTTTTTTTTTTAATGTTTGTGTTTATGTAAGGTGAAAATACTCTATCTGTTTGGTAATGATCAGATTATCAATTTGTGCCTTTTTTATATATATAAAGTTGAATTTTTGCTTTAGTGAAGTGATAATTTGATCAAATATTGTTGTGAATTTGGTGGTTGATTTTTGCAATTTGATTGTGAATGCAACTGGTTTTCTAGATTCCCTTTAGCTTTAGCCGAAAGATTACAGCTTTGAAATGACTGATAGCTTTAGCTTAAGCAGATGACTCCTGATGTTTTGGGGAGATTTCTGATGGTGGATTTTAGGGTAATTTGAAACAAAGTTTCTATAAAAGCTTGTGTACATTAATTTATGATTGTTAACTTTTTCTGTGATGTTGAAATTAAGTTGGTTCAGAGGAGCAAATGATAGTTCTAGGATTTTTCTTTTTTTTTTGGGTAGTTGAGGCTACCAGGATTCAATTTGAACCATGAACACTTAAACTAGGAGTCCAGCAAGGTCGTTGGTCTGCCGTTAAGATGTTATTATATGAAACTGACAGCTGCTGCAGGAGGATCAAGTAAGAATGGTAAATAGAGTTGTAGTTCATGTTTATATTGGTACAATGATGACTAAAGAGGGAGAAGACTTCCTTGTTTATTGCAGTCTAGGACAGGGCATGCATGTGACTTTAGTTCAAGGTCCTCTGCGTATCTTTTTAATTGTTTCTCATAAGAAAAAATGGCATAAGATGACATTTTCAGTGAGTGTATATTGAAAGAAGGAAAAATGTTTGCTAAGGAAGACATTGACACTTTCACACAACCACACACACACACACACACACACACACACACACACAGATATATACATATATATATATATATATTTCATTTTCTAAAGCCCAATCTCTAAATGTCTCTGCGTACAGTAATAATTTAAATACTTTGAAACCATACTACGATGAAATATATCAATTACTGAATACAAAACATAATCGATGTAATGAGTACAACTTGATTCCAATTCAGCAGTTGTTGCCTCTGTTCCTATTTTCTGTCCCCTTTATAAACCCGTCCGAAGTAACCTTGCCTTAGTTGCATTTAGTTCTTGATAGCATCTTTTATGCTCATTCTATCACCAGGTACTTCTGCAGAGCATACCAGTCTAACTTTAGTGAAAGAAACAAGGCACTCCCATATCTGTCCTTCCAAGTTTGGTCGACTTCTAAGTCTCTGCCCGTATTGATAAATTTGTTCAAGCAGGCGAAAATCAAGAATCTCCTTCAACCCTTCTTGCAGTGCCATTTTACAGAAATTATGAAGGATTAAGCCATCATGAAAGATATCATCTGTTGGTCTCCTTCCTGTGAAAATCTCCAAGAGTAGAATACCATAGCTGTAAATATCACCTTCTGGAGATACCATGCCACCCATGCCATATTCTGCAATAATTTGTTATAAACTCAAAAATCTTTGAATAGAAACCACGTGCATTCACCCCACCCTTAATACTACAGAATGTTCTAATTAAAAGCCAATTAATTTAACCAACTATAATAATCTGATGGAGATATTTTCCGAATTGATAAACTACATACGGACAAAAAAACTTACCAGGAGGAACGTAACCAATTGTTCCTTTCATCATTGAGGAACTTGTTTGATCAGTACCCAGATTGCCGATGTCACTAGACAGAAGCTTAGCCAATCCAAAATCACCAACATGTGCGACCATGTCATCATCAAGGACATTAGTAGGCTTTAAATCACAATGAACAATCGGCCTCTCACAATCATAATGAAGGTAATCTATTCCATTGGCCACATCTGTAGCAATGCCTAACCTTTGAACAAGGTTCAAATACCTTGACTCATGTTGCTCATATAACCAGCTTTCTAAACTTCCATTAGGCATGAATTCAAAAACTAAAGCCTTGCAATCATTGCCCTGGCAATCAATGCTTGAGCAAGAAGTTATAATCTTGAGAAGATTTCGACGTCGAACTTTTCTTAAAGCCATACATTCTGCCATGAAACTCCACGCAGCCCCACGGTTTTGAAGGTTAAATACTTTCACTGCAACAGGCTTTTCTTGTTGATGAAGAACTCCTTTATAAACAGAGCCGAAACTTCCACTGCCAACCAAGTTTGAAGAAGCGGAACCTTGGGTGGCTTGAAGAAGCTCCTTGTAGGATAGACGCAGGAAGCCATCATCGAACAGAGCTACGGGGATAAGTGCACTTCCACACTTCCTTCTCCAGGAAAGATAAACAAGAAGCACAGCCAAAATAGAGCCAAGTAGAATGGTGAATATCATTAGCAATAATGACTTTGGTTGACAAAACCTTTGCCTTGCCTTTGTGAAGCAATTTGGAAGCTCTATTTCTGGAATCCCCCCACAAAGTTTTTCATTTCCGAAAAATGAAAATCCACTAACATTTTTAAAAACCCCTCCTTTTGGCACTTCACCCTCTAGTTGGTTGAAAGAAAGGTTTAAACTCACTAAAAATGGAAGTTTTTGAAGTTCAGGTGGTATGGTGCCAGACAAATTGTTATTGGAGAGATCTAAGCATTCAAGAGATCTCAAGGAGGCAAAAGATTGAGGAATGTTACCTGGGAATGAGTTTTTCTGCATGAGAGGATTGTTAGTCCTGAACTCTCACCAGGTGCCTTGGGAATTTCACCAAAGAAACTGTTATTATCAACGTATAATTCTACGAGATTCTTTAAATTACTCAAATCTGATGGAAGGAGGCCAGTGAAAGAGTTGTGAGAGACATTAAGATAAATCAAACTTTCAAAAGCACCCAATAGCTGATTTGGAATACTCCCATTGAGTTTATTTTGGTCAAGGTCTAACTTCTGCATTTTTTTGCAATCCCTGAGTGATAAAGGAATTGCTCCTTCAAATTTGTTATTGGATAAATAAAGCTCAGATATTCTAGAGAGATTGCCAATGGAGAATAGTATTTTACCAGTTATGCGATTCGAAGCAAGATACAATACTTCAAGATTTTGAAGATTTCAATGGAAATAGGAATTTCTCCAACAAGAAAGTTTCCCTCCATATCCAACCTGTCGAGGTTGACGAGATTGCCAATTCCTTCAGGAATACTTCCAGTGATCTGATTTCCTCCCAATAAAAGATCTTCGAGCCAGGTTGAAAAATTAGCTATAGAGTTCGGAATCACCCCCCAAATCTATTGAAATCTATAGCCAAAGATTGCTAGCTGCTGCAGTTGCTTAAAGAAGAGAGAAAGTTACGGTCTCCTGCTTTCCCACTTCCAAGGACGTTGGCAGAAATGGTCAGCACCAGAAGATTCTTAAGGTTTCCCATATTATTAGGAACTGATCCACTGATACCATTTAAGGCAATGTCAAATACTTGCAAGCTAGAGATATTGGATATTGACCTTGGAATTGCTCCAGTGAGCTGGTTAATTCCGATAAATAGTGCTTCAAGCTTTTGACAAGAAAGGCCGATTTCGGGTGGAAGCCTCCCAGATAATTTGTTGTCTGACGCATCAATAACCATCATGGAAGAAAGATTATAAATTGAAGGAATTGAACCGAACAGGTTATTTCCACCAATATAAAGGTATTTCAAGTTAGAGAATCTGCCCAGAGCATTAGGTATAGTTCCCTCCAAATTATTACCTTCAAAAGAGAGGACAAACAAGGATGAAAGATTTCCAAAAGAAGATGGAATACCCCCAATCAAATTATTGAAAGAAAGCTGAAGTTCAATGAGATTCTTCATATTCCCTAAGAGGAAAGGAATATCTCCTTTAAGGTTATTGTAATTTAAATTAATCACTTGGAGATTTGAGCAATTGGAAGCTCTACAGGGATTATGCCTTGGAGATTATTATGCTTTAAAGCAAGAAACGAAGCCCCTCAAATGACCAAGTTCCCTGGGTATACTTCCTTGCAACCTATTATGAGAAAAGTTAACTTCTCTGAGGAAGGTTAAATTTTCGATTGAAGGAGATATGATGCCGACTAAGTTCAAGTTACTCACGTTAAAGCTGATTACTCTTTGGTGCCGACGACCACATCGAACACCTTCCCACTCACAAAAGTGGAGTGAAGTGTTCCATGAACTTAGAGGTCCAGAAGAACCACCAACGAGCTGTTTCTTCAAAGCAAGCAAAGCCAGTTTGTCATTTTCGTTACTCCTCAAGGCCAAAGCACATTGGAGAGCAAGGTGAATAGAACAGGGCAAAGCAGAAAGTACTTAACATGAATTATCCATTGGTTTTTCAAGCAGGATATATCCGTCACTAAAGGAAAATGAAGAGATTGGAAAGGGAACTGATTTAGATGAGCAACAAAACTGGTTTTGATGAGAAAACAAAACAAAATTAAATAAAATAAAGAAGGCCAAGCAAAAATAGAGAAAAATTTATCTCTGATTCCTGTACAAGCTTAATTTGCACTTCATTTAAGTCATTAAAGTAATGTGCACAAGCAACAAAACAAATTAAAAAAAAAATCAGTCTAGTTAAAGATACTTTAATCCCAGCTAGTATGAACTAGGAAGTTATTTCTCCATTGATCTCATAAAGGTGATTGTATAGAAGTTTAATCGAGTAGCAAAAGCAGTTTTCTTCATTTTATTATAAGAGTGATTGTGGACACAAACAAAGTTAAAAGGAAGAGAAAGAAATTTGAACAGTGTAGTTAAAAGCCACTTTAATTTCATCAAGCTAGTAGTGAATTTCTCCATATAGTTTCCATGACCATCTAATTACTAAGTCACTCTACAAATATGTAAGTTTAAAATAATCAAGCCAGTAAAATACTTGAGTATATAGAAGTTACTATTATAATTCGATGAACTACCTAATTTATTTTTTTATTTACGAATATTCGAACTCATTCTTTGAGTGGAGTACATATATTACCATTGAGTCAAAATACTTAAGTTTTGAAAAATTAAATTTACACAATCGATGAAATTTCTTATGAAATTATAAATCTAATTATGCAATAGTAGTAGAAAAAAAAGTATATAGTTAACCATTTCTGAAATTAATTGTATCATTAATATTTAGAATAGATCTAACAATTTATATATTTCTATCATATAAAGTATTGATAGTATAAAATACTAATAGTTCATGTATTTATATTATATATATAAAAATTATATATCACAATTTCATGTCAACATAAAAACATAAAATTTGTTTTATTTTGTCGTAAAGTGATATGATTTTATTAAAATTTTAAATCATATCACTTTTATATCTTTTTTTATATTTTTTTCGTATCGTATTTTAAATTATCAAATTTAATTTAGAATTATAAAAATAAAAATATTTTATCAAACTTGAAAAGAGATGCTCCTATCCAATTCTAAAAAACTTCTTTCTCATTACAGGCATAAAAGGCTTTCACTTTGTCAATTACAAAATCAAATTCCAAAATTTATAAAGTAAAAACATTACAAATAATAAATACAAAAGAGAAGAGATGATTGAAATAAAGATGTTGATGAACACAATAAAGAAATTAAAGTAAGATAAAGAATTAATTAATACAGAAGAATCATAACTTTAATGGAACATATTTAAAGAGGTATATAGACATATGAAAAGACTATAAACAAATTCCGTGTGAAATGGAGACTATTATAAGTAGAAGAAGAAGAAAGCCAAAAAAGAGGTGAATAAAAAACAAATAAGACATTACTATTTGAAAAAAAAAATGGGTTTCGTTAAAGAATATTAAAGAAAGTAATTTGAATGTAATACGTTATGCTAATGAAAAAAAAAAGTTTATATTATTGTAAAATATGGAAACAGTAATTTCTTTTTTTTTATCTATTATCAATTTTTTTAATCAGTTAAAAAAAAAAAGGTTTTTGTGTTTTTGGTTAAAAAAATTGCTTTTCAGCATGATAAAATATTTTTCTCGTCAAAAAAATTGAATGGAAAAAAAAAAAATCAGAGTTCATGACTATGAAAGTCTTCACTCAAAAAGGAGGGTTTACGCTACAATTCAAATCTTGACTATGAAACTTATGTAAACTAAGATTTGTAATTGAGTTGTTAATTAGAAGAAACGTTGGAAGATCGTCATAAGAAATAGGAGCAAAGCAGGAGGGATTGCTACTAGACAAAACGATTAGATTAACATAAGCTAATTTGAGAGTCATGATTGAGTGAGAGCATGATTAAAACCTATTAGATCAAATTGATAAAGACATTGATTATATTGAGATTGGTTTGATAAATTTAATAATATAATATAATAATAATAATAATAGAATAAGATATAATGAGATTAATATTAATGTAAATTGGAAGTGATATAATTCATTATAATGGTTTTTCAAAACCACCATGAATTTAAAATAAAAAGTCAAATCATCAATTTTTTTTTTGCTATATTAACTTGATCGTCTATAAATTTATTTTTTAAAATTTTAAAAATTAATTAAAAATTTATTAAAAATAATTTATCTGTGTAACAGAGTTTAATTTGGGAGTCATTACGCATTGAAAAAATTAGCACCCTCTAGATATGGTTTAAAACGATATCAATTAATTATGTTTATAGTCTTAATTTTGATATTTAAAAATTAATTTTCTTATATTTTTATTGTAAAAAAAAAACATATTTTTCTTTTGTATCCTAGTTGGAAGAAATAAATAAGAACATTATTTATTGAAAATTTTTTGATAATATTTTAATACTTTAATAATATTAAGAGGAATTTTTCATCTAAAAAATTTTTAAGATTCTCTACTCGAAATTTTTAAAAATTTAATTATCAATGTTTCATATTTATCATCAAAACTTTTATTTAACAAATAGATTGTAGAATATCAAATAATATTTTCTATACTTTATTTTTTATACTAAAACAAGAAATCATTATCAAAAATTATTCTAAATACTCAAATACATTTATAGCATTTTAGATAAATTTTTTTACCTCTCATTACTCGAATTTTTTTAAGATTTCATCCTCGAAAATTTTTCGTTTACTTTTATAATTGATATAAAAATGATGTACATAAATTAATTCGTGATATTATTATATGAAAGTTCATTTTAAAAATTAAAAAAATAAACAAAAATTTATTCATATTAAGAATCATTTTAAATATTTTGATTTTTTGATAATATTTTAAAAAATTCTCTCACCTAAGATATTCTTAAGAATCATTACTCGAATTATCCAAAATCTCACCATAAAAAATTATCATTTAATTAACTTTATTATTAATTTTTAAAAATTATATAATAATATAATTATCTATAAATTAATTTTTTAAAAATATATACTCTTATAAATATTTATATATTATTTTCATCTTTTTAAGAAAATTATTTAAATTAAAAAAATAAAATCTTTATATTAAAAATATTTTTTTAATATTTTAATAATTTTTAAAAGAAATTTCACTTAAAAAATTTTTAAGAATCACTATTTAAATTTCCTAAAATCCTTTCATAGAAAATTTTATAATAATAAATTTTTTTATTTTCATTATATTTATAAACATAATTTCATAAAAAATATAAAAATATTTATTATTTATTGTTTATCAACAATATGAAATAATTAAATATATATCTAAATAAAAAATCAAAAAATAAATAAATAAATGAATAAGTTAAATTAAAATAAATTTACCGTTAGTTGATCCAATTCAACAAAAGAACCTAAAGAGGTGGGCTGACTTGGATCTTATCTGTGGCTTGCTAAAAAGAGGAGTCCAGTAAGGGGGACAGGCCCAAACATAAGGTGAGATGGATCTGGGTCGCAGGTTGGATCCTGTCAAGAACGGGTCGGGTTGTTTCTTGGTCATGGTCCGGGCTGACCCGCCGGGTTCCCTCATTGCCCCTTTTTTTTTAAAAAAAAAAAAATTCATTTCAGCTTCCCTATTGAAAAAAACATTGCTTCTTTCCTTCAAAAGAAACCACAAGGCAGGTGCCCCACCCCAGCCGTGCCCAGTTCTGGCGTCAGCGAGCCTCGCTGCCACCCTTCTCGCCGCCAGCCGCCGATACCAGGCTTCGCCGTCGTCACTTCTCTTTTTCTCCTCTCTTTTTTTTTTTTAAAGAAACTGATTTGATTTTTTTTTTGTTTTAAAAGAAAATGAAACTAAATTTGTCTTTTTTTTGTTTCTTTGTTTGCAAGATGGCTTTAGCTCTGGTGGTTATGGCGCTGGATTCCTCCCTACGGCGAGGACTGTGTTTTGTTTTGTGATATTTTTTCGTTGATTTTTTAGGTATGATTTTGGAAGTGGAAACGGGTGTTTGGCTTTTCGATTTGGTAGGCTGCGTGGCTGTGGGTTTTTTTTTTTTTTTTTTAATATTTGGCGATGCTATTGGTAAGATTTGGGTGGTGATGGCGAAAAGATACTGATCATTTGATATCTAGTCACTAAATTTTACTGTTAACCACAGGTTTTCATATGTCATTTTAATTTTTTACTGAATTAAAATGATCTGATTTGAATAAAAGTGAATATATTAATTTGAACTAATTATTTTATGCTACTTTTTTACGAACATGCATGATTATGAGAGGTTGTAGATTAGAAGACCAACGGATAAAGATTAAAAGTTAATAATAGATTAGAAATAAAAAAAAATCTGTTAAAAGGAAAAAATTCAACCATAGGCCGAATAAATTTTTTAAAGAAAAAAATGTTAAAAAGAAAGTATACATCACGATATTATTTAAGACAAAATCATTGCAAAGGTCAAGCGCGTAAATATTTGATAACAAGAAAGAAAATTTTTATGGATGAAAAAATTATTTATGATTAAATATTATAATTATTTTTTTATTTTGTAAAGTCTACATTTTTTTCGTTATTATCTATTTTCATCTTTCTTCACAGCCAAGATTGCATTTAACTAAAACAAATATATATCTTTTACTCGGAAAAAAACATATGATAACTTTTTTTTTTTGCTATCATTGCAGGATATACCTGAAAGAAAAAAGGAAGGATAGAGGGCAGGCCCACAGATCAGAGAACAGCTAGCAGAACAACTGCCACCATTATTTTATCACTGTCCCAACGGAATTTTTCGTGATGCTTTGGGAATTGCTTTATACGAAGGAGTATTCAATTGGAAAACTATCAGAGAATTAATTGGAAACCCTGCTTTTAGCCTTTACTAAAAAATTATACTTTCCAAAATTATTCAAAACATGTATAGAAAATCAAAGCAGCAAAGCAATTTGGCTTATTCCCTGGTTAGCATAAATTATAATGAATTTGTAGAAGTATGAAAACAAGGGATACTAATGTGGATAAATAAATATGGAACATGGAAAATGATTTTCACCAAGTAGTAGATTACTGATACAAACTGATACTGATAATAGGGGATCAAGCGTGGCAGCTGAGCTGACAATAATGCTTCAAAACACTGAAAGACTAAACACTAAAGACTCTAACCAGCTAGCAAGAGACCATTTTTTGGCAGATTTAACACTTGTATATGCATGAAGCAGATTAGAGGAGATTATAATGATCATCTAAGTCTTTTTAAAGACAATCAAAGGCCTGAAATCTTCAGATTTAGGGAAGCAAACTTCAAGAATTCAGGATTTTTTTCCAGGACAGACATTCCCTTTTCATCTAAGGTTATCCAAGCCTCAATTCCTTTGTCACATTTTGTTTCAACAAAAACAGTGAGGTTTCTAAACTCATGACCAACTTTTCCAATTAGAGCAAGTGAACAAGGAGGGCCCCATCCGAAATCTACTTTGTAAAAGCCAGTATTTAGTCAGCTTGTGAAGGCCAAAATATCAGGTTTTTCCAAGGAAAACATCTTTTCCAGCTGGTTAAAGTATTCATATATGGCTTGAAACCCTTCTTCACCTTGTAAAGAACTCACGGATTCATCATCAAAAACTGCAATGGATTCTTTCATCAAGTTAGCCAATTCGGATAACTTGGTGCCTGTCTGAGCTGGATTCGAAAGTGCACTTGCCCACCAAAACAAATATGCAATGGAACCATCCAATGAATTAGACTTCCCTCTAGGCCTCATGTTCACAGCTTGGACTACTATAGATGGTTTCAAGGATTCCGATATCACCCTAGACGCAGCATAGAACATTTTCAGACAAAACCTGAAACAGCTTCAGTTCGTGTCGGTATAGTAGCATCACCTTCCTCTTTAACCGTAGCCTTTAGTTTGACTATTGCTTGCGCATCAAATGTAAATCTCATTGTAATGTAATTAGCTTCCATGAATCACAAGTTTTACATCAGCGACAATTAATTTTGGGGCATTCGATTTTTTTGGTTAAAACATAAAGGATGCCTCAGCTAAACTAGGATGACCAACAAATTTATGATGGGATCCACGAGATATTCTACTCCAAACATTGCAGACAATCAAGCCTGTTTCTGCATCAGTGATTTTGTGAGATAGGCAGAGGCCTAATGCTATCCCACCACGAGCAAATATTGTCACTCGACAAACCAAGAGGGGAACCTCATTTTTTGCTTCCTTGGAGAAAGGCTGGCATGGAAGCAATTTGTTCAATGACTCAATTTCATGATGCTTGAGAAATTAGGATAATCGACATTTGATTCCAGATGATAATTAAAAATGGAACACCCATATATAATTGATGGATGAACATGTTATCAGTAAATCTTCCGGAGAATGGATACAAGATATTGAGGGTTTCTGAAAGAGATACCTTTAGCTGAGTCAAAATATCGGTGGTGTTACGAAATTGGTATCACTCAAGGAGTAGAATGCCATGGCTGAAACATAAGTAGTGGGAGTGAGCTGATAAAAAGGACGGATTTTGAAGGGTTTTCTTTGATGAATAATTTCTTGTGAAGATGGTTTGATAATTTATCTTGGAAGGATCTGAGTTTCCAAGTTCAACAGTGTTTTTTCAGATAAAATAATGCTTCGCAAGAATTGTTTTTTCTCACCAACACGCTGAAGCTACATTGAAAATTGATTATTTAAAGAGGAAAATTAATGAATTGGAATCCTTGATGAGTTAGTTTGGGATTTGACCCTCCAAAAATCTTTTACCTTTTTTATTTATTACTTTTTAATATATTTATTAATACTGTTACATGTGTAACATTCAATCGTGAATTATAAAATTTATACCGTGATTAAAATTATATTTTACTTTCAGTCATGAATTATAAAATTTATATCCTGATTAAAATTATATTAAAAAAATGTAAAAATTAATCATAAACATGAGATAAGATTTAAAATATTTATTTTTTTATATTTAATATGGTCAAATTTTGAGTTTTAATTATTGAAGTTAAAATTTTTTTTGAAATGTTTCGTTTCACTGTATATCCTACAGGCAAAATAAAATATTATAAAAATTTTTTA
Source organism: Durio zibethinus (assembly GCF_002303985.1). The sequence continues at coordinate 20,189,490 of NW_019168481.1, forward strand.
CGAATAGTACTTTAAATTTTACATGCCCAATATGTATTATTTGAAGTTATTGTGCCACCTACTTACCAATTATGTTTGAATTATTATCACAAATTTTGTTGAATAATTATTTTGGGCCTATACTTTTCATCTTTGCGAACCTCTTTAATCATTGTCAAAGAAGATAAGAGTAATAGTACGATGATGAGTCATTACTAATAATAATATAATAAATAATAAATAAATGATAATAGTACGACTCATTAATTTATTGAACCCAATGCGTCATTAAAATTGAGAGTACAGCAAAAAGTGAATATTGAGCCAATTTAAAATGCTCGACTGATATTGTGTACGGTCCATTTTTCATAAAATGAAGTTTATGCTAGACCTAGTACTCGTAGGACGAGAGAATTTATGATCAGCACAGTAACGTCTGAGCAGAGACTTACGGAAAAATTGGTTTCTTTTAACAAATATTTTACTTTAATTTGTGCTGTTAACATTTTTTTTTCTTAAGATACTATAGTTTTATACATTTGCCTACACCTGATAATATATTATTTTATAAGATTACAATACAAGTATAAATTACAGTCATCGTCGATTATAAACTTTTAGTAATATGCTTAAATATTGTATTAACTAGGATGTAAGTGAAACAAATATAATAATTTTAAAATTATTAGCAATTTAATTTTAATTATTAAAATTAAAATTTTAATATTTCGTTAATAAAGTACATTGTTGTTATCGTAACTTATAATATATTTATAATAACATTTGAATAAAAATATTGTTAAACAAATAGATTTAAGATTGATTAATTTGACGTTGCAATTGCAATAAAATGTAATCACAATAGCAATAGCAAAAAACAAGCAAAGATTTCACGAAAGCAATTAGATAGCATGCAACTTTACGCTAGAGAACAAATCACACAATCATCCCTTTTTCTTTTTTTTTTTATCACAAATATTATCTTATTTGATATTGCGTTCATGGTCAAATTAATTTGATACTGTCCTTGCAACGTGCTCTGTTTTCGTTTAAATTTTACTGTTGCTCTTAGAATCTACTTGAAAGTTCTCGTTACTTCTGTCTTATCCAATTATAGATTCAGTCTTTAAAATGTTTTGAGTAAATTACACAGCATTTTTGTGATTTTTTATAATATTTTTCAATAATATTTGAAACTCAAGTTTTGGATAAGACAAAATATTATGCAAACTTGAACTATTTCATCAATTTTCATCAACTATAGTTAAAATATACTGGAATTTTCTACTTTAACATCATGTGAACATTTCACATGACAAGGAAATGTACACGTTTGATTTTTGGATTTAAATTTATATAAGTTGAATGTTCATGTAATATTAACATGATATATTTTATTGAATTTTTAACAGTGACGAAATTTATGAATTTTTAAAACATTTTAAAAGGTCAATAATCCTAAAATTAAATTTTAAAAGTCGTGGATGAGAATAAAATTATTGTACAAAAATCATGAATGTTTGATGTATTTTACTAATATATATATATATATAAGTGAGCTGTAATGTTTGTCAGTTGGAAACTGGTTCATGAGGTATTTTGCTGATATGTATATATATTCCCATGTTCTGTAATTTTCATTTTCCCTAGAGGAATTGTTTGATATGAAAGTGTTCATTCTCATTTGGGAAGAATGGCCAGTAGAGAGATGATGATGATGAGTTTCTTGCAAATACACTGGTATTCCTACATCGAGGTCATCGATTACCAAGGCAGGGCTATCCTCTCAGGTACTGCTGATATAATCATCAATTCATTGTATTGACGTTGCTTTATGATAAACCTTATTTTAGCTTTCATCATCAAGATTGTTTACATGGTCAGCTCTTTCACTTTCTAAATGCCAGGTTGACAATAGTTTCTTCTTACTCTGCACCTGAAATACTTTGCTACCGTTCCTGCAAGCCCTCCTGCTCTGAAACAGTTTCTTCACATTGTGCATAAGTCAAAAGTTGTAGTATCATACTGAAAACGTTTTGATTTTCTTTATAAATGTGATATATATATATATATATGTATATCCGTATCAGTTGTTTTAGTATATTATTTTAAATTTTTTAATTTAATATAAATATATTTATAAATATACATAAATTTGTATATTATAATATTATGAATAATTTACAAAATAAATATATAATATCTTAAAAAATTAAATAAATAAGTTTTAAATATAAAGAATAATATCACAAACTTTTTATAATATTTTTAAACTCTTAATTTGATCATATAATATTTAAATAAATATTTTTTATATAAATATTAAGATAAAAACAACAAAAATGAAAAATTAAGCTTGATTTTATAATTGTTAAACTTTAAAAAAAAAGCACAATTGCTTTCTTGAAAGATATTAAAATATTTTATGAACTTTGATTTGAAAAAATAAAGTATAAAAGAAATAAATTATAATAAAAAATAGAAAAATTCAATTTTTAATAGTTATTTTATTAATTAATTTTATTTTTTATTAAGTTAAAAAATAATCAAACAATAAAAGATAAGTTAAAAATTACAAAATATATTTCATATTCACATATCGATCAAAATAAGCTAATCCACAAAAATTTACCAAAATCAAACCAAACCAATGAAAATAACTAATATTACTCGATATCAAATTTGATACAAAATTTTTTTAAAAAAATATATCATATTTTGATATAATGAAAAGATATTAAAACGAAATTAAAAATTATGGTTTCACTTAAAATTTGCTAGAGAGCCAACCACTCTAAATTAATATTGGCAAATTTTTAAGTGCTGAATCTGTGGCAACCTTGGTTAGAACTGATAATTTTTAATATGATATGATAATGTGATATAAAAATGATACTAAAAAAATTATGTATAAGTTTAGTGTAATTGTATTTTATGTCTTACTAATGTTAGCATGATTAATATAAGACATTATTTATATCATGTTCGTGTCAAACTATAATGATATGCTTAAGACATGGTATTGTTCATAACATATAAAATTTTTTTAAATTATTTTAATTTATTTAAAAAACAAATTAATAATTATATTTATCATAACATTTTGATATTTAAATATATTATAAATATTAAAAATTTAAATAAATTTTATTTAAATATTAATTTAAGGAATATTTTTATTTAAATTAATTAATTAATCATATTTAATTATATTATTTGTAAATAATTGTATTAATTGTATCATATTGTGTTATTTTGATATAAATTAATTTTAAATCTATTAATTATGTGTGTTACGTATAACACATAATAATTATATTATATTCATATTTAATTTATTTATATCATTTAAATATCCACATCATATTTATGTTAAAATTATTCATAATGCAACTAAAATTATATTTAAAATAAAACATGACAAAATTCTTACGTTCATACTAGAGTTGTAAATGATACTCTAGTATTCGCAAGTTACTAAAATTTCAATGGAATAAAATTCAAATTTGACTAGATTATTATCGAATAGAACTCATGCTCGAATAGCTCAACTTATCGATTAAGTTAAGTTCGAGTATTATTATATTATATTCGAATAACTCACAAATTTAATCAAATTTTTATATTTTAATTATTTTAATTAACAAAATATCTTGAATTTGAGTTTAAGATCGAGTACAAATAATCAAATTTTTATCAAATATAAGAATCAAACTTATTTTTATATATTAATCAACCTTAATCGAATAAACTCGAATAATTTAATTTTTATCTAAAATTAAACTTTAATTAAAAAATTAATCAAATTCAAGCTAAATTTTGAATCTCAAATTTAAAATCAAATTAACACTTAATATTATATTTATTTAAACTCAGTCAATTACACATTTAATTCAAACAAATCAAATTTAAACTTAGGTCACAGCGCGGTTAACCAAATCTATATGTCTGAATTTAAAAAATAAAAATAAAGAACCTGCATTAATAGTGACACCTTTAGATACTAGCTGAATAATTGATAAGACACGTGATAGAAATAAAAACTCCTTTTCTTCAATATTTTCTTTTTCAAGAAAAAGGAAAGTAAATAAAATGCTGCAAATGACATCCGAAGCTGGTGATAAAAAGTAGTACTAAATCGTCCCAAACCTTCGATTTAGTGATTAAAAATACTTAAAAAATATTAAAAATTTGATTTTAAATTAAATTTTTTTATTTGTATTAAAATTTTATTATTTTAATATAATAAAAAATAAAAAGTAGTACTAAATCTAATAAAGTTATTTGTATTCTTTTTATCTATTGCCTATAAAAAAAAAGAAAAAAAAAAAGAAAAAGAGCGGATAAAATAGGATTCAAAGTTTAAAGTTCCGTGTTTTATTTAGTAAGATAAAGAGTAAGATTCGAGATTTACAGTCAAAAAGGTTTGTCTTTTTATCGTAAAAAAATGAAACATAATCAGTTTTTTATTATAAAGATTCGGCCAAGTTTTCCTTTTACTTAATTATTTGTCGATCTTAAAGATATCAGTGAAGTGTCATGAAGATATACATCTTATCTAAAAGTAATTATTATTCTTATTATTTAAAAATATTTAAAAAATCACTTTTTATATTATTATTATTATTATTATTTTATTATTTATATTGACGGAATTGACATGTCGTTTTGAGTGTGACAACTGACAAAGTCCAATTGTAACGTTATAAATTAGAATTATGAAAAGTAACTTTCCAAGTGAATCCTTCTTTTCTTAGTTTAACCGTTAAGAAAAGGTGGTTCCAAGTCTCCGAAGGCAGAAGTAATTGGCTCTCATTTCAATTTGACTTTTCTTTAATTTAATGCGCAAATTTGACTATTCCAATTTTTCTTTTTTTAATCATTTTAATTGCACCATAATACACCAGTTTTAGCTTTCAGTAAAATGTTTATGTAATATATAACATATATAATCGTATATTTTGAGTTTTTTAATAGTTTTTATTTGATTTAATTTCTTATAAAAATATTATTAGACATTAAAAATACATTTAATTAATTCATATCATTATTTTAAAAAATAATATAATTTTAAATTGAAACCCCAAAAATTATAATTTTTTTAATTTTAAATTACCAATTTTTTGATAAAAAACACAAAAAAATAATTTTGTGACATTTAAGTGAAGAAAATATAAAAAGAAAAAGTTAAACCCCTATTTTTATTGATGGAGTTTAAAATTTTACTGACAGTAATTAAGAGATAGATAAAGTTTTTTTATTTCAACTTTATTTTTTTTCACATAAAATAATAATAATAATAATAATGTAGATATTTCATTGCAAGAATTGGTTTAGGGTTGTGACCAGTGTATCAAGTCTTATGTTGTATTGTCTTTGCTGTTGTTGTGGAATACGACTTGATGCAATATGTTTTATTATTAGTAGATAATATGACCAATTTCAAGACGGCACATAAAGGTGATTAGATGATGATTTGACAATGTCCAAAAATACATCTGCATAATTTATGTGATTTGACAACTTTTTTCAAACGATAATAATGATGGATAAGATTGTCTGCAATGCTAGATTTTTGGCAAAAAAAATCGGTTGCGATTGGATTTGCTAGAAATATTTAGAGCGAAAAGAATTTATATTTTGCTAATAATTAAAGAAATGGATTAATATTTTAACAAAATAAATTGTTTTGCTCAATTAAAACATGCTTCTTCTCTAGATTTATTTTTACAATTTTTTAAAATGGGTAATTTTATATAACAAATTAAATAAAACTTAATTGTTTTATCAATTCGGTTGATTTTAATTGCATTGATTAATAATTTTCTTTCTCAAATTATAGTATATTTTTTAAAATAATTAATTTTATGCTTAGAATATTTCGTTCAATAAGACATGCATGAATCTTTTAATTTTTTAAAAATTAATCAATTTATAATATAAATAAAAATTATGTAATAATATTTAACATGACTTGAAATTTTTAAAAATTTTACTATAAAATATTAATCCTTATTTGTATGATGAATATAATATATATACATAATTTTTTAAGTATATATAAAGCATAAATATGCATATAAATATACATACATATATATATATGTAAATATAAATATATGTATATATGAATTTAATGCAAAATAAGAAAAAAATAAATCAAACTACATTGAAATCAAATTGAGAACATCAAAACTTGATTATAATAGCTAAAATTTTCTTTTAAAAAATTGGACAAAATATGATTAAATTATTACAAATTACTATGAGAATTTCAAATAATTCTGCCAACATTTGACTACAACTGAGCCTACCCTAGGCCTTGGTAGCCCCTCTAATAATTAAACTATCTCAAATGTCTGTGCAGACAAATTAAAAAATGGTCAATGAGCAGTTGGACGTGGCAGATTTTGATTGCCAGTGCACAATAAGAAAATTGAGGCTGATGCACCGAATATTCTCTCGATTGCCTACAAAAGCACGTGCTGGGGGAGCATATCATGATTTCCCACTTGGCGAAATCTTAGAGGGGGGAGAAAATTAGGTGATCAGACTTACCAAACTAACCGTCAATTTGTCGCGATAATTTTCCAATTTATCAGGAAACAGTAATATCATGGTATTTTATTGCACGATTTTTGAAAGTAATATCGGTTTTAACGAAAGCTTTCCACAGCTTGCCGTTTCGCGCTGTCTAGATTGTCTTGATCGTTGATTTTAATTTTTTTTTATAATTTATAAAATTTGTTAAAAGTTTTTAAAATTTTTAATTTGTAATTAATTTATGATTTTATAAAAATTGATTTGATTTTAAAATTTTAAAAAATAATTTTATTTAATTTTAAATTTAACAATTAAAATTTAAATTATAATTCAAGAGTTTGTGGGCCGTTTATTTTGTCTTGATTGCTGACAATATCTTATATGAAATTAATTGTTAGCAGTACTTGTATGAGACAAAGAAAAAGGTTAAACAAAATTATAGAGGTAACATGCGCTTGAAATAAATCTAATGCAATTTGTCACTAAAGTAATTATGTAGCTCTACTTAGTGCCAATGTCATAATGCAATCCTAGAAACCAAAGAAGGGTTGGTTTAATTAATTAATTCATTCATTCACCTTGATAGTAAAATCTCTTAAGTAAAAATAACAATCAATGGGTTCAATTATTTCGATTAAGGTATAATATTTTAAAATTATAAAATTTGATTAAAATTAAAATTATTTTTTAAAATCAAAATGATTCAAATTAAATTTGATTAGTTAGGTTGATTTATTGAATTTTAAAAAGTATTTTTTTAATTTTGCTATTATTTCATATTATTTTTAACATATTTAAATAAATGTATATATAAAATAATTATTTTATTTTTTAAAATTTTAAAATTGATATAAAAATTAATTAAAAAATATAATTTGATTTAATTTGAATTTTTTTACTTTTTCACTTCATGATTCAAAATTTAATTTGATTTAAATTGAATTTTGATTATTAAAATTAAATATTTAACATTCTAACTATCATTTAGAACAAAATTAACTCCTTTATATTTCCTTTGTAAAAGGAAAAGGTTAATCCAAGAAGAAAGTGTTTTGTCACATCTACTATTAACAAGTGAGCGCTTAATGTTTGTCTCAAAACCAATGTTTAACACCCCTTAACTTGATTATTTCTTGCTGTTCAAAAGCGAGATTCCTAATTGTGAAAGATCACTAATTAAAATCTAATTTCTTTATACCTTTGTAACTTCCCATATTGATTGCTCTGTTTAAATATAATTTAATTTGACAACCATATGCTATTGCCCTTATTGCTGGAGTTTAATTAAGTTATTAAAAGCTTGTCCAAAATTGGAAGCTTATCATCTAAAATAAAAGAAGCATCCATCTATTTATACTAAGATAGTCCTTCAAATGCAAGAATCAGAAAAATTAAATTGGATGATTCCCACATCTCATCCTAAATCTTTATTATTTTTAATTGCAAAGATTCAATATTTTTCCCCCAATTATAGCATAAAGATCACTCAAACTAGAAAAAAAAATAAAAAATTAACACAATTAATTTATACAATTATTCTTAAGATATGTCATTCAATATGTTTATGATTTAAATTTTAACATTTATAACTTTCTCTAGATCGTGATTTTTTTATAAAAAAATAAATTGAAAAATATATTATGCATGTATAAGTTGTAATTATTCTAAAAACTTTGTTCTCTCTTTATTTTTCTTATAATTGAAACTAAATCCAATTGAATGCAAACTCATATCCATCTTTGTATTCTCTTCTATTTATTCCTCAAGGAAGGATGAATCCCTTTGGCAAGGTTTGACATTTTGGAAAAAAAAAGAAAAAAAAGTGATGAATTGTGGAAAAATTGGACTAATTGAACGTGGAATGTTAAAACTTGCAAGATGGGGAAAAGGACAAAGAAAATTAACAGCTTAAGCATAAATGTAAGAAGAAAAGAAAGAAAGCTAGTTAATAAAAAATGCATTTTTATTTTTGCTCAAAAAAAAAAAAAAAAAACCCACCTACTATCACCCAATTACCAACCCAAGCAAAGCTCCCATTCTTTTTGAGTGATACGAGAACCACAAGCAAAGAATTTTGTTCTATTGGCTGCCTTTGACCTCCTTTAAAAAAAATAAATCACTTCCGAATATTTTCCTTCATGTCTTTTTCCAAAAAAATAAAAAAAGCTTTTATCAAAATTTTCCTTCTAATAAAGTTTTTACTTTTTTCCGAGTTAAATTAATTTTTTTGCTAAATATTTATACTTTTTAAAAAGACATGTAATTATTGAATAAACTCAATGATAAAATCTATAAATTTATAGATAAATTAATTTATTCATAGATAAGATATTAAAATAAAATTAATAAATTTTTGTAAGTGCATCAAAATTATTGAAATAAAAGTAGGTCGAATAGTATATTTTTTATTTTTTTGATTTTAAGACATCCAAGATTTTAGACTTGAATGACAATGATCAAAACCAAACAAGCAAAGCTATAATTATTACCACTGGTGATGATTTTTTTTTTTATGAATATTTCTAACGTTCTAAATTAACATCCAAAAGACAAATTTTAGGATATAAAATTAAAACAAATGTAAATTTTTTGTGATTCGGCATGGAATGTCTTCAGTTTTTTTAATATCCTTCAATAAAATTAGTTTCTCTTTTATTTTAAATTATGGACTGAAAAAAAAAAAAACTCAAAAGTTGAAGAAATTGCATTGATTTTTTAAAATTCAGAATCAAATAACAAAAAGCCCCAAGATTCAGCTGAAGCAGATCACACTTAACCAATAAAATTAAAACCTAACATAATAATTATCATTTGGACAAAAAATAATTATTACCCCTTTCATCTCAAATTATTTGAATTTGATTGACTTTCATAAAATTTTAAAAAATTTTAATTTGATATATTTAATATTAAATTAAAATTTTTTATAAATTAAATTTCAAAATTTTAATGTTAAAAAGTAAAAAAAATTATTAAAATATAATTTTAAAATATAAAAAATAAAAATTTTAGATATTAAAAAAATATAATTTTGAGATATAAAAAAAGACAAAAAAAAAAAAGACAGTGGGAATAAAAAAGAGACAAATTTCCTTGTTTTTTCTCTACGTCTCAACTCTCAACAACAAATAAATACCTAACAAAAGGGCGAGAATTTGAAAATCCCATGCAAAGAAAAGAACAAGAGAAACAGAGGAAGAGAAAATATCTCTTCTCTTTTCTCAGTTGACAGTTCTGTCTTGTGTTTTGTTTCTGTTCACTGTTTCGGACGGAAACCCCAATCCATTTGTCTCAAAACTAAACAAGAACATAAGTGAGAAGGCAAAGGCTAAAAGAAAGAAAATTGGAAAGAGAGAGTGAGGAAAAAAACCCATTTTTGGGAGCAAAAAATTATAGGAAACAGGGCAAAAACAGAGTAAAAGTGGAGAGAAAGTGAAGGAAAAAGAAGAAAAGGGGAAAGATGGGCATTTTAAGAGAAGATGTTGTAGTGATAAGTCCGGCAGAGAAAGCAGGGGATCCCACTGTTATAACAGTGAATTGCCCTGATAAAACCGGGCTAGGCTGTGATTTGTGTAGGATTATTTTACTCTTTGGGTTAAGCATTGCTAGAGGAGGTAAGCTTCATTTACTCACCATTTTTTAAAATTTTTTGGGGGTTTTTTGTAGTTGTATGTGTCATTGTGATTTTCTTTGTTTTTTTTTTTAATCTTCATGGGAAGTTTTAACTGGTTGAATATTAGTCCTTTGGTTTTTTTTTTTTTGTAATTTTTTGGGATATGAACAATGAATCAAACTGGTTACTGTTTCTTTTGTTTTAATCTTTAGCAATCTTCAATTTGTTTAGCAAGCAAAAGCACTTGATTGATCATGGTTTCTTATGATATATCCTATTGATTTACTTCTTACTCTATTATTGTTATCATCCTTTTTCAAAATTTTTGTTTTAATATTTTATATATTGATGGCACACAGATTTGGAAGTGTTAGTCAATTATTGATTGTATTTTTTTTTTTTTTTGTGGATAAGATTTTTCAACAGATGGGAAATGGTGCTACGTAGTGCTTTGGGTGGTTGGGAACATAAACACAAGGTGGGATTTGCTGGAAAAAAGGCTACTAGAAGTGTGTCCATCGTATTTCTCGACATCTGGGATTGACTATTACCGGCCTGCAAACCAGCAGCCAAAGAAATTGGATGTGTTTCTTCTGAAGTTTTGGTGTTCTTGTGATAGGAAAGGACTATTACATGGTAAACTTTCTTTTCTTCAGATTTAATCTTTTATAGGAATATGTAGCAATTAGTTAGCTATTTAATTAACATTCTGTTTTTTTAGCTATTCTGAGAACTGGATATTGTTTTGCCTCAGTGCTTAATGTTTAAAGTGAAGTTTTGTCTTCTCTTTTAGGAGCAAGATAGTATTTGTGCTGCAATTCAGAAAAGTTTCTTGATTAAATCGTGTTGGACAAAATTTGTATTTGTTTATTAACTGGAAATATGTTCATGAGAATGAAATAGTAATACCTTTGAGAAGGAATATTTTTGGTTTTATTTTGCCTTCGGTTTAATATTATAGGGTTAATTTTATTCTTGTTCAAGATGTTTGAAAAGCTAAAATGCATGGCAAAATTAATGTGAATTGTATGAGTTTTGAAGAATAACAATATGTGAGTATTAAAAACTAAACTTTTTATTTCAATCTTGTAGCTGGATTTTGGGGGAAAGAAAGGAAAATTCGGATTCACATTTTAAATTACTTTATTTGGAAAATTATTGAATCTAGAAATTGTCTGGTGAAAGGAAACGAGAGCCTTTCTTAAAGTACAACTATTTTGGAAGGAAAACAGGTATCAAAAGGAATGTGAGCATTTTTTTGAAGGGAGACTGGTATCACCATGACTTTTCTGTAAAACATGCAGCCCCTCAACGATAACATTATGAATTTCTACCGTACCAGTATGTTTCTCTTAATGAATTACCTTCATTGCCAAGTGATCTGTTCGCTCATATAGGCAAAGAGTTGTGTACTCAAACACAACAAACTGGGTTTTTGAGTGGGAAAGATATATACATGTCCTCTACCATCTGCTGTTTGGTTTTTTCTTTTAAATTTATTTTTCCTTGTTTAATTGGTTATAGTTACTGCTCCATAACTGAGTGTAGTTTTGTTGATTTTTGAGATTAATCAAGAGTTCTTTTGTGTTTATGGTAATTGGTATGTCCTTGTCATTTAGTTAATTTAAATTTGCTTTTTTTTTTTTGGTTATGATAGATGTAACTCGGGTCCTTTTTGAGCTGGAGCTTACAATAAAGAGAGTGAAGGTTTCTACTACTCCAGATGGAAAAGTGATGGACCTCTTTTTCATCACTGATACCAGGTTTGTTAGTTTTGAGAACTTTACATATAACTTGAAAGTAGTTGATCATTCTATTTCCTCATTGCATTGTTGCTTGGTTCTTTTTGACCTATTTGATTGTCTAGTACATATAGGGAAAAATGAATAGAGTATTTGGGTTGTTAAGGGTGTGAATCTTTTCATAATGGTTTCTCCTCAAACGGAATCAATTGACTGGGGCACAAAGTAGTTCTAATAAATGGCATGTGTTTTACATGTGAAACAGGGAAGGCTGTTGAGGTTAACATAGTGAATAATTGAAAATTAGAATTTGGAATTAATTTAGGCATAAATGAACTCTAGTTTCCTTTTCTTGTGAGTCATATTGCTTTAGACTTACACATAAAACTAACTGATCTCTTGAAAGGGAATGCTCTACTTCTACTGGTTTCCAAAGTGAAGTGATTTCTTAAGAAAGCAGATACGATTTGTTTTTAAAGCAATGTCAAGTGGTAATTATCTAATAAAAGACACATCAAAGCACCATATATGGTTTCACGGCTGCTTTATATCCTTGGTTGTCATATGACTATATCCCTAAGTTATACTTGATCTTTTTCATTAAATTGAATGAACTTTTCACAATTCATTATATATGAAACTTAAATTGATGGTATTTCTAATTGAAAGAAAAGAGAAGTTTGATTATTAATTAATACATTGGACCCTCAAATTGGACTTTTAAATAAATAAAAAAAATTCCCTTTTTCGTAGTTTATCTGACATTAAGAGGAAGCTAACTTCTTTTAATGGAAGAGATAGAACCTCTTTTCTGGGCACATTGTGATGGAGTGAATTAGGAAAGAAGAGAAGATATGTGGATAGCTTCTGGTGTCACCCCGGACTCACATTAAACTTGTACCATTATGTTGATTTATCAGGGACAATGCATGTATTTGTTGTTTCCTGATATATATTTGTGTGTGTGCAGGCATGTATGTTTAGATGATAAACAAAAAGTCAACATAGCTGTAGAAACATGCTATATAGGAGAGAGAGAGAGAGATTATTGAGATGCTTTTGTAACCTGGTTTCCCCCCTTTTTTATAATTTAGGGAACTTCTTCATATGAAAGAACGTCAGGGTGAAACAATTCTTCACTTGAAAACTGCACTAGGTGATATATTGGAAAGTTGTGAGATCGAATCAGCTGGCCCAGAAATAACTGCATGTTCACAAGGCACTTCATTCCTTCCTTCTGCAATCACCGAAGACATGTTCAGTTTAGAGCTGCTTGCACGATATCCCAGTGGATTACTTACTTCAAACCCTATATCGATTACAGTGGACAACAACCTTAGCCCCTCCCACACGCTTATTCAAGTCCTCTGCCAGGATCACAAAGGTCTAATTTATGATATCATGAGAACCCTAAAGGACTACAACATCCAGGTACATATCTTAAACTATTAACAATTGTATTGAAAAAGGTTTTCTTTTTTTTTTTCTTTGATTTCTGGGCCTATACATACAGTACTTTGCATTTGCTTGCCATCGGTAAATCTGAAGAGCAAAACCCATGATAAGTTAAATGGCCAATTCCTCCCCCTTTTGAAGGTTTTATACTTTAAAATTGCAAGAGATTATCTTCTGAAACTCTTGAGTGTCTACAGATTAATGCTTGGAATTTCATTTAGACATTGTGGTTCCATGATGGAACCTGGTCGAAAAGAGTTGTGTCATAACTGCAAAACTATGTAACTTGGCTTCTCTCCTTGATTACTCAATTTCCTATAAATGCTTCATTTAAAAATTAGTATTTCATAGCAGGTTTCTTATGGACGATTCTTTGCAAACCAAAAAGGTGGCTGTGAGTTGGACTTGTTCATAGTGCAAGCCGATGGTAAGAAGATTGTTGACCGCAATAAGCAAAATGCATTATGCTCTCGTTTGAGGATGGAGCTTTGGCGTCCTCTTAGAGTGGCTGTGGTAAGCCGGGGCCCTGATACTGAGCTACTAGTAGCAAACCCTGTTGAATTGTCTGGCAGAGGCCGGCCTCTTGTTTTCCATGACATAACCCTTGCTCTCAAGAATCTTAGCATCCAGATCTTTTCGGTATTGGCCTTGATATCCATTATTATTGTCAGTCACAAATGGTTGTTCTCTTCAATTTCTAACTGCAATTTGGTTTTTTCAACTTTCACAGGTTGAGATAGGGAGACACATGATCTGCGATCGGGAATGGGAAGTATATAGGATCCTACTCGACGAAGGAGATAGTATTCGTGTTCCCGGGAATATGATCGAAGAGGGTGTTAGAAAAATATTAATGGGTTGGGAATAGTTTAAGATCACTAACCGTGTCAAAAGGCCTCTAAGGTCTCCACAGTCACTGTACAGCACATCTTTTTTTTTTTTGTTTGTCTTTTGACTAGATACCAACTGTAAATTGTAAAGTTGCCTTAAAAGGAAAATGAAAAGATGTTTGATTCCCATCTCTGCATTGCCTATGAAGAAATTTGGCTTAAGCTCCAGCACTTGCTTTAAGAATAACATGGTGAAGACTTTGAGCGGTCATTGGCTTTCCAAAATAGTGTTTTTGGTAGGCACGCAAACCAATTTAGTAAAGCGACCAGGCTAAGAATTTCCTTTGGAATAAAAAACAAACGTAATACTCTAAACCAATTTAGTAAATCATCGACTGTTGCATTTAAAACAAAAAAATTTCACGAATAAAGGTCTGAATAAAAAATCTAAAATCAATGCACCATAATAATCTTAATTTTCTTTTCAGTTGAAAAAAGTCATATTTGATGCCCGTACAAATTTGTTACATGCTTTGTATTAGTTGGAAGAGAAATGAGAAAAGTCTTTCCAAAGAGTTCTCGACTTCCAAAGAATCAAAGCCAACTCAAGTACTAACAAAAACAAAAAAAAAAGCAAAAACCTAAACTCAAACTCTCTTCTACTGTCTACCACACAAATTTGGTCCAAAATCCAATAGCCCCACGTGTCCTCCAACCAGACCAACCTCTTTACGTCCACGGTCGTTAACTTCCATCACTGTTTGGATCCCACTTTCCCTTCAATCCCAGGGGAGATCCCTCCGAATCATCTCCTTCCCCCTTTCCCTCACACATCGTCTTTCCTTTCCTTTTAACAAACTAAAAGGAAAAGAAAAACCCAAAGAGAGAAAAACGTACTAAACTAAACTTGTTAGAGCTAAAAAAGGAAAAAAATGAGAGCTTTGAATTCGAGATTTGTTCTAATTGACATCACTAATAACGCAACGTCATGGCACCACCGTCAAAAGCATTCCCACTTCATAACAAGGACGCGTGGAACTCATCAAAGAGCAGCAACGGCATCTATGAGACAATCTCAGCACTCGGTTCTCCGGACCCCACAAATCCGTAAACAGTCTGATCGTACCACATCCTCGAATGGGTCGTCGTCGGATTACCCGAACCCGGCTTCTACTTCCTGGGTCGAGGCTTGTACGGAGCTTGAGCTGTTCCTGGAAATGTTGCCGTTGAGGATGAGTAGAGAGCTTTGCGGGCATGAAGAGATTGGAGAGTTGATTGAGGTGGTTTTGGATTTGGGGAGGAAACCTATTGCTAGGTTTCCTTCTGGGGATCGGTTTGTTTCGGAACAGCCTGTTATGCACGAAGATTTAAGGCATGCAATATCTAAGGTAATTTTAAGTGAACTACTAAGTTTAATTTTAATTTTTGTTGTATGTAATGAGGTTTCCAGTAATATGAGCTTTTCACATCAAATAATTTTGGTAATAACATGGTTTAATGTTAATGTGCATAGGAAGATTGAGATCATGAAATTATTTTAATTGTGCTTTTGAAGAAGTTGACTTTTTTTACTTTAGTTAATGAACTGGGTCATTCTTTTTGACCTTGTTTCGTTTATTAATTCATTTGTTTAGGCTCGGGGTGGAATGGAATGAGGCAGCATCTACCACCTTTTCGATAAAGTTTACTTTTTTAATATTGTTTTTGTTTAGCTTTAACCTGTTATGAACAGGTAGAGATCCAATTACTTTTTTTTTCCCCGTATAATGTCACTTATTTATTTACTAATTTATATACTATGTAACAAACATGGTCAACATCTGTCGTATGATGATAATGATTGATAGTCAGATACTAGTAGTTTCTTTTTAAGTGTTGAATTGGGCTTCTTGTGGGTTGGCTGAGTTCTTTTTGTAGTTCAAGTTGCTTCTTTTGGCATAAAAGTGAACTGAAGTTACTCGTTTTGTTCTAGGTTGGTGATTTTTCGGATGACAACCGCTCATGTATTGATAGATCTTTACATCGCATAAGCAAGAAATCAAATATCGGTTTAAAAATGAAATAGTGGCCGTAAAATAACGGTAACGTCATCATTCGTCATCGTTATTGGACAAAATACGATTGTGAAATTTATTTACGATAAAAACGGAATGTAACAGTCGCAAATAACGACTTAACGAAAAATAACGGCAATAACGGTCCGTTATTGCCGCTATTTCGTTTTTCCTACACGGATCTAATAGTTCGAGAAAAAAACAAAATTTCAAGTTTTAACCATTCAGTATTTCGACATTCAAATTCAAATCAGTATCAAGTTTTTAATCAACATTTAAGATCAAATAAGGTAAGAAAAAAAGTTAAATTATCTTTTTTTTGTAAAATGATCTGTTGTAAGAGTTTGAGACTTGAGAGAGACGAACGAAGTGTATTGGGTAAATGATAATGATGAAAAGATGCTAGAAAAAATGAGAGATGAAAAAAAAAAAAAAAAAATTTTTGAAAAACAAAGTTTTGGATGTGTGGAAAAGATGAACAGAAGTTGGTTTTATATGGTTTTGCCATCCTGCTACAATTAAACATTTGAGGGGTAAGGCAAGCGTGAGGAGGGATTAAGGTGAGGTGGGGTAGAGAGGTATTTGGTGTGGTAGGGTGTTGGGAGGGTGTGAGTTGAATTTTTTATTTAATTTTGTAATTAATTTTTGAATTTTTTAAAATAAAATTTAATTAGAGGTTTTAATAATTTATAATTAAAAAAATAAGAGATTAATAATTTAATATAATATATATAGAGATTTTAGATGAAAATTTTTTATAAATTTTTTTGTATAAGTTAGATGAAAAATAATTAAAATTAAATATCATATTTTGATTGTGTTATATATTAATTTATAATTTTGTATCTGAATTTTAATATTTTTTTGTTGTTTTGATATTTTATTGCTGTCAATTTTTTTGATATTAAATTAATTCTTGTTATTTTTATATAATTATTAAAGATTGTATTTATTATATAATTATTGAAAGTTATTTGTGACAAAAAAATTTATATCAATTAGTGTATCAAAAAGATTAAGTTATTTAATAAATTTAACATTTTATGATCTATTACTCTTACTAAGATTAAAAACTAAAAAATAAAAAATATAGGTTTGAAAATTTTATTAAAATATAAGTTTGAAAATTTTTAATTTTTGAAATTTTTTTAGATAAAATCTAATTAGAGAGATTGAAGGTTTATAATTAAAAAAAATTAAGGGATTAATAATTTAATATAATATATATAGAGATTTTAGATGAAAATTTTTTATAAATTTTTTTGTATAAGTTAGACAAAAATTAATTAAAATAAATATTATATTTTGATTGTGTTATATATTAATTTATAATTTTTATATGAAATTTAATAAATTTTTTTGTGAATAAACCAAATATGAATGCTTTTTATAATCTAAATAAAATTATGAATAATTTTTTTAAAAAATAAAAAACATAGTGTCATAAACTATTTTTAAAATTATTGAATAAGAGTTTTTATAATTATAATTATTACATTTTATATAAATTGTGTAAAAAAAAAAAAATTCATGTTCGTGATGGTCGTAATGATCTCCGTTATATCTGAAAACGCAATAAACACGACGCGATCGAAAACGTGATCGCAGCTGCTATTTAAATCTCTGCGCATGTGCTATTAGAAATCGTAAATTGCAAATAATTGGCCTCACTTGTCGGGTGGGTCGAGCTGTGTCTGGAAGTGCTGAGATTATACGGGACTTAGTTGAAGGAGGAGGCTCCATCCTGGTCATAGGTCCTCCAGGAGTTGGTAAAACAACCTTAATCAGGTACATACCTGTGCAATGTTTACAAATTCAATCTACTGTTTCTAAGTTCCTCCAAAGTCTTTTTTGTTGGTCGATGCCATTTGCTGTTCAAAATATTATTGTCAGCTTTTAAAATGAAAATAAGTTTTACTTACGTGTTTCAGGTAGGTTTTTTGTTTTGTTTGGGTTAGATAACTCCTCTTTTCATACTTATTCTTGTATTTATTTTCTTTTTCTGACTGTGGATTCGATTTTTATTAACACAGGTCTTATTATCTTAATATTGTCTGATCTTGCATCATTGCAACTGACTCTGACTGTTTTTGAGCTTGCTGAAAGTTCTTGAAAGAACTTTATTGGGTTCAATCCTTTGGGATATCTCCATTATGATATTTGACATAAAAAACTCTATTAGTTTTATATGGTATGGGATTTGTGTATCTGAAGAATCTTTGTTTTTTGCAGAGAAATCGCTAGAATGTTGGCTGATGAACACATGAAACGTGTTGTCATTGTAGAACATCAAATGAGATTGGAGGTGATGGAGATATCCCCCATGAAGGAATAGGGCGTGCAAGGAGAATGCAAGTTCCAAATGTAAATATGAAGCATAATGTGAGTGTTGATTTGTGGTTTTGCTCATTGCTATACATCAAAATAACTCATGCTGGGCAATTGTTTGCATTAAGTATAATTATCAGTGGGTTCATCTACCTTGCAGGTTATGATAGAGGCAGTTGAGAATCATATGCCTGAAACCATCATAATTGATGAAATTGGTACAGAGCTAGAAGCATTAGCTGCCAGCACCATTGCTCAACGAGGAGTTCAGCTCGTTGGAACAGCCCATGGAATGACTGTTGACAACATAATAAAGAACCCTCTCTACAGATCCTTGTTGGTGGCATCGAGGTGCAAAGCAACTCCTATTTTCACTTCATACCACTCATATGGATTTCAATATACTCCAAGTGGCATTATTTTTCCATTTGGATGCACCACTTAGGTTATTTTACATTGTTTATCCGAGCCTGTTCACTTGGTTTCATGTTGTAAGGAAATTTGTGGAGCAACTAGAAAATTTCAAGTACAATTGTTTTAGATAGGTAAAATTAGATCAATCTGTGCCATTTTACAGAAGGTTTTTCATTGGATTGCAACAAGTCATTCTTTCATTTGAAAACAGAGTGTAACTCTGGGTGACGAGGAAGCAAAGAAAAGGAAAATGCAAAAAACTATTCTGGAAAGGAAGGGCCCACCAACATTTACATGTGCTGTTGAGATGATATCTAGGATTGAGTGTCGCATTCATCATAGACTTGATGCAACAGTGGATGCTATACTGGCTGGTACATATTCCTTCTTTGAGTGTCTACATTCCTGTATTTGAATTGACGTTTTCATATAAGCAGATGTACTAAGTAGAAACATTTGTGGTTGCCAGGAAAATCTCCTTTGTTCGAAATTCGTCAGATGGAGGCTGAAGCTAATATTCCTCTCAAGTCCAATACCTAAAATTGACCATCCTGAGCAATCTGACTTGCCTGATAATAAAGAAAAATGTGCTGAGGTAGATTTTAATGAGGAAGATGAAGATTATCTTCCTAATCCTATAAAGAAAAGAGGTTGAGGTTTATCGGATGAGCAAAAGGAGCTCACCAATATTTGTTTATACTTACAAGGTGAAATAGACAAATTTTCATTTCCATTTCTTTTTCATCGTTTTTGCGTTCTGTATCTTAATTTGAGGCCACATTGAGAAAATTGGGGGTGGGCTTCAAGATTACTTGATGAAATGGGCAAAAGGGAGAAGGAAAATATATAATTGGAGAAATACTTAATCTAAATTATATATAGTTTTAGAAAGTTTTGTCAAAAAAAAAAAAAAAACTGATGATTCATGTCTTATTGGATGACACTCCAATAGGATATTGTGGGTGGGTTCCATAGGCTTGATGAAATGTGGTGCCCTGCTGGCCTTTATGAGAAATTCAATGAGCTTTTTGATAATGCTGCTGTCAAGTGTGGCAGTGCTAATATGATTTTTGTTGGTTGGATGTATTGTTTAGATTCTTGAAGCTGATCTCTTACAAGTAACAACAGCTATGGGACTTGAAGATGAAATAGATGTTACTGATGACATTGGGATGGCTGATGCAATTTTAGCATCTGTGTCTGAAATAAAGCAGAACCCCTGGATTCGCAGAATAGCAAAGTTTCACAAGTTGCCAATGTTTGTCATTAAGGTATCTTCATAACTAATTCACAAACAATTGTGCAGAAAAACCGAGACCTACTTCCCTTTTTCCTGCCACTATCTTTAATGCTGATATGAAATGTCTTCAAAAAGAAATGGTACCATTCAAGATGTGTTTGATTGATATTAGTTTTCTTGGATTTCAGTCAAATACCATGGCACAAATGGTGAAGGCAGTGCGTATGATTCTTGAAAGGAAATCATACGGCTCAAGATCAAAACCATCCTAACAGAAATTCTTTTGACATTGAGATTGAAGATGATGCACCAAAAAGAAAACACACCTTGGAAGAGATTGATGCCTTAGAGGTGCAATATCTTTCCCTTGTTCTATTTGTTCATTACAGTTCGAAAATTCATCAATTATTCTTGAATGCTTGATGATGAAAGTGCTTGTTTATTGCAATCAGTAGTAATGATAGAGATTATCATTGAAAAGTAGTAATTCTATAGCAAACAATGATGCTCCAGGAAATTTCCAAGCTCTAATAATATCGGTTCAATCATCACCTGTCTGTGTTTTCTTCTAGGAGGTTCGTCTAGCAATTGAATATATTGTAATTCCCGGTGGAGAGCCCGTAGAGCTTCTTCCTAGACGTTCTGAGATAATCGCCCACCAGCTTGAGCTTGTCAAAAGCTATCAGTTGGCTGCAGAAAATTCAGGTACTGAGCTTAACCCAAGGTTGCAAATTCTTCCTCGGAGATTGAAAACTAGTTCAACTTTACAAAACGAAATGGGCTGGAAGCCTCTAACAGATAGCAGAAGTGGGGGAACAAGTGTAACTAGGCTGCCCCCTCCTGCCTGAATAATTTGACAAAATCTCCAATTCTAACATATTTCAGTCATGAATCATTGATTGATACATACACCAGTTCTTATGCGGTTCATACGTGAATTATGTATTTCGTTGTGTATTTATTTAACTTTGTAAAATATTACTATAATGACATTTTATTATTGTTTGTTTCTCAATTCTTGATTTATTGTTAGAGTACTACATTTTTAGTTTTAGTAATCAAAATTTAAATTCTGATAACCGGCAATTTCAAATAAAAAAAAAACTGATAACTTATTCCAATAGTATCAGTAAATTTTTTTTAAAGCATGAATTAGAAAGTAACATTAGTTCAAACATGATTGTAGCTCAAAAAAATGTCAATGCTTTTTATTATTCATCAAAATTCTAATTTTAATTTTAGTTCCTCAACAATGTTTTATTTAATTTTCTATGGAAAATGAACATTTTGTCAATTTTTTTTAAATGTAAAAAAGAAGTGTAAATGACAAATAAAAACATTTATTTAATTAAATAAAAATGATAAAGGGATAAAAAAAATGATTTCTTTTTGTTTAAAAATTCTCCTTATTTCACATTCATTTTACAGTGGGCTAGTCCTGAACATAAAGGCCCAATCTTTGCTTACAAGTATTGTTCCTAAAGCCCATTACTGGAACGTATAACACCCAAGCAGCAAAAAAATTTCACGTGCCTCGATAACTGTCTAGGGTTTCAAAATCGCTCAAAAAAAAATTGTCACAATTTCACTGCAACCCCAAAAACCAACAGAGGAGAGGTAAACCAAAAAAATAAATTTTCGCATTTTTTCCTGGGAAAGTTAAGATTTTTCTCAGGAAACAAACAAATGTTTTTTTTTTTTAAATTTTTTTTGCTTTATTTGCTCCCATTTTCAGGTTTTTAAAGAAAGAAAGAAAACAGGAATTATATGTAAGGGATGGCAGGGAAAGAAGAGAACCGAATATTTGTCGGAGGATTATCATGGGATGTCACGGAACGACAGCTTGAGCATGCGTTTAATCGCTTTGGCAAAATACTTGATTCTCAGGTACCTGTCTTGAAAAAAAAAATGTTTTCTTTTCTTTGTTTCTGCCTTTTTTTCTTTTTTTGTTTGAGTTATGTTTGGTTGCCTGAAAAATGGAGAGTAATTGTTGGGAAAATAACAAGTTGAAGTTTAAGGGAAAATGGATTGTTGAATTTGCTTTCATTTTGGTTGGATATTGTAGTTTCAGTGTTAGAATTTATGTTATATTAGTGCTTTGACTAATGGGTTCTCCTTGCTTCCTTTTTTTTTTTTTTGGCATTTAGAAGGGTTGTATTTAGTTTCAAGATTGAAGTTTGTGTTAAGAAGGGTTGTTATATTTGCTCACTTGGTTTTCATAATTTTGGACTTTTTGTATTATTTTTATGATTCTTTACAAGTTGGTTTTTCCCCCCATTTTGAAGATTTTTTTTTTCAACATTGAAATTTGTGTTAAAAGGGATTGCCAGAATTTGCCTAATTTTAGGTAGGATGTTTTAGTTATAAGTTCTAGAATTTTTATATCATTTTATTTTCAAATGGGGTTTTGTCATTTTGAATGATAGTAGCGTTCTCAAAATTTTAATTTTGGGTCTATAATTTTAAGTGACTTTGTTTTTAAGTGTGAATTTTGTGCTCAGGTAGGTCACTACCGGTGAATTACTGAATTTGTGAGTGATCTCTTGGTAACTGGTATTTTTTTCAAGTGAAAAAGCAGGTGCATCTAGTTGTTGTTGCATGGGGTCTTTCAATATTTTATTTTTGGATTTGGTTGAAGAAGAAAAAGAAGTTTTGGTTTTGTGCATGTAATTGTTTATATGCATGTCAAGAAGTTTGAATGGAATACTCTGTATTTTCTTCTTCTTCTTCTTCTTCTTTTTTTTTTTTTTTCCGATTTTCATCTTAAAAGAAACAGTTTTTGTTATTATTCAATCTTGTTTTGTTCTATAATTGGTGTTAGAAACTCTTGATTTGGATATGCTTTACGAAGGTAAACAGCTTGGACAGAGCTATTGTGTTTCATAAGGATCTACTCTTCATATACTTCACATATATGCTGGCAAAAACAAAGACTCTGATCTTTTATATAGATTTACGTGACTTGAATATATTTACTAGCACAAGATTTTAACACCCATTTGAACTTTACTCTTTTCCTTTGCCTAAACTTGGTTGTTTGAATATTTTTCCTGGATTTAACCCAAAGCGTTAATAGGGTTTTTAATAATAGAAGGCAGAAGATTGTACCAAATTATTGAAATTGAAACTTATGTTGAAACATTGCGACATTTGTTTGACAATATTAGACCTGGCAATTTGTGTTACCGTATCATGTAAAATATTGTATTCGTGTCATGTTTTACATGAAAATCATGTCATAGTTCGTGTCGACATGAAAACATAAAATACAATATTTTGGTTTTATTAAATTTATTTATTTATTTAATTTTAAGCTGTGTTATCTCCATGTCCTTTATTTGTTCGTATTGTGTCAATGTGTCATGTTTTAAATTGCCAGGTCTGGACAATAGTTTTTAACATTTTTATGTTATGTTACCTTTTTTTCTTGGAAGATGATTATTATGTCAAATTCTCCATGATACTTTAAATATGCCTCCATAATGAGTCTCTTATCTATGTTTCACACAATCATTGCTGATAGAGAGAAACTGCTTGCATATATCAATATCAGAACCCTTTTTACAAGCTTATGTGATATTGGGCTATAATTAATATGTATGGATTGTTTTTTTGTTCTCTTTTGTTACTTGTTTCTTATCTTATTGAAATGCTGGTAAAAACATTTTGACATGTGGTGGAAGGGATTTTTAAGAATTGTTTTTATTCGGAGTGACTGCATCAAGTCGTTTAAGTGCAAGAATCTCTATTTCTAATGTTCGAGCTCAAAGTGTTCATTTAAATTTAAGAGGTATGGTTCATGAAAGGGAGCTGATGCTAAAACTGATTCTTTTAAATTATTTTATGGAGAAACAGTTATATTTGGATTAAAGAATCCTTGCATGAAGCCCCAGGCAATAAGCTTTTTGCTTTATTTGTGAAATTTACTTTTGAAGAGCCTAAAATGATCATTGAGAGTGCCTAAAGAAATAAGCCTTGTTTGTTAAGAGGCTATTCGTGCTAAAGCACACAATGAAGCTTTTGTGGAGTTAGCTTATGAAAAATTTACGGCAAGACCAATTTCCTTGTTCATGATGGACAACAATGGGTAATGATTTGTGTGAATTTGCCTTCTGAGAGGACCCAGAGGTTGTCAAGGTATCTTTTACTGTAGGGTATATGAAGCATTTGTAGACCTTTCTCAGTCGTGAAGAGTACTTGTGGAGCCTTACGATATTATACAGATCTCACATGTCTGACGTTTTTAGTTATGGAGTGTGCTTATGTGCCATCTTTGTCTCTACTCTCTAGCATACTGTTTTCTGGGCCATTATGTTCTTAGTGATGGCAAAGATTCAACACAATTGTGTATACTCATGAACGATTATGCAGTTTTTCCCGAGGTCAAAATTACCTGCTTTTGGATGGGATCTACATCATCGTATCTGCTGATGTGGTAAGCCCATGGTCCAATATCCAGTTTTTCAGCCTTATTTTGTCAAGATTTCTATTTTGATTTGCTTTGAGTTTCCCCATTGATTCAGAATAGAATTGAAGTCACTACCAGATTAGTTGTAACCATGTTCAGGAAAAATTTCGCCATTTCCTTTGGAGTATTGATGAAGCTCTGTTAATCTTTCCTCTTGTCTAACATTTTAAACTAGTTAAAAGTGAATTTCAGATCAGTTTAAGTCCTAATCCATGAATATCCATATAGTGAGCTCAAATCTACCATTTTCATGCCTCTACCACCATTCAGCCAATCAATCTAGCAAATGCTCCAATTTGTTGTTCTTTTGCTTCTGCCTCCAATCGAAGCGTCAGAAACTTGAAATTGTTTTTATTCCGGGATCCAAATGTGTTCTTTTAGTAGGACTGCATCTGTATGGCAGATAATAGATCCATCACTCTCTGTAGCACTAAGTTGGATGATTATAGCATTGCAGTGACTGCATTATCTGCTTCAGTTTTATAACAAGAGCCTTTTCAAAGTTATCTACTTGTGCAAGCCAAAATGCTGAAAATGTAAGATATTGGGCTCAATATTTGTGGCAGTTGGCTGAACCAGCTTTTAGATTTCTCCATCGAAACTGATGCCATGTGGAGATGAGAATTACACCATTTTAGCGTAGCTTGTGTCTGCACATATAATCAACTTCACCAGGATATGCATTTCTATGACAAGTCATGTTGATGAGCGGGACAATTGTTCTCTTGATTTTGATGAGTTATGCTACTGTGACCATGTGTTGTTGTTGATCCTTGTGGTATCCCTGCTGAATGGATTAGCCAATGCCTAGAGTCAGCTAGTTTTGGGCATCGTTTCCAAATTGAAGAAAACTTGTGATGAGGCCTGATGATATATCTGCTTCTTATGTCATTTATAGATTGCACACAAACTGGTTGATATGGGAAACGTTTCTGCTTGGCAAAGATTGATTTTGGCCCAGCATGGAAACCTTATGTTTGTTAACACTGACCAGTTGGAATGTAACTTTGGTTGAATGAAATACTAGCACTGATTACTGGTTTAATCAAGATGTCCAATTTGTATTATGAAGTGAGTGGCAGAGAGAAAAGAAAATCAGAAAGAAAACCATTTGTTTGACCGAATGGGGATTATGATAACTTATGCATAAACTGTTATGTCAGATCCTGTGGGAAATGAGTCAGGTCAGAGTTCTATATTATCAGATCAGAAAAGGAAAAATGTGCAGTATCTTCTGTTTTGTTTTAAGAATCTTTGCAATATCAAACACATATGGATGCTTTATCCACTATAACAAGGAGAAAGTAAGTTTTATTTCATTCTTTTTTTTCCCTTACTATTTAGTACTCTTTGTGCAGACCATGGTTTTGCAGTTCATTTATTTCATTTCTATAGTTGAAATTGATGAATTTTTACTGGAAATGTATTATCTATTAATGAATTTTTTAATTTGCCCAGTAACACCATGTTCCTTTCAACTTTTTTTCTTTTTAAATTAATATTTGAACTATCTAGTGCTATAAGTGACAAGGGCACAATAGTTCAGACACATAATTGTCTAGGGTGATGTTCTTCAAATCTATTAAATGTTTCAAGTTGCAGAGCTTGAGTTCATCATGAGCTTAGGGACTTGATTTACCTCTAGTAATCTTATCTGGAGGGCATTTTATGCATGTTATTTTCTTCTATCCTTTAGCGTACAAATGATGCATGCTACTGATTTGATTCTTTCATGATAAAATGCTAATGTATGCTGTCTAATATATATGTAATACTTGCTTTACATTTTTTCTGTTGTTTGGCATTAGCTTCTTTTGTGTGTGTCTGTAGATCATGTTGGAAAGAGACACAGGACGTCCACGAGGATTTGGCTTTATTACATTTGCAGATCGCCGGTCCATGGATGAAGCTATCAGGGAGATGCATGGACGAGAGTTTGGAGAACGTATCATCTCAGTGAACAAGGCTCAACCCAAAATGGGCGAAGATCTTGACCATGGCTATAGAGGAGGTTACTCATCAAATGGCAGGGGAGGCTATGCAGGTGGA
Organism: Durio zibethinus; assembly: GCF_002303985.1. The sequence goes on from NW_019168481.1 coordinate 20,216,205, forward strand.
GACAGGCCTGTAGCACAGGATGAATGCTTCAAATGTGGGCGCTTTGGGCACTGGGCACGAGATTGCCCTTCAGCTGGTGGTGGCCGAGGTGGGAGTGGAGGTATCTTTTCTTCACGTTCAAGGTATGGAGGAGCTGATGACCGCGGTGATCGCTTCAGAGATCGGGATCGTTATGTGGATGACCGTTATGATGGTGGACGCTATGGAGATAGGGACCGTTTTGATGGCCGAGATGATAGATATGGAAGCCGTGATCGATATATTGGTGACAGGTATAAGGTTTTATCAAGTATTAATGCAGAATGACAAATTCTCTAGCCATTTTTTATTTTCTGTCATTTCTTATATTTATTTATTTTTACTAAAGGAACTTCCGTTAGTTAAAAAAGAGGTACATTCATTCTCAACTATCAGTTTAATGATATCTTGACAATCATCAACCCAGCATAATTCCTCCGTTTCAGTGCAAACTTGGCCAATGAGCAGCCTCATTAGCATTTCTGCTTACATGTTCAACTTTGGTTTCTCGAAATCCTGACAGCCTCATTCTTTCTTCCTCCATGATGTTACCAATATTGGAAAAGGCAAATTCTCTCAACTGCAACTGTTTTATGATTTCCAGTGCATCCCCTTCCAATAAGATGCGAGTAAAGCCCCAATCACTAGCAAATCATTTTCGGTTCAATCACCCTTTCCATGGTAGTAGACAAAGCTCCCATTAGAAATCCATCTGCGTCCCTAGTAACAACTCCAATCCGTCCCAAATCTTCATATTAACATTAAAAGCGCCATCAAAGCTAAACTTTAACAAAGCCGGTTGGTACAATGTATGCTTTGAAACTTACTGTGTATGATGTTATATTATATCAGGTTTTATGCTCTAGCCTTTAAACTCAACTTCTATTCATGCAGAATCCAGATTTGCTTTCCTTAAGACCTGTTGTATTCTATTTAAAAAATGCAGGTATCCCCCAAGTGGAGATCGATTTGGTGATCGATATGGTGGTTCAGATCGTTTCCCTCAAAATGGTTATGGAAAGGAGAGAGGGTATCGAGATGTTGCCTCGAGAGGCAGTGATAGGTACGGAAGTGGAGGACCTGCACGCAATGATGGAAGAAGCTACAGGAACAGGGCTGGTCCTTATGATCGCCCAGGCAGAGGAGGGCGCCCTTCTTCCTTTGACCGCTATTAAGCGTTCTGAATATGTTCTTTGAACTTTTAGGTCTTAACAGTATGGCAGGTACTCTTTTTTTTTTGTCTATTTATCATGTAGGATCCGTGAATTTCTATGGATGGTAGGATTTGGTTTATCCAAGTTTATTTATATTTGGAGAACGTGTTTCCCCTCTATTTAAATATTTCCTGCTAATATGAATGCATTTTCCTCGGCCGGTAAGATGGCACTTGTGATTTTTGACTGAATGATAAGTGCATATATTTTGTCGATTTGAGCAGGTTCGAATCTGTCTTCTTCCAAAGTCGATAAAATGGAACAAAATAAGTCTGACTGTGGGGTCACAGCTGCACTGATGAGAAGTTAATATAAAAGAGGGGTAGAACATTTTTTTGGAAATTTAGGACACTGGACATCAAACTTCAAACCATTAATGACAACCCAATTGGAATGCCAATCCATTGACTAGTCATTGTTATGTATACTCTGCTAATGACAACCCAATTGGAATGCCAATCCATCGATTAGTCATTATCATGGATACTCTGCATCCAAACTTTTCAACCGTGAGGATTGAGTGTACTTCCTTTTTCTAATAAACTACCAAAAAAACAAAAATAAAAAATAAAACTCACGTGGGTTCTTCACTTCTTTGTGTAAACACACTGACTTTAGATTGCTTGGTGACGGAAATTAGCAGAATATATGAATATATATTGGTGTGCTTGACTTGCTTGCTTTACTTTCACTCTTCCTGTGTTTATATATTTTTATATTTATCCTTCTAGAACAGCAACCTGTTGGGCTGTTGACTGTCAAGTAAGAGGAGAAATACGTTGCAACGAGAGAGGTTCTTTTCCAAATTGATGACGCAAGATGTTCGCAAATGATATGAAGATAACAAAATCGAACTCATAATATCAGGTAATCTTGTTCGTCTCAGGAGTCAAGCAAGAAACTTCTAAGCTGCCGTCTGTTCATGTAACAAGAGGGATTTTATTCAATTCAAGGCATACAAATATTTTCCAAGACATTTTGATTTGCTATTCACATGAAGATTTGATGATTTATTTATTTTATAAAAAAATAAAAATTCATATTATAAGTTTACATTTCAGATATAAAATATATATTTTTTAATTTTTTTATTATAATAATATTCTATATTTAAAATTATCATGATTTGAATTCAGAATTAGATTATCATTTTGATACACATCCAAAATGTAAAAAGATTTTTAATCGGCAATAAATCGTGATAAAGACTTAGATATCAAGTTTCTAATGAAGAAAAGTCAGATGCACCAAGCTAGAATCTAGTACGCCACTTTTGAAACGCAAGTGGGCAAAAAAGTAGAGTTAAATTCCAAGCAAGACCTGTTTGCTGGTCCTGAAGGACAGTGATATTTTCTTGTTTTCTACTTATTATTTCCATAGAATATTCAACAATGTCCCCATTTTGATTTGTGGGGAAAAAGGACAAAACAAAAAAAGAATTGATTGCAAAGATGCCGTTGAGAAACTGGCATTGAACTTTAAGCGAAAAGGATAATAAAAGAATAACAAAGCGACACGTAATAATGAACTTTTTTTATAACTTTAATTTATTAATGTGTGCAACGGTAACGTTTAAATGCGATTGAAAATTAATAAATGATTGATATAATTGATTAAAATTATTTTTTTTATAAAAAAATTTTAAATTTAAATTTTATAAATGATTATTTATTTAAATTATTTTAAATATATATTTTATAATTATTTATTTTAAGTTATCATATATGATATATTATATTTTATTATAATTTAAGAAATTAAATAATTTATTTAATTATAACTTTTTTTTAAAAAAAAATGATTAAAAATATATTTTTTATTACTTTGAGTGTTTAGCGTGACACTTGCTTCTGACTACTACACTTAAATATGGATCTAAAATTTTTTTTAAGACGGTTATGCCCCTTCAACGGCCCTAAACCTCGTTGTTCATTCCCTAGGCTTCTCTAACTACCATTAGAATAAGGGATTTTGCAGTTCAAATCTTTGAATAATTTTTGCTTAATCTTCTTTGACAGCTAATCCAAAATCAATTTTCTCAATAATCTAAGACCTAACCATTAATATGCAAAGCAATAACAGAAGAAATATTCATTGTTTAATCTGCTTATATATAAAAAATAATACATACTTCATCAAGTCAATTTCAGCATCTTTTAACATTTATAACTATGTAACAACTATCATCATTTTTTCTTTTATTTATTTTTAATGAATCTGCACGTTTCTTAAGGCTTTTTTAAAAAAAAAAACTACTACCATATCTTACTTGGTTTTTAAAGTATTCCCACAGAGGTTGGTTTAAATTGGAACTGCTAGATTCATTCAATTTATTCATATTTTTGTACCAAATACAGACCATGGCATCGGGGGAAAAGCCCTAATTCCCAGTTTTCAAAGTTCCATTTGGCATTCGGTTTTGCCATTGATACGTAACCTTCTCCAAATACTTTTCCAAATGGAATCTTCAATTGGGAAATTAACATCAACCTTTTTCTTTTTTTTTTTTTTTTTTTTCTATAGAATTATGGCGAATGCTAGGGACACTCATTTCTACACATCCGCTACGACACTCGAACAATTTAAAAGTCCACGTCATCCTACAAATTGAAACTCAAACTTGTCACCCGAGTTTCTTTCCGGTAAACTTCTCTCTTGTTTGCCGCAAGTAAAGGTATTTGTATTTTTAAGAAATTTTGGCAAAAACAATCATTACTCTTAAGAATTTATCATAAAGACTAAACTACCCTTCATATACACTGGTTCTTTTTCCTTTTTCTTGGGCTAGTCATATACACAGTTCACTAAGGTAGACAGGTAGTGAACTGGTTAATTTTCTAGAGTATACCATATTTTTGCACTATTACTTTAAATTTTTTCTATTTCATTTCAATTTTATTTCAATTAGTTTACAATCTAAATCTAGTGCATTTATATATAATTTTTTGCTGAATATTTTTTGTTTAGCTAATAAAATATTTTTGAATAAGAAATCAACTAAAGTAATATGAATATAAAATAAGAAAGTTGAAATATTAATTTAAATCATAAAGTATTTTGACATTGTCAAAGGTAGTTTAGCTTTTAACTTAATGTTGATACTAAAATATTGAAAAATTATCCAATATATTGAAAATAGAGTATTTTAGATTTCATAAGCGAAGTTAGTAAGATGGTATATATCCCTTTAGATGTATTAAAAAAATATTAATTAAAAAATATTTGTAATTTTTTTAATTCTATTTATAAAGTTAGAAGCTTTATTGACAGTATATGAAATAGTAACTCATAAATTATTAAGTTATGTCTCATGATTAGTATTTGAATTTGATTTTTTTTAAGTAAACTTTTTAAGTTTGACCTTTGTTTATAAAGCAGTATTAATTAAAAATTTAAAATATAATATATTTTAAAATTTTGATTTTTTAAATATATATGTTTATGACATATCTAAAAATTAAAAAATTTTACTAAATAAGATTAAACTAAGATAATATTTATGAGACAGGAAAAAATGTCATGATAATTTTGGAAAATATATTTATATCTCTTTAAAAAAATATAAAAACTCTAGTCAGGCTTATATTTAAATCATATATATAAATATGAAAAAAAATAGAGATAAATTAATATTTAAATTTTACACCAAAATAATATATAAATATGAAAAAAATATGAAATGTTTAAATAATATATTTTTTATACAAAGGTTTAAGTGAAGGGAGATTATCTCATTTTAGTGTTAGAACATGTTTCAAATCTTAACAACAATTTATATTAGATTTACAAATAGTTCTTAAAAAAATTATATATATATATATGTTGTCTCTAAATCCAAGAAGAGTAAATTTCTCTTTAGTTATCCTACAAGGCGACCTTTTTACATAATTTTGTCTTTATACTATGTGTATTTTCATTGAGAGAAGGGTAAATGTCCTACAAAATTTTCAGTTGTAATTAAGGAAAGTAAAAATACCTGAAATCAACAAGTTTTGATTCGATTCGATTTTTTAAAATCGATTTTTTTTTTTGAAATTGATTATCGGGTTAAGTAAGGTCAGGTGACATAAAAAAATTTATGATTCGAGTCAAGATTGAGTTTTAGGTAAACCCGACCCTACCCGATCCAATATATATAAAAATTTATTTTTTAATTATTTATTTAATTTTATATTTATATTTAAAATAATATTTTATTAATTTCAAGTATGATCGAGTCGGATTTGATTTTATATAATGTCAAATCGAATCAAATTTGAATATTAAAAATAAAAAAATTTATTGAATCAGATACGAATACGAATTTTATATGTTTAAAATCGGATCGAATTCGAAACAAACAAAAAATCCGTTGTCATCACAAGTTGTAACTTAAAAAAGGTTACATAACGTGGCTTTTTGAGAGAACCGGTGCTAAAAGCGGCTGACAAAGTTGAGTGGCCTTAGCAGTCCCCGTAGAATTATAGTACACCTCAAGTAATGTTTAAGATATGATAAATTGTGTAACAAATTGACGTCTTATTTTTAAACCCTTTTTTTTTTTAATTTTCTATCAAACAATGTCATGTTTTAAATAATCGTGTAGAAAAATAAAAATTAATAAATTAAAATATTTTGTTATATCAATTAAGTATATAAAATTTGAAAAATATTTAATAAATTATTATATATTTTTTAGATAAATATTTTTAACTAAAAATTAATAAAATTTTTAACATTTAATAAGTATGATCAAATTTAAATTATAAATAACATTTTAAATATTTTTTACATATTATTAATTTATCAATTTAAAATTTTACTTTCTCTTTTTCCCCTCCCTGAAAGTTTTCGAATTTGTATTTTTGAAAACTTTTTCGAATTTTCAGATTCCACAAGCTTTTAAATGCTTTCAAAATTTTAAAAACTTTTAAAAGTTTCTAAATTTATATTCTAAATGTTTCTAAAAGTTTCTTAAAGTTTCTAAATTTTATTTGTATCTTTTAAAAGCTTTCAAATTTAAGTTTTTATATTTGTATTTTTAAAAAAATTTTGAAATATAAATCTAAAAACTTTTAAAAATTTTTGAATTTACATTTTTTGAATTATCAATTTCATATATAATATTTCATCTCAGATTTTAATTTATTCAACACTTAACAAAAATTTAACAAAATCAATGGCAATTTACTTCTAATTTGAAGTTTAGTGACTTGATTAATTCTGAAACTTATGATTTTAGGATGATTTTTAAGATTAGTGCTTGATGGATTAGATTGAATTGGAAATGGATTGAAAATTGGAGAAAAAAAATTATCAAATATACTGATAGTAAAATTTTTAGATTCAACAAATAAGATTAAAAAGGGTAATACATACCTATTATGATATATTAAAAAATAATTAAAAATAAAATAAAAAATATATCAATCTCTTAATAATATTTACGAAATTAAAAATTTATATTGTGTATCAAATACTAACTCTTAATTGGATTAATCACATAATTATAAATATTAATGCACAACTATAACGGTGAAAAGTTAATCAGGATTGATGAAGAGTAAATTCTTATGTTCTGAACTCAATTTTGAACGTAGAATAGTCTGAATTCAAGTGATATTTGTATTATAATGTATTTTAACTATTCATATTTATTTTGTAAAAAAATATATAAATATTCATTGACCTCATTCATCTAGTTTTGCTACATTATCTATCCCTATCGGTTAATACAAGGAACGTTGACGTACATTCTTGTAATTTTGAAATTCCTGCATGTAGTCCTTGTTCCTAGAAGATTTAAAATAATTTAATTAAGATTTAGATGGTTTAGCTAGGTCTCGAACCCTTATTGGTTAAGTAGTGTTAAACCACTCTTTTTTACAAAAAAAAAAAATTATTAATTACACAAGTTTAATGTTAAAATAATAATTACGATCTATTATCAATAAATTTATATATTTTGGATTCGATTATTTTTTAAATGATTTCAGATTCAATATTTTGTGTTATAATGTAATCATTCATATTTTATTCTTGTAAGTGGCTTATAAATTAGACCTTTGTGTAAAGGAATAAACTAACCATATGTAAATAATGAAAAAGGGCTTTAAAAATTACTTGATTAAGAAATAATTAATTAACAAATTTTTAGTTAGTCAAGCAGTTAAGGAAGGATGGACGACGTCGACAGGGGCAAATAAGTATTTAGGAAAGCTTCCGTTAAATGGCAACCCCTTACCCAAATAATTTATTTCTAAATAACTATATTTGAAACTTTAGTAGTAATTTAAAAAACAAAAAAAAAATTCTAAATAGAAAAAGCCCTTGAAATTTAAGTTAATTACTTATATAGTAATGGTGAGTAGTCGATCTGTCTCGTTGGCAGACAATGAAAATCGGACAAATTAACAGTGCTCTAATAATAATTTTACTAATATAGAATATGGCATCTGGCTAGCTTTATTATAATTTTATTAACTTTTTTTTTCTTATGAGGAAATTAACTTATCAAATCTACTTCTTTGTCATTAAATATCGCTGTGATATGATTGCAACACATTTTCAAAGGAATGGTGTTTTCCTAAAAATTAATATCTGACCTTACCAAAAAAAAATATATGTATATATATATCTACATCGGATGGTTGGATAAAGCTGTATTTAATGCTTCTGGGAAGTTTGAAAACAACCCTGTCCATAGAACCAAGCCAAAAAAAAAAAAAAAAAGCTGAAACAGGAGAAATTACCGACTTATTTCTTGATTGGCATTTAGGTTTCACGAATAAAGACGAAATAAAAATGAATTTTTTAAAGTTACGAAATAAAAAATTACATTAATATAAAAATAATCATTAAACTCAATCATACAATTATATAAGTCACGGATCAATACATAATTATATAAGTACAATATAAAATTGAATTAAATTCATGTATAATAAAAATTAAATTTAAATTTCAAAATTTAATGACATATTTTTTGTTATTAAATCAAAATTCAGTAATACAAATTAATTTTTTATTTAACCCTAATTAAGTTTCCTTTTAAATTTGTAGGAGTCATGGTCAAAATATGGACAAGATAAATTAGGCTCCATCCGTAATTAATGAATTTTTGTGAATTTTTTGTTAAAATAATTAAATAAAAGCTTAAATAAAATATCAAAATTGATGATTTTGGTACAATTTCAATAAATAGATAAAAATAATATAAATAACTATTTATTAAATATAATAACAAGTTTTATCAATCTATTAATTTTGAATTTTGATTCAAACTTTTATTACAACCCTTATGATGTTGGACATTTTCCAATACTATAAAGTTTGCATAGGCATTAACCAAATTTAATATTAACTAATAATTCAAATGTAAATCTGAACATAATCCCGATATAAAAAAAGTTATGTGTGCTAAGGCTACCCTGCTGGGTGACTAAATGAAAAAAAATTATGGCTGTTATTATAACAGTAGACTTAATAATTTAAAACGTGATGTTATAATATAATAAAAAATTATAAAATTAATATAATTTAAAATTTTAATAAAAATTATTTATAAATTTAATAAAATTAAAAAATATATTTTTTATATTGTGATACATCACTTTTATAAAAATATGACATATAAATATATTAATTATCAATATTTTATACTATCTGAATACTGCCACGCCCATATAACAGCAAAGGTTATAGTCGGAGGGGGGTGACACTGATCTGTATCCCATCACAATTTCCATCATCCCATTCTCACGCTCCATCTCCAAAATGTGAATGAACAAGAAAGTGGGAAAGAAACGGAACAAGACAGAGAAAAAAAAAATAAAATAAAAGCCTTGTGTCCAAATTGGCGTCTAATCAATATTCCTGGAATTGACATGTAAAAAGTAAGGCAAAAGCTCCCATATCTTTACTGTTATGGTAAAAAAATTTTCATTTTGGATGAGATTTCGAGCAAAGGAAAAAATTTTTTTTTGGATTTACTGACATGTAAAAAATAAGGCAAAAACTCCCAATCTTTACCATTATGGTAAATAAAATTTAATTTTGGATAAGATTTCAAACAGAGTTTTTTTTTTTTTTGGAATTACCCACAAATTCCTCTACATTTCATTTACGTTTAACCCGTGTTTTTATTTCTAAATTCTAATTTATAATTTATTCAAATTTCCTTGACAAACTCTCAAAGGCAACTATTTAGTATATCCAAAGACTCTTTTATCCTCAATCCTTTCTTCCCATGCATGTCCACTCAAACTTTTTTTTCCCTCTCTGTATATTAAGCGACAAGTTCCCAAACAAACTCTAAAAGTACATCAATCTTGTTGAAACAGTACTATTTCAGGTAAAAAAACAGAAAAAGAGAGCTACAAAAATGGTGGCTGCAGGGCCAGGTTTTGGAAGTGGTGGCATGCCAAACATGAAGAGCTTTGCTTTTCATATCCTAACAGGGCCATGGCTAATGGTTTTCGGATCGTTGTTGATCATGTCTGCCGCTGGTGCAACCTACATGTTTAGCCTCTACTCCACTGACATTAAAACATCGCTTGGATATGATCAAACCACCCTCAATATGCTCAGTTTCTTCAAGGATTTAGGCAGCAATGTTGGAGTCATTTCAGGCCTGATAGCAGAGGTCACACCCCCCTGGTTCGTTCTATCGGTTGGGGCAGTCCTCAACTTTTTTGGGTACTTCATGATTTGGTTGGCCGTCACCAAAAGAATAGCTAGACCTCAAGTTTGGCACATGTGTTTGTACATTTGTATCGGTGCCAATTCTCAATCTTTTGCCAACACTGGATCTCTTGTTACCTGTGTCAAGAATTTCCCCGAAAGCAGGGGCGTTGTGCTGGGAATCCTGAAAGGTTATGTTGGCCTGAGTGGTGCAATTATAACTCAATTGTACCATGCTTTTCATGGTGATGATTCTAAGGCCTTGATTTTGCTTATTGGCTGGCTTCCGGCTGTTATCTCACTTTGTTTTGTCAGAACAATTCGGATCATGAAGGTGGCTCACCAGGCGAACGAGCTCAAAGTTTTCTACAAATTTCTCTACATCTCCCTTGGTCTTGCTTCTTTCCTGATGGTTATTATCATTGTAGAGAAAAAATTTGTGTTCACACAGCCTGAATATGGTGGCAGTGCTGCCATGGTTCTTTTCTTGATGTTTTTGCCACTTGGTGTTGTGATTATAGAAGAATACAAGCTTTGGGAGGCCAAGAATAAGGCCTTAAATGACCCTTCTCCATTGAAAATTGTCACCGAGAAGCCAAGTTCAGAGGTGTCCAAGGAGAACCTTGAGGTTCCCTCATCATCAAGCACAGCAAAGATTTTAGCCTATAACGAGTCAAGCAATGATCAAGCCAATGTTTCCTGCTGGAAAACAGCATTCAAGGCACCAAACAGAGGGGAAGACTACACAATTTTGCAGGCACTTTTCAGCCTTGACATGCTCATTCTTTTCCTGGCCACAGTTTGTGGCGTTGGGGGTACCTTAACAGCAATTGACAATCTGGGACAGATTGGAACCTCCTTGGGGTACCCTAAAAGAAGCATAAGCACATTCGTATCCCTTGTGAGTATATGGAATTATCTTGGCAGAGTTACATCAGGTTTCGTATCAGAAATTTTCTTGTCTAAATACAAGTTTCCTAGACCTCTAATGCTCACCCTTATCATGCTTTTCTCATGTGTTGGTCACCTTTTCATAGCCTTCGGTGTCCCTGGTGGCCTTTATATTGCATCAGTAATCATTGGGTTCTGCTTTGGGGCTCAATGGCCATTACTTTTTGCTATAATTTCTGAAATATTTGGCCTCAAGTACTATTCTACGTTGTACAATTTTGGATCAGTTGCCAGCCCTATTGGGTCCTACGTACTTAATGTGAAAGTGGCTGGGAATTTGTACGATAAAGAGGCTAAGAAGCAAATGGCTGCTTTGGGAAGAGTAAGGAAGGCCGGTGAGGATCTGGATTGCAATGGGGTTGAGTGCTTCAAATTGTCCTTCATTATAATCACAGCTGCCACACTGTTTGGCACTTTTGTATCATTGATTTTGGCACTCAGGACAAGAAAATTTTATAGAAGTGACATTTACAAAAAGTTCCGAGAGGAGGTGAAAGCAGCTGAGATGGAGATCGCAGCTGCCGGAGACGCAATTGGATTGCCGGATGTAAAGCCTACCCGAAATGGCATCAGTCGTCCAGAGGGAAAAAGTACCGGAAGCGGCGTTGGATCCGAGGCCAAGGCAGGGTAGGGATATTGTACTATTGTAAACCTCTAACTAGTAGGATAGATGTAGGTATGGAAAAAGATGGGAGAAAAGTCTCATTGAATAAAAATGCACATTTGATATAGTGAGATTTTCTTTGGATTTTCTTTTTTTTTTTTTATAATTCTTATTGGTGTTTGTGCTAAAAACAAAAAAAAACTCCTAGGGTTGTTTTATAAATTTTACAGGGTTTTGAATAAACATGACAAGTCGGCAGCTTAGGCAACAGTCATATCAGGGTTGACAAAGAATCGGGTTACGATAGATTTTTTTAGTTTCGAATTTAATTTAATTTTTATAATTATAAATTTAAATTTGATTTGATTTGATAAAATTTTTAATTTTTTATACATAAATTCGATCTGATCAAATATTACTAAATTATATTTAATTTAAAATTAATAAAATATTATTTTTAAAATATAAATATATAAATATATAAATTAAAAATTAAAAAAAATAATTAAAAAATAATTTTTTATATAATATCGAATCGAATTTATTTAAAATCTGAATTCGATTCGAACTCGATTTTTCTTTAATAATACACGATTCTATCCCACATGAAATTTAATTTTTTTTAAATAAATCTTATAAGATCGAATCGGATCGAAATTTATTGATTACGGGTTGAACTGTCAATCATAATCATACTTACTATACAAATCTTTGTCAATTTATTTCATATTTCCCCACATAATTAAAATATGATTCAACGTGTTGAAAATATTACGAATTGAATATTCCTAGTCGACAGCAAAGATTAGTTATTTGAAGGGAGGAAAAGAAGAAGAATAAATATCCCTACCTGTTTAAGAAAGAGTTGGGGAGTAATTGAGCCTGGGACTCCTCGGTCTTCATTTGTCTTTGCTCACCTGCCATGTTTACTTAATTTTTTGTTATTCATACTTTTAATATGTATAAATATTCATTAATTTATAATCTTTTAATATACATAAATATATATTTTATAAATAAGTTTGTCAGATACTGAACTTTATTATTAAAATTAAAATTTTAATATTTTATCAATAATGCCTACATAAATATACACTTGATGAGTTAAATATTTTTCTGAAAAGAAAATTCTTTAAAAAATTATACCATATTCAAATCCTTTCCATTTTTAATATAGCACGATACTAATAACATTTTTGAGGATATGTTTTTTTGGTAAGAATTGGTAAATTATATTGTATTTAATATTTTTGGTATAATAATATTTTTATATAGAAAGCCTAACTTAAGAATCTTGAGTAAATAATAAAATTAAAAGTTTTAGTGATTGTGCTCATTTTATTCTTAATCCTCTTCACAAATTTAAATTTAAAATGATTTCATGATAAAATTTTCAAATTCCAATCTTGATTTTTAATGATGTTTATTATTTTTATCAATTCTCCTTTTCAATTGACGCTGTGAAGGACCCATACAAATTTGTACATTTGGACCTACTCTTTATTATGAAGAAATTACTATTGAAGATACTCTCTCCCTGACTAGCCGGCAACTGCATAAAAAATATTTCTACTCTTTCGATTTTTTTTGTTTATTCGATATTTCTTGCCTTATCAGGAATAAAATTAAGAATTCTCTCACTAAAACATTTCTTTCCAAATAAGCTTGCATAGATATAAAAATTAATACTAATTAAAATTAAGTGAGTAAAAAAAAAAAAGGAAAGAATCCTATGACATCTTTCCAAAGACTCCAAATCCTTCTTTTAATTTAATCATAGATTTCCTCGTTGATCAATTTGAACATTTTCTTAGGGACAATGAAAAAGAAAAGAAGTCCAAAAGCATAGGAAAAAAAAAAAAAACTATGCTAAATTCCAATTTTTTTCTTTTTTTTTTAATTTCCTTGCACCTTCTAGAGTAGCATCCATGAAAATGACAACGAATTGTAAATTGTTCCATTGATTTTGTCTCGTAGTTAACTTTTTTTTTTCTGTAGAATTCTTTTAACTTTTATACCATGTTGTCCACAATTGTATATGCTATGCGTGCCGACTGCTTACAGTTTACTTTTGACCATTCTAAATTCTATACAAAAACAAATTCGCATATGCCGAATTAAGGTACATCTACGATCACGTTTTGCATATGGATTTTGATGATCTTCTAGATGAAGATAAACTTTTTCTTCTTCCTATTTAAACGTCGATATAAGAATAAGAATAATTAGTAGTGACAAATAATCTGCCCTTAGATTAAAAAAAAAAAAACAAGCAGAATGCAGCCTCAATATCTTGATTATGAAGATAAAGAGAACTTGTAGTAATGGAGGAAAGTCATGGGAGTAAAATGAATACTATACCAAATCCAATAGTCTATTTTGGAATAACCAAAAGGTTGTCAAAGTTGGGTTGCAGCCGAATCAAGGAAGCCGAGGAAAAATAATCAAGAAAAATGGGCTGCAGCCTACAATGGTAGTTGGGTTGTTGATATAATTTATTTACATTGGGATACGTCGTTTTCTCTGCAAATCTCAGTTGTTGATAAAGCCCAAATATCTACGTAGTTATGTCTAACTTATTTTTTTATTTCATTTAAGATTTAGTTTTTAAGAGAAAGAATAAGAAAAAAACAATCTAAAAACATGTAGGCATGACCACAAAAGTACATGGAGCTTACGCATTATTACTGACTAGATAATACATACGTAGACATGGCCACATTAAAATTAAGTGATCTAGTTAAATACTTGTATTAGACATTAATGTAGCAATGATTCATCTTTTTTTTCTATGTTACGACAATAATATTTCATGAAGGGATTTGATCATTATTAAGTAACCAACTTCTGTTTGCACTCTCTTTTTCTCAACACGTCCCATGCTTATTTACAAAAATATTTTTATACGAAATTATTTAATTATTTTTTAATAAACTATGCTTTAATTTTTTTATATACTCATTTGTCATTGGATATGTACTTTCAATAATTAAAATACATATCGAATATACATATTTGATAATATTATTACATTATCGAATATATTTATTTGATAACATTAAGAATTTATGGAATATCTATATCCTAAAACAAAAGACATTTATCATATATATAAATATATATTCATATCCGGTAATTAAAATTACTTATTTACTCTTTTCCTTTATCTTTTTCCATCTCCTCTCTATTTTTCTCCTACACCAAATATCTTATCCACCCGCCACCTCTTCGGGCTTCCCTCCCATTGCTCAATGCATTGACTACCTAAACGCACCTTATTAATTGCTCAATACCATATCAAGGAAACCTTTGCCTTACTTCTTCCTACTCTCTTTAACAGAATGAAGCATCATTTTCTAATTCTCCATTTCTAAAAAATTCCCTATTATTGGAAGCCAGATATTACGTGAAATGCAATCATCAAGAGCTTGTGTGTTGCAAGCTCAAAATTAGTTTATGAAAGCTTAAAAAAAATTTCAAAAAAATGCAGAAGAAGAATAGGGGATGAACTTAGAACAGAGTAGAATTCTATAAGAAGATAAGATTAGAGGATTAGAGAAGAGAAGAATTTCAATGAGAGAGGAGAGAGAATTCATTTCATTTTTCACATAATCGCATAATGCTTTATAGCCCTTCTTTTATGTTGGACTAACAGCTTTTAGCTGTATCCAAGAATCTCGGATAGTAGTAGCGTTTCATTCATGCATGCTCTAACAACATACTAACAAATGCTAACAAAAGGAAATAAAGGGCCTTGGAAAGCATAGGCCTTAGCAAGCAAAATAAAGTAACAAGCCCAAAACAGCAAACACATGTCCAATTTAACTGAGCCTGTAACAATATTCCTGCCTCGAAACATCCTTGTCCTCAAAGATGAATTGTAGAAAACAAGTGCTGTCTTTTCCTTTGGAGCATTAGTGACACCTTTTAGTTCCAGAATTTCATTAGTAACAACTTATTTAGTAGATGGAATCCTATGATAATGAATGTTATCGACATTAAAACCAGTTCCACCACCATATTTGACTTGCTCCCCAAAGACATAGCAAAGCTTTTCATCATTGTTGTTGATCCTAAAGGAGTGGATAATCAACTTCCTAATAAGCAATTACATCAATAATGCTACCACCCTTGTTATATAGAAGATAATGACGTTGAACTCAATTGCTTAAGATATATGTTTTTTTTTTAAAAGATGGTGAGTAATTTCAAAGTGCAATTCATGTGGCCCAACAAGAAGAAATTGTCTAACTTTATTAGAAGTTTCTACACAACTCAAACCTATTGTATCAACGAACGCATGTTCCCTTTCCCAAACAAGCTGAGATGGTCGATGAATTTCTTTTAGAATTGTTGCAAAAAACAAATACCATTATGTAGCTTCATCAAGATAGTATGGAACCAAAATTCCACCATGAAGAGAAATTGAATCAGAGTACAAAAAATACTGTGGGATGGAACAAAAATTTCCATATTTCTCATATCTTATTTGTAAATGCATCATCATATGCATTGTAGGGGTACCACTTTCCTGGCTATGACTGTAGGCATTAGTTGCCCTTTCAAAAATTGGATCAAGAATTTATCAAGCCTGCCTGCAACATTAATCCTTCTTCATGAAGAGTAAGTAGACATTATCTCGCCTCATCTTTTCATCATTTTTGTATCTCTCTAAGCCCATATCTTTCTTTGTTTTCAACAATCTCATTAAACATTTCAATGCACTTCCTTACAAGGTTCTTCCTAATCACCTTCAAAATCTTGTTCTATTATGGCATCTAATTAAGAATGTTGAGTGGCAAGTCTTCATAGTCACTCGAGTCAACAACATCTTTCACAAATCTTGGGTATCCGAGGAGAAGCGCCTTACAGATGTCCATAATGAACAACCTCCTAACATAAAGCTTATTGTTCTTTTTCCTAGCGTTAAAAAGATCAAATGGAGCTCTTTTGGTACAATTAGAATATTTTTGAACTCAAGCTGACCTTTAATAAAAAAAGTGCTTAACAACAAGGTGCTCTTCTTAATCATTAGTCAAGCTCCTATGGAAGAGACATACTTCTCCTTAGTTATCTCCTCTGGTTTATACAATTAGATTGGTTTTTGCTTGTTGATGAGTTGCCACTCATAAGACACTTCCTTGATCTTACTCTCTTCCAAATATTTTAGAACCCTCTAATAAAAATCCTCACCTCCTGAATGAGTGTCTTTATTTATGAAAAAAACCCCGAATACACCATTACTAATTGAGAAGATGTTGGCATTGATTGTTACCCCACCAAAGTCAAAGACAAGAATGTTTTTCTCACCACCCTTCTTGTTTAACCCATAGGAAATGACAGCTGTAATTGGTTCATTGCTAATCCTTACCACATTTAGCCCAACAACAATGCTAGCATCCTTGGTGGTCTGTCTCTAGGCATCATTACTTCTTTGTTCCATAATCAAAAGCCCAAATCTATAGGGATCAATGACAACAATAAACCTTTTCCCAGCCCCTAACACTATTGAGTAAGCCATTACAAGCTTCCCATTCTCTTTAACAACCCTCAACAAGGAAGGTTTAGCAAAATTTTCATTGCATACTACCCCAATTGACATAAACCTATTCCATTCAATAAAAGGCTGCATATTTTTAACGTAAAAGACCCAAAATTGAGTGTTCACCATGTTTAATAACCATTAAACAATTTAATTCATTAACCTTAGTTTCATTCAACCCTTGAGATACTAAACTAACCCCAATAAATGAAGGTAAGGACTCACTGGTCATTACAAGATCAGTAGTTAATGACAAAAGCGAGAGGATGGTGGCTACCATGGATGATTTCTGCTCAGCTTCTTATTTCTCCTCCATATGTGCCTTATATTCATTAAGCATTTTACTAACATTGTCCAATCTTGCAGACAGATGGTCGAGCACCTTAGTACAATTAGTAGTAAAATTTTTCATGTAAGATCGAATATTTCTTAGGTCGGATCAAATTTTTGCTTACAAACGATCAAATGCACTATTCAATTTGGATTTTAGGTGTGCCATCAATTGTTGTACATCCATGCCAATATCAAAGCTCTAATACTAATTTTGCAAGCTCAAAATTAGTTTATGAAAGCTTATAGAAATTTTCAAAAAATACAAAAGAAGAACTGGGAATGAGCTTAGAACAAAGAAGAATTCTATTGGAAGAAGCTAAGATTAAAGGATTAGAGAAGACAAGAATTTCAAAAAGAGAGAGAATTCATTTCATTTTCCATATAACTGCATAATGCCTGATAATATCCCATAGCCTATGTTGGACAAACAACTTCTAGTTGTATCCGAGATTCTCAGATAGCAGCAGCATCTCATTCTTGTATGCTCTAGCAACATACTAACAAATGCTAACAAAAGGAGATAAAGGGCCTGGAAAACACAGGCTTGAACAAGCAAAATAAAATAGCAAACCAAAACCAACAATCACAAGTTCGATTTAACTAAGCCTGTAACACTATGATTGCTACCATTGTCATTTGGTGCGACATCGAGCGATTTGAGGGAAGTACGAAGAGATGACGGGTGGAGAAAGTTCTTTGCCTTGGGGAAAAATGGAAAGATGGAGAAGGATGAAGGGGAAAAGTTAAGAAGTGAATTCAATTACTGAATATAAATACCTAGCAAGTGTCTTTTGATATTGGATATGTACCTTCGATAAATTTTTTATATTATTAAATTTACATTTTTGATAAGGTAATAATATTATCATATATATTGGGTACTATTTTAATTTATGAAAATGCATATCCACTAACAAATAAGTGTATGAAAAGACTTAAAAATAATCTTTCAAAAACTATTTAAGTAATTTCATATGAAAATTTTTTTGTAGTAAAAAATTAGGTGTATTAAGCAAAAGGAAGATGCAAATAGAAGTTTTTTTTATTAAGGGTTAGTTTAGTTTTGTTGTTATGGTTTCAAAAAATTTAGATAGAAAGTACGTTTAAAAAATGTGATGAAAAATTGATATTACTCTGAAAAAATATTTTTAAGTAATCAAAATGTCTAAAAAATAAAATATTAAAAATATAGAGGTAATAAAGTAATTTTTTATTTGTTTTTCACCACAAAAACACTTTTTAAGAAAAAAAATTTATTTGAGTTGAAAAATTAAAATTTTAAATTGAAAAGCCAAAATTTATTTGTTACTTAACATTGTGTAGGTGTTTGTGAATTTATATAATATAAAATATTAATAATTCATATGTTCATTCAATTTTTTATAAAAATTTATTTCTTAAAATTTATATTCATAAAAAATGTTAATTATATTTTTTATTTTATTAAATTTATATATAATTTTTATTAAAATATTAAATATGACACCGTAATTTCTTCTTTTTTTTTTTTTTAATGATTTTCATGCGGTGTCGTACTGTCCTATTTTAGATGGCGAGGTCTATTTAAAAGTCACGTCTGCCTTTTTGATCAATTTCTGTCCGTTCCCTCCCTTCTCTCCTTCCTCTACAAGGTAAAGCTTTCCCTTCTCTCTGTCTCTCTGTCTTTCTCTGTCTCTGGTTTCTTCATGGTGATTTTAGTTGCAGCCATACTTGGCCCCAAGCTATTTTCTGATTTAAATCTTTGCAATGGAGTTGATCAGCTAATTTTGATTTGAATTGTTTAATTTTTATGGTTGTTTAATCACGTTTGACTTTAATCTGGAATTTATCGAATTGGCGACTTTAACTTTTATTTTTACTGTTTTAAAGTCTGCATCTGTATATATTTCATCTACTTTGTTTGCAAATTTACCAATCTAATCATAAATTTTGAATCTGTATGTGGAAAATGAAACAAATCATTGCATTTTATAATTTATTTGGAAGGTTTTTGATGCGAAATGATGGATGTGTTCCTTTTCTACTATATTAGAATGATTTATTTGCAGTAAATTATATTTGTATTTGCTTATTCTTTTTTTGCTTCTTTTGGATTTATTCAGTTTAAACGTGTAGGCTTTAAGTTAGTTTCTTTTTACTAATTTTAAACTTGTGTGGAAATTAAACAGATAATCGCTTTGTATTTGGAAGGTTTTTAATGCAAATGATGAATTTGTTTCATTTCATATATTTTAAGTGTGATTTGTTTGCCCTAGTTATGTATTTGTATTTGCTTATTCAGTTATTTATGTTTTTTTTTTTTTTTTTTTCTAATGCAGTTTAAACGCAGAGGCTTTGAAGACAGTATTTTACAAATGGGAACTGCAGATACCGCCAACAAGGTAATACACGTGATGGAATTTATTCTGTTGATGCATTTGTTATTAAAATGAGGGAAAAAGGAATCCTTTGCCATGGAATCATTTTTCTCAGATAACATCAGCTTATGAATAAAGTACCTAAATGCAGGACTTAACTTTTAGCTTGGCTGAGAAAAAACCAAAAGTGGTTTTTGTTTTAGGTAATCCTTTTTTTTTCTTTGCTTTTGTTGTGACTGTTATTAGTTTGGATTTACCTTTCTCAGCCAGTTAATTTTGTTGTTGATTTGATAAGGTGGTCCGGGTAGTGGGAAAGGTACTCAGTGTGCAAAAATTGTCCAACACTTTGGTTACACCCATCTGAGTGCTGGAGATCTTCTCCGAGCGGAGAAAAACTCTGGTTCTGAAAATGGGTATGACATATCTTCCCTGTAAAAGTATGACATGCATTCATTTCTATCTGAAGTCTAGACAGATTTGAGATTAGCATCTTTTTATGAAATCTGCGAATTTTTTTTTTTTGTGTATAGGATTGAGAAAAACGTTGCTGCTGATGATTGATTCTCCTCTTTATGTGTCAATAGTTTCTGCACATCGTGTATAGTTTGTTCCTTTCGAGATCTGTTTAGATATTCCAAAATACGACTGTTTACATGAGGATTATTGACTGTTTTAAGTTAAACCTTAACTAGCTATCATTTAGACAAAAATAACTTGTATCCTTGCTAGTTTTCTATAGGCTTGTTTCCATCATCTATTCTATTTAAATTCTAATGGCACATCACTGTTGGATTGCTGAAACTGAACTGCATGTTTTCCATGTTTGTTATTCTTTATTGTAGTTTTGTACTAATTGAATGTGTTATTTTCATCTGGTCTGCAGTATCATGATTCAAAACATGATGAATGAAGGAAAGATTGTTCCTTCTGAGGTGACAATTAAACTTCTTCAAAAAGCAATGGTGGAAAGTGGTAAAGACAAGTTCCTTATTGATGGTTTTCCTCGTAATGAAGAAAACCGTGCAGCATTTGAAGCTGTTGTAAGGCTATTAATCTTTGTTCCTACATTTAGTATTCATTTTTTATGTCCATGTGCATTTGTTTTTTCTAGTCTTCTCACCATCATTCATTTAGGTGTTCTAACTAAAGCAAAGAGTTTAAAATGATTTCTCTAACATGCTGAAAATTTGGTGGCTCTGCAGACCAAAATCGAGCCAGAATTTGTCCTGTTTTTTAATTGTCCTGAGGAAGAATTGGAGAGGCGAATTCTGAATAGAAACCAGGTTAGATGATTTCCTCTCTAATAGATATCCATTGGTTGAATTAGACAATTTCCTTGTTTCCTCTCTCGTGTCATTTTTTTGTTCTTTAAACTATTTTTCATTTTCTCGGTAATGAAGGGAAGAGAAGATGATAACATTGAAACAATAAGGAAGCGATTTAAAGTGTTTCTAGAGTCCAGTCTTCCTGTAATTGAGTATTATAAGGCCAAGGGCAAGGTTCAAGAGGTGAAATACTGTTCCACTGAACTGTTTTGTTGTTTTTTGAATGATTTGAGTGTTCACCTCAACTTAAACGTTGTTGTTTTGGCCTTTAGATTGATGCTGCAAAGCCCGTTGAAGAGGTATTTGAGGCCGTTAAAGTTATTTTCACCCCAAAAGTTGAGGAGAGTTGTTGGTGTAGGTGTGTTATCCTCTAGGTGCTCCTTTTGCTTGAAAAAAACCTAGGAATCAAGATTTGATGTATTTGTAGATATTATAATATAATGTAAAATTGTGAGGTGTATTTATAATTATCTTGATTGATGCTATTGATTAAGGTTTACACTCTGTTGTCATGGAATTAAGACTATTTTGTGAATTTAAACATTAAAATAAATGGTTAGTAAGATCATTTAATTGATCTCTAGCCTCTACTTTGGTTATCATCTTTGCATAAGAAATTGTAATTAGTATTATAGAAGCTTTTAAAAGTTAGTCAACTTTTTTTAAGCATCCATTCCAATCATAGTTGCATTGGTCATAGTATGTTATTAAATAGATGCATTTATCACAGGAACAAAAAGGATGCCTATTTGATTGAAAAGATGAATAGCATGGTATTTTCAAAGTTAATACATGAAGCCATATCTCAGGGAAAGTACTATTATAGTTATCGGTACATTTTTATGTGAAAGAAATTATCATAGTAAAGAAACAGGACACCGGTGTATTAGAAAAAGTACGACACAAAAAAGTTACTAATCCATGTTGCACCTTAGGCTTTAGGAGAAGAAATTCTGTCTCACTGAAATTAGAGATTAGTACAAAAAAAAAGGTTATGGAATCTTGCAAATATGGAAGATAAAATGTCTATTCTAGGTCTTTCTCTAATTTGCGTGAAACAATAAAGTTACTCGTCCATGTTTTACCTTAGGCTTTAGGAGAAGAAATTCTGTCACACTGACATTAGAGATTCGTACAAAAAGCAAGGTTATGGAATCTTTCAGTATGAAAGAAAAAATGTCTATTCTAGTTTGTTCTCTAATGGAATGCCAATTAAATGTAAAGAAAAGAGAATAACAATCTGATTGAGGAGATGCTAAGCATGGTAAGAAACTCGAAAAAGAGTCTCTAAGCATTCCGAGATTTAAGTTGAAATTTTTGCTGAGATATCCAGTGCTGTTAAGAACTCAAGAAATATATACTGCTTTGAGCAATTTAGGCCTCAACAACTGATCTTTGAAGTTGATAAATAAGTTGTTAAGATCTTTAGGATATCTTTGGGTTTAATTAGTATCCAGGAGGATGATTTGAATTTTTTTCAACACATTAATTGTGTATGACAGAAATTGCTTTTGTATAATTGCTAAATAAAAAGTATTTTATATTTGAGGGTTTCAGAGCACTAAACAATTGTTTGATTAGTTAACATAGCTTCTTCAACTTGTAGAATGCAACCATCTTGGTTTGCATCTTAGACTTTTAATTGATATAATTGTGCAATATGCAGGTAACTGCCTTGATGTTGCAACTCTACCAGAGATGAAAGAGTAAATAAATAGAGGTAACACATCTATCTGCAAATGATACTGACTAACAATTCGTGGTTTTTTTTTTTTTTCTTGTTTTAAAGTATCTTTGATTTGAACTTTTGTTATCCTGCATACTTTTTCTCAGTGATTTCTTCCCTCCAGATGATATTACAGTTTGATTTGTATACTGTACTTTGCTTTTGCAGGGTTTTGTGTTATTTGGCATTTGTTTTAATGCTAGTGAGTTATCATTTATGTGATGAGGTTCATACCTCTTCATTCTTGTCATTCTGCTATTATTCTAATAACACTATCAATATTATAATATTAAAATTAGAATAAATGCTCCCATTTCTCCAATTATATGCCTGGTTCTTATTCTTTGCATGCTAAGTTCCCACTTTGAATGCTTCAAAGTTGTTATTCTTATTCTTTGCACATTAAGTTGCCACAGTGAGTGCTTCAAATCTGAGATTCTTATTCTGTTCACTTTAATCATCATGGCCTGTGTAGCCCCCTCACAATGGACAAACAGCGGAATGTAATATGTTCTTGTTGTCATGATTGAAGATGCTAAAATTTGGCAATAAGTGGTTCATCACCTCATTGTTTGCTGCTTTATCCTTTTCTTGATGTGGAGCTCGCCTCTCTTTTGGTAATACACTCAAATATATTAGCAAGTTGGACATGTGTTAATTATTATTTTATTACCATAGAACATGCACTTCCTTCTACATTAATAAAAAGATCCACTTTTACGACATAAATTATTGTTTTTTTTGTGTTTTTATTTATTTATTTAATGTTTTCAACTCAAAAACTTTCAAGAATCCAAGACAACTTCAAAATCTTGAACCATTAGGGCAAAGCAACTACAGACTTTTCATTGGTTGGCATTTGCACAACTGCTAGTATCTTTTATAAGATTCAAGCTAGATAGAACGTGGTGTGGTTTTATGTCATTTAATCAAATCTATCTTCCTGAACAAATATCTATATTCATGTGAATTGAAGTAACAATCCTGAACAAAAAAATAAATAAATAAATAAAGAAGTAAATTATAGAGAGAAAGAACTAGGAGATAAAAGTCACATTGCCAATAATAAATTTATTTAAGTTCTGGCACTTTGATGATGATTCCCAACACTCCTGGTGTAATTCATAAGTACATGACATTGAAACCTGCAATTCCATTTCCGAACAGGGGTTAATCCTGCAATTCCATTCTATTACCCGAGTCAAATTGTGTGTGCTGTGCTACCATCCATCTCATTCTTTGAATTTTATCTTTTTTTTTTCCCGGATGATGGTCTACTGTAGTAAATAGTAATCAAACCTCAAAAGTAGTTGCAAGTTTCAACCTTGGTGAGTGAAAATGTATGACTCATGTTTGAGGATGGAAAGAGAGATTTTTTTATGAAAAATCTACTCTCTACTATAGGAGCTTTACTCATGACAGTTTACTGTAACATATCCTCCCCCTTCCCCCTGGCCCTGGTTGCCTAAGGCATGTTATTTGTTGCCCTTGCCCTCTAAGATTCACCTTTGGTTGATGTGTTCTCTTACAAACCTTTTTCTTCTTGTTCATCTTGATTGTGCTATTGTTTCTGCATTCTGATCCCGGTCTGCACTTCTATGCAGGAGCTCCTCACCTAGTTTCTATGCCCTTGGCACTTCAGTATGTCCTTAACTTCATTCTCTCTCTCATACACATGCGCATACACACGCACAAAAGCATGCATGCGTGCACACATATGCCACCCACCCAATTAGACCCACTAAAATATACATAATATGCATTCAACACAAGCACAATGTCACGGTCTGTGCCTTCCTCATTCTGAAACCACGCCTCTGTGCAGCACCAAGACTACTCGTAGTCGAGGTCAGCTTTCCCTCAAGTCTAATTTTCCTTGGACAGCTTAATTTCGATCCTTCAAGCTGCTTACTCAAGAGTCTCTTCTGGCTTTGACCCCGTAGGGTTGCTCATTCTGAACTCTATAGGGAGGAACCCAACTCTCATCACTCATCAGCCCACGATTCTCAAAGTGGCCCCGAGCACCCATCTTTGCCCGTAGGGCTTAAGGTCTCGAGCACCGACCCACGAATACCCGTGGGGCACATAGCCCCGGTTCTCATGATATTATTACTTCTTGACATGGTGAGAACCCAACGCCATGCCCGCTCGTATCGTACGCAAACTCTCGTATCAAGTTTACACGAGTGCCACACTTAAGCTAGTCAGCAGCCAAGTCGGAGCCTCTAGGCTCATCTCATCCCACGGGACTCGGTTCTTAGGGCTTAGGCCCTTAGCTTCTATGTAGACTGCCCGCACGCATGATTGACACCCAACATCATGCTAGTCCCACAAGGGGGACTTGGGTGGACTGCCCCAGCTGCAACACACCTCTACCGATTAGCCACAAGGGTCTAGCAGCGTGCCTGCCTGCTAGCCCGCACATCCCTCAGGCTCGATGGCGTCCCTCTTTCGCAAACAGCATCTTATGATCCTTCGGCTCAAGGAGGGGAAACCGAGGGGCATAGCGAATTTTACCATGTAACCCCATGGCTCAACGCAAAGGCGCGATACGAGATCCGTCGGCCCCAACCGTCCCCGGGTTTATCATGACCCGAGGAAACATCGTGCCACGCGCGTGACCCTACGATGCCCGCCCACCTAGACACCACTAGTGCCTAGGAGTAGCTCACTTGAGATTAGCTAGGCCCTTGCCTGCCCGCTAGCCAAGGGGGTGGTGGAGAGCTGACACCAGTCATCCCTCTATAAAGAGCGTAAGAGATTTTCCCAATCTCCTACCAGTAACCGTAAGATTGTCTGAAATAGGGACACTTTTCTCTCCAGCCATCTCAGGGCCTTTCTCCGGCTAACTTAGGGCCCCATAACCTTCCTCTTGGTCACCATTATTCCTTGATTCTACTCGTTGCTCCACCAATCCACTCGAAGGTGCCTGTGTCACGGGCTCCGACCTTAGACTCAGAATCCGTGCGGCCTTAGGCTTGGAATCTCCTCCTTTGTGCCGAAGTCAGCTTAAAACACAAGCGTGCGGGCACTAGAACAATGGGAAGGGCTGATTACGCAAGTTAAAGAGAAACAGGATGAACAAGACAGAATTCTGAAAATGCTCTTGTATTCACTGAAACAGAAGTGTTTGATGGTGTACAAATGAGGGTGGAGCGGCCCTCTATTTATAGTTGAGGCTCCAGCTACAACTTAATGGCATATCCCTAGAATAAAGGCTAAAATCATGGGATTACAATCAATCAGGATGCTAACTCCTGATTTTCAGGGTCAACCAAATCTGCCAGGATGCTGCTGCTGATCCTGTCTGGTTCTAGAAGCTTCCCTTGCGTGTCCAGCACCTTGGGCCTTTCTGGATGTGGTGTGGGCAGCTTGTATGCCAGGCCTTGGTCTCATGGGCTGGCCTGCAAGTCGGGCGGGCGTTCTGAACTCGTTTACTAGGCTTTGCGCACAGATACCCGCCAGCACGCCTGGTCTGCGGGCCTCAACCCCTGGCTTGCCTGTTGGTCTGCCTGATGTGCCTGGCGCGCCCGCCCAGGGCGTGACATTCTCCCCCACCTGATTGCGCAACGCGCTCGTTGCGTCTTCTGCATGGTACTGCCTGATCTGGTCCCCGAACTGCCATAAGTCCTCTGCTGGTTCCCAGCTCGCCTCACTATCTGGAAGTCCCTTCCAGCGCACCAAGTACTCTTGTCTTGGTTGATAGTTCTTCCGTCTCACCTCCCGGTCAGCCATGATGCTGTGGGCCTCCTTCTCATATGAGGCCCTTGCTCCCAATGGCGCACGCTTTGACTCTGCCCGTTCTGGATCTCCCTTATCCTCATGGAACGGGTTGAGCATGCTCACATGGAACACCGGGTGTACCCTCGGCTTGGGTGGCATATCCAGCTTGTAGGCAACCTTGCCTACCCTCTTGACTACTCGGAAAGGTCCCTCATACCTCCGCACTAGGCCTTTGTGCAGCCCCCTGTGGCGCACAATGGAATGCAGCTTCACCAACACCAAGTCTCCAACCTGGAACTGCACGTCCCGCCTATTCTGGTCTGCCCACTTCTTCGACCTCTTGGCCACCTTGTGTAGACAAACTCTGGCCAAGTCAGTTTGCTCCTGCCATGCCTTGGCAAACTTGTATGCTGCTGGATTCGGCCCTGTATAACCTGCAGCAATCGAACCGGGTGTTAGTGGTTGTTGCCCTGTCACAACCTCAAATGGGCTCTGGTTCGTTGCCTCGCTCCTTTGCAAGTTGTAGGAAAACTGTGCAATATCTAGCAGCTTTGGCCAGTCCCTTTGTGTGGCACTCACATAGTGCTTGAGGTAGACCTCCAATAGTCCATTTACTCGCTCTGTCTGCCCATCAGTCTGCGGATGCATGCTGGTGGAAAAGTTCAAGTCTGACCCCAACAGCTTGAACAACTCAGTCCAGAACCTACCGGTGAAACGCCCGTCCCGATCACTAACAATGGTCCTCGGCACTCCTTAGTACTTAACCATGTTCTTCAGGAACAATCGAGCTGCCTCCTCGGCTGGGCACTCCTTGGTTGCTGGAATGAAGATTCCATACTTGGAAAACCTGTCCACCACTACCATGATGCTTCCAAACCCTTCTGCTTTGGGTAGACCGACTATAAAGTCTAGAGAAACACTCTCCCATGGTCGCTCTGGCACTTGCAATGGCTCTAAGAGACCCCTTGGTTTCTTGAGCTCCACCTTGTCCTGTTGGCACACAAGACAAGTCTTCACATAGGCCTCCACATCGTCCTTCATGTGCGGCCAGTAGTACCGGTCCTCGATCAGCGCCAAGGTGCGGCTCACTCCGGGGTGTCCAGCCCACCTTGAATCATGGCATTCTTGCAGAACTTCCTTGCGGAGCTTCCCGTGCTGCGGCACAAACAGTCTACTGCCCCTAGTGTACAGCAAGCCATCCTGCAACCAAAACCGCCTAGTCTTACCTTGCTGGGCGTACTCTATCAAAGCCTTGGCTGTAGGATCATGCGTGAGTCCCTCATTGATGCGTGGCACCAGTGACCCCTCTGGTTGGCTAATGGCAGCAAGGTTAGCCTTTCTGCTCAGGGCGTCTGCCACTAGGTTCGCCCGTCCTGGCTTGTACTCCATCTGGAAATCAAATTCTGCAAGAAAATCTTGCCATCTAGCCTGTTTGGGGGACAGCTTCTTCTGCGTCTGGAAGTAGCTGGTCGCCACATTGTCCGCCTCACCACGAACCTCGACCCCAACAGGTAATGGCACCAAGTGCGCAAGCAGTGCACCACTGCAGTCATCTCCTTCTCTTGGACCGTGTACTTGCGTTCAGTCTCGTTCAGCTTCCTGCTTTCGAACGCGACTGGACGTCCCTCCTGCATCAACACGCCCCCTATGGCAAAGTTTGATGCATCCGTATGCACCTCATACGGCTTGGCATGGTCTGGCAAGGCCAAGACTGGCTCCTCGGTTACAGCCCGCTTCAACTTATCAAAGGCTTCCTGGCACCCTGTGCTCCACTCCCATGCTCTCCCTTTCTTGAGCAAGTCAGTCAATGGCGTGGCTATTGCTGAGTGACCTTTGATGAAGTGCCTGTAGTAGTTAACCAGCCCAAGGAACGATCTCAACTTAGTGACCTTGGCTGGCGGTTGCCACTCCAGGATGGCGTTTATCTTGCCTTCATCCATGCTTATCCTGCCACCTCCCACTACGTGGCCTAGGAACGGGATCTCCTGCTGGGCGAATGAGCACTTCTCCCTCTTGACAAACAGCTTGTGCGCCCGCAACACCTCGAACACCTGTCTCAAGTGGTCTACATGCTCTCCCAAAGTTTGGCTGTAGATCACAATGTCATCCAAATAAACCACAACAAACCGATCAAGGAATGACTAAAGTACCTTGTTCATAAGGGTGCAGAATGTTGCTGGGGCGTTCGTGAGTCCGAAAGGCATCACCAAGAACTCATACGAACCATACCGAGTGACACATGCTGTCTTTGGCTCATCTCCCTCCGCGATCCTGACTTGATAGTAGCCCGACCTCAAATCCAACTTGGTGAACCACCTTGCGCTTCCAAGTTGATCGAACAAGTCCGCAATGAGTGGGATGGGGTGCTTGTTCTTGATGGTCAGCTTGTTCAAAGCCCGGTAGTCTATGCACAGCTGCAACGACCCATCATGCTTGCGTTGGAATAGAACCGGTGCACCATAGGGTGCCTTCGATGGCCTGATGAAGCCAGCATCAACCAACTCTTTGAGCTGCTTCCTTAACTCCTCCAACTCTGGTGGAGACATTTGGTAAGGGGCTCTGGCTGGTGGCTTGGCCTCGGACACTAGCTCGATCTTGTGGTCCACCTCCCTCTTAGGTGGTAGCTTGCTAGGCAGCTTTGCGGGCATCACATCACTAAAGGTCTTCAGCACCTTTAGCACCTCTAAGGGTGACTCGGTCTCCTTCTCCCTTGGCTCATCATATTTCATGGCTGCCAAGAAGGGGTCTTCTTGTCTGCTTACCGCCTTGGCAAATTGGATGGCTAACACCACCCGTGACCCAACTCCAGACCTTCTCCTCAATGGTACTAGGCATTGGCACCGTGCATCCAAGATGCAAACACAATCGGCAAAAGGCACAAGGAGGGCGTTAATCCGAACAAGGAAATCCAACCCAATCACAAACTCATAGTCGTCAAGGGGTATTACCTCAATGGTCTCCTTGCCTTTCCAGTCTCCAAGCTGCAACTCCACTCCCCGTGCTACTCCAATGGCTGGAACTTCCTTGGAGTTCACCGTCTTAATGGTACCGGTCCCTTTTTGCACCTTCAGTCCGAGCTTCCGGGCTCCATCACCTGAAATAAAAAGATGTGAGGCACCTGTGTCCACTAGTGCGCTAACCTTTTGACCTGCAACCATCAGATCCGCAAACATCAAGCCTTTTGGCTTGCGGCTCCCCTTACTTTGGACAGCATTGAGCACCAACGACCCAAGCTTTGCTGCCCCTGACTCTGGCTCCTCGTCAGGCTCTTTGTCTACAGCAACCAGCTTGCCCTTCTGCGGGCAATTGCGCGCTATGTGGCTTCTTCCACATAGGTAGCATGCTAGTGGTTCTCGGTCCCCTTGTGCTTTCCACTTGCCTGCTGGTGGCTTCCTCTCGCCATCCTTGGTTGAACGGTCTCGGTCCCCATCCTTGGACTCCCGGTCACGGTCCCCTTGGACTGCTTCTTCCGGTCCCTATCGTCCCTGTCCTTACCCTTGGGCTTGGTAGACTCGAACTTGTTCAGAGACTTGAACTCTATCAAGGCCTCGGCAGTAGTCATGGCTTTAGCCAAGTCATGAACTCCCCTCCTTTGTAGCTCATGCTTCACCCACGGCTTCAGCGCATCCATGAAAGCAAAAAAGGCGTCCTTTTCGCCTAGATCTGAGATCTGTAGCATTAGTTCAGAGAATTTTTGGACATACTCCCTTATGTCCCCTTGCTGGCTCAGCCTGCGTAGCTTTGCCCGCGCCTCATCATCGGCATACTCCGGGTAAAACTGTTCTCTGAACTCCTTTTAGAACTCTGCCCAGGTTCCAATCTTGGCGCTCCCACGCCAGACATCATCACACCTGCGCCTCCACCATAATAAGGCTACATTAGTGAGATACATAGCAGCGGTGCTTACCTTTATCCTCTCGTCTTGCATGCCCATGGCCTGGAAGTACTGCTCCATACCCCAAAGGTAGTTGTCTACTTCCTTGGCCGCCCTAGTCCCCTTGAACTCCTTAGGCTTGGGGACATCCAATCTGGATTTGGACACTCCAGCAAACATGCCATTCCCAATGGCAGTCTTGCAAGTAACGAGCTCACTGGCAAGCTCTTCCATCCGCTGGCGCATGGCTTCCATGCCATCGCGCAAGGTCCGCACTTCAGCCTCCAAGGTCTGATTCTTTCGGGTGAACACGTCCAAGCCTTTGTTGAGAGCAGCTTCCAGCTCACTTTGGATCTCCTCCCCCATGGAGTCTAGCGATGCAATGTGAGTCTTTACTTCCTCAAGCTTCTCCCCCATGTCGCCTACGGTCACCTCCACTTTGGCCAGCCTACCGTCCATGGTAGACTAGATATCTCTAGAACTGGCTTTCTTGCCTCTTCCACACCCATGCTCCTGGGCCTCTGGTTGTTGGCTAGCAACGTCGCTTTGGGATGCCATCTCCTCAATCACGATCTAACCTGCACAACACAAACACGCAGAATCGAACTTGCTCTGATACCAACTGTCACGGGCTCCGACCTTAGACTCAGAATCCGTGCGGCCTTAGGCTTGGAATCTCCTCCTTTGTGCCTAAGTCAGCCTAAAACACAAGCGTGCGGGCACTAGAACAATGGGAAGGGCTGATTACTCAAGTTAAAGAGAAACAGGATGAACAAGACAGAATTCTGGAAATGCTCTTGTATTCACTGAAACAGAAGTGTTTGATGGTGTACAAATGAGGGTGGAGCAGCCCTCTATTTATAGTTGAGGCTCCAGCTACAACTTAATGGCATATCCCTAGAATAAAGGCTAAAATCATGGGATTACAATCAATCAGGATGCTAACTCCTGATTTTCAGGTTCAACCAAATCTGCCAGGATGCTGCTGTTGATCCTGTCTGGTTCCAGAAGCTTCCCTTGCGTGTCCAGCACCTTGGGCCTTTCTGGATGTGGTGCGGGCAGCTTGTATGCCAGGCCTTGGTCTCATGGGCTGGCCTGCAAGTCGGGCGGGCGTTCTGAACTCGTTTACTAGGCTTTGCACACAGATACCCGCCAGCACGCCTGGTTTGCGGGCCTCAACCCCTGGCTTGCCTGCTGGTCCGCCTGATGTGCCTGGCGTGCCCGCCCAGGGCGTGACACCTGCACATGGCTTTGACTGACAGCACCTGACTGGTTAGCTGGTCCCAGGGCACTGGCGTACTGCCTCACACTTTACCTGCGTATCTTGGGGTTTAGGGCTCAGACTATCCACGCACAATATCCCAAACATATTCCCATGCTCAGAATGCCCGCACATTGCTTCCACTGATGGCACCCGCCGGGCTACTTGGCTTGAGGGTGCTTGACCACTGTCCCGAACTTACCTGCGTATCTTGTGATCCAGAGCTCTCACTGCCTGCACAACATATTAGTAACATGTTCCAATGCTCCAAATGCACGCCCACATCTCTTGGAACCACTTTCCCGCCAGCTTGGTCTCGACCGCTGCTCAACTCAGGGTCAGTCATGGCAGGACCAAGGCACACCAAGGCCTGACCATGACACAACGTGTACATGACCATGGGCATAGTTATATGAGTTTTGTGATGGTTGCAGCACCAGGCAGAACGCAATCATCCAAGTCTATTTGGTTCTGGGGACACTGATCTGAAGAAAGGTAATGATTAATGCACCATTATTAGCAAATGGGCAGTGCCTGAAAAAAGAATATATCTCATGCTTAAAGGTGTGCTCTTTCACTGTGTACTCTAGATGATGAAGGGAGTGGAAGTTAACCTCAAACCAGAGTTCATCCCGGGGTGCAGCACTTTGTTCTAGGGATATGATAAAAAAACAGGTATAACTGATACATCTTATTTGAAAATAAATAATTAACTGTTCTAGAGAATTTACTTTGTGCTTGAAGCCTTTCCGTTTTGTTGTTTGTTGTAGATGGTGCATCTACTTCTTGGGAAAACATGGCAAGTACAAAACAGAATTCATCTTGGGCTACTGCTGGTGGTGATCAAGTTGGTAGTTAGGACAGTTGGAATAAAAGCTGCTCGTAAGACTGACTCTGGCAGTAGTGCATCTTATGCTTGGGGTAAAGCTATAACCTGTAGTGGGGATCCATCAGGTGCTTCAAAAGACAGTGGGGGCAACTGGGATCGAGCAAAACTTAAATTTGGAAATCGTGCTGATTCCTTAAATATGACCTCTTAGAAGAATGATAAAAGTATAAATGCTGCTAAAGCCAGTTCGAAAAACTCAGAAAGTTGGGATAAAAGAAGGAATGTCACTCAAAGCTCATCTGGTGCATGGGATAATGCAACTGCTGAAAAGAATAAAGTAAATTTGTGGGGCAAAGGTAAAGGTGTAAGTGCTAAGTCAAGTATTAGCGAGGGCCATTGGAACAATAATTCTTTAGGGTAAAACCAACAGGAAACTTGGGGTAGAAAGAAGGATGCTAGTGGTAGTGAAGACAATTCTTGGGGTTAAGCTGCAGAGAAGTGGAGCAATAAAGATGGTTCTGGTGGAAGCAAGGGAAACTGGGGCAGTTCAACACTTGCAGCAGAAGATGCCGAGGGAGGCTGGAGAAGTGCAGGTAGATGTTTGGCCTAACCAGAAGCAGTGAAAGCTGATGAATCAAGTGGCTGGAAGAAAGCCAATGATTCCAGTGAGAATCAAACTATGAACTGGGATAGCAGGAAAGATACAAGTGAATGTACAACAGGTTGAACTAAAGGTGGATCTCAGAATCAGTCTGGTGGCTGGAATAAAGGAAATGTCGCTGATGGAGGAAGTTCTTGGGGCAAACAAGCTGGAGGTTCATCATGGAGCAAACAACTTTGGGGATCTTCATGGGGTGAACGACCCTGTGTAAATGCGGAGGATGATTTCAAGGGATGGAAGAAACAAAATGATGGTTGGAATAAGCCAAGTTCTGGCAGGGATCAGGCATCTGGTGGTTGGGACAAGGGAAAGATGGGAAGTAAAGATGCTACAACTCTTCAGGATTCTGGTTGGGATAAGAGAGGCAATTGGAAATCCAAATCTGGTGGAGCAAGACAGGATTCTAATTGGGCTAGGAAAAATGATTCGCACTTGGGATCTGGTGAAGCAATGCAATATTCTAGTTGGGGAAAGAAAACTTATTGGAAGTCAGGATCTGCAGATGCTAATCAGGACTAAAACTGGGGTAAAAAATGTAGTTGGGGTGTTGGAAGCGTTGATTCTGGTTGGGCGAAAAAGGGCAGCTGGAACTCTGGATCTAGTAGTGCAGGCCAGGACTCAGGTTGGGGCAAGAAAAGCAACTGGAATTCAGGATCTGGTGATGCAAACCAGGATTCCGGTTGGAAACAGAATAGTGATTGGAAGTCCGGAAGCAGAAATGAAGAGCAAAAGAAGCCTTTTAGTAATAGGGTTAGTGGTGGAAGTTGGAGGGGAGGTTTTGATGGTAAAGATAGTTCAGATAGAGGCTTTAGACGTAGGGGGGATACAGATAGTGGAGGTTTTCTGGGTAGAGGTAGATCAGATAGAGGTGGCTATGGAGGACGAGGGAGATCTGACAGAGGAGGATTTGGCAGTAGAGGAGGTGATGGAGGAGGCTATGGTGGTAGAGGACGTGGTAGGAGGGTTCAAAATAGGGGGAACAATGGTGGTGATTCTTGTGAAAATAAGCCTTTCAGCTGGAACAAAGAGGCAAACAATAGTGAAGGTTGGAAAAGTAATGATGAAGTGAAGTGTAACCAAGGCTAGAATGGTGGAGCAGGTCCCGAGGATAGAGCTAAGACTTGGAATCAATCAAGTGCTGAGCAAGGAGGCCAATCTACCTGTTGGAATCAATCCAAAGATGCAAAAGGTTGTGGCTGGAATAAAGGCACCGGGGTTCAACTAATGAAGCAGGTGGGGATCAGGATAACAATTGGAAGTTATCTAATTCATCTGATGGTACCGAAATGGTCTGGCTGGAACCAGTCAACCGGTGGCAAGGAAGTTAAAGAAAGTAACAATCATGGATGTGGATTGGATAAAAGTTTAATTACTCCTGCTGGAGGGTGGGATGATCAAGGATCAGGCTGGAACTGAGAAGCTGGCTCTGGAGATCAAGCTGGGATTTGGAATCAATCAAATGCTGCTGATGAAGGGCCTTCGTCCTGTCGGATTGAGTCAAAGGATGTAGAAGAAACTAGTGGAAATCAAGATCCATGGGGTAAGGCAGCATCAAGTTCATGGGGACAAGGGAGTAGTAGTAGCAAGGGAGGATGGTCATTATCTTTGAAGTAGTTACATCTTGCTTACCGAAGGTTTTCAGTGCTGTAGATACTTTATTTTGTTCTGTTTTCCACAGTTAGGTTCTAAAGCTGCAATGACCTCTTGAATGGTTGCCACGTGTTATTTTCAGGCATTAGGCGCGCTGACTAGTGAGGACTTGTTTTCTGTAGTTACAGCCGACTTAACGTTTATGTTACTTTCAGTCAGTTATGCTAGTATTCGCCTCTTGTGCATTTTGAGCTTGTCTAGGGCTCCTTGGGCATGGATGATGCTCAAAATACAACGTGTAGAATTTCGGGGTTTAATATTTTCACAAAGTCGGAATGTTTTCCGTTTTCTATGTTTTTTTTTTGGATTAAGCTTTGATGAAAACAACTAAAATATGATTTATCTGAGTTTTTTTGTTTTTTAACAGAAATAAATTGACAGGTTTGAATTATGAACAACCACCATCAAAATAATCTTGGACTAGGGTTTGGTGTATTGGCGGTGAAGAGCACGAACATTAATATTTGAGTGTTTTTTATTTTTTTTATATATTATCTTAGGTGCGCAAAGTCCATTAAGGTTAAACTTAGATTTTAATATTTTTTTAAATGGTGTACGAAATTATGTACAAAGCTTAGCCGTCTTAGCTCAGCCGGTAGAGCGCATGGCTTTTAACCATGTGGTCGTGGGTTCGATTCCCACAGACGGCGTCTTATTCAGTTTTTTTTCTTTTTGAATTTTACTTTTTACCTGCAAGAGGACATAACCTAATAGGAAGAAGGGGAGGAGGTTCGAAATCAAAACCTCAAAATCCTCTTTAAAATTTCTTTGGCCGCTAGACAAAGAAGAGGACGATACTTTTAAAACTTTGGGTGACTAAGAAGGTGTCTTTCATTTCAATCAATCAGCTTTTTGTACGTATGAATCAATTTTTGTCTTGCCTTTTGTGCATATTCACACTAACCAACGTTTCAAGTCTACCTCTAATATTTGGTGCATTTTCTTCAAGATCAATTATCATGAATCTCTTAGTTCATCATTGTCTTAGCAACAAATTTTGCTCCTAGTTAGTATCACCAAAAAAAAAAAAAAAAAACTCCTTAAATTAGAGGATAGATAAATATTTTTTAAAATAATTAATAGAATAAAAAAATATATAATAATTTTTAATCCACTTATGAAAATAAACCTACAGTAACTGTACAAATTAATAATTCTAACATATTATATACTATAAATAATTTAGTAGTTTAAATTAACCTCTTAAATTATTTGTTTCCTTCATCTTTGCCATGATTAAGAATCAGACTTAGGTCCACTTTGACCACCAACCCCATTAAAAAATTTGTTAGCGCTGATGTAAAAATCAACCTTTAGTGGTCTATAATTGGATTCTTTTAGAAATATACAAGACAATATTGTTATACACTCGTGCATGCACGCTCAAAACCTAAGAAAAAAGCCTAAGAAAAAAAGGATTCTAAAGTCACGATACAAAATCTACTATGATAGACTGGAAAATTTTCCAACAAGGAGACATGCCATGTTGAAATGCTCATTATTATTATCCAAAGAAAAAGCCAATCAATAGCCAAAAATAGAAAAAGGCTGAAACGAGCTGACCCAAAACACTGAATTTGATGTGGTATCTAACATTTTGCCCCAGCATCCACACCATATTCATATCCTCTGAAAATTTTGCTGTCTTTCCTCTTTTCTTTTCCTACGTAAAAACATTAGCTAGAATCAAACTTAAACCAATTAATTGCAACATATTGTCTGTGTCTGTATGCATCTGCTTTCTGTGTTAAGTAAATCAGACGGGGACTAAGAACCCAATCATCAACGAAAATTTTCCTTTGTTTTGTAATTTCTAAAACAATAATAATGATAATAATGGTGGTAGAGCACCTTGGTTGGTGATAGAGTACAAAATTAAAATAATTAGAAGAGACAGACAGATTAAGGCTATAGATGTGGCTGGTGGAGGCGGTGGTGCGCTGCTCCCGAATATCATTCCAAAGTAATCACCATCATCACCGGACCCTGCACTACTGGTGTTGTGGGTGCCGGTGCTGCTGGACCCACCGCCAGTAAAGCTTCCAGTCTCTTCCCTGTACAAATAATTAATAACCAAAACACAAAGCTCATACATCAGAAATAAGACATAATAAGAAGATAAAAAGCTCTACATTAAACAAAAATAGATGGTATTATCATAAATGTTATGCCAGATTCCAAGTATTCAAACTTGAAAGGTTGTTGGGTCATTAAAAATTGTATGTTTAGCCTAATCCAGATGCATATGTAATCAAATAGAACC
This sequence comes from Durio zibethinus, assembly GCF_002303985.1. Next base: position 20,253,197 of record NW_019168481.1, read on the forward strand.
TTTTCAATAGTGCCAACCAATGGCAGCAAATTTCAGGTGGGGATAGTAGCGGTAGGAAGCAGAAGAAGTGGGTCAGACATGGGGAAGGAACATCTAATGGAGGCAAGTTGGTTCTTTTGAATAGAACTTTTCATGACATAATTCGAATTGCAGTTACCATTTTGAGATGCAAAGCAAACACACAATGGCAGTTTGAGAGAATACAATTTTCCTTCATTTAACTTCTCTTTCTGAGACCAAAAAGGTTTTACATCAAAGAGAAATAAAATCGGGGAAGTTAAACCATGTATAGGCCCCCTCAAGTGCAATGTAAAATGACTAAGACAGAACAAAGTTACAATCCTGTTGATTAATTAGTAAAAGACACAACTGTCAGACAGAAAGATTTCGTTGCCAAATTGCATTAAAGTCATTTGAATTTCCACGTTAAGATTTGGCTGTAGCCTATCTGAGTCGTGTTTTCATACTAAGACTAATAATTTAGAAAACATCTAAACTTTGAAGACATGCTTCTCTTGACCTCAATCAACAAAAGTGAAAAGTTTCATTTCACACACAATGTAAGGCAAGAATATAGTATCTCCTACTGCTATGAAAACGACTACCGGTAAAGGGACCTTATATAAGCATACAATCATACTAACAATTACAGAAAACCTCTCTCATAATTTTCTTCAACTAATAATGCTTAATGCATCCTTTATCACCAAGGAATATCGCATATGCAACCAGTGACAATAAATGTAGCGATCATTATTAACTGGTATCATTGACCAAAATAACTAAAGAAACTAATCTAAGAAACCTAGGATAGTGCTTTTTTTTTTTTTTCACTTGCTCCTAGCCCTCAACTTCAATTTCAGTTCCGAAACCACCCTGTCAACCAGGTTTCATGATAGAATTAAGGGGTTAGCCTCAATATATATAGTTCATCCACTTCCTTGGGTGGTGACCAAATCACATTTGCAGCTTGGACCACCCTAAGAAAAAGGTTGGTAACATGCATAACAACAAGAGGAAAAAGGGCCTATCATATTGCCAATAAGTCAAGAGGGGAAGCCGTCCTTTTTTTTCCCTCCTAATACAACTACTTGTCATGTCCAGCTTACATCAACATCAGTCGGGCCCACACTGATATACGAATAAACATGATGGGTCCTATTCTTTACTAGCTGTAAAGAAGATAAAAAGGGAATATAAATTGAGTCACCTGCCTCCTACACGAGTAGAACACCAAAACATGATCCTAGTGGGTCTCCTTCCAATAATCCCCAAGCAAAAAAGGCCCACCCTTATCCCCTTCAATTCACCTCTTGTAAACTAAACCCCTCCTTTTCTCATTGTTTTCACACAGGTGCACATACGGTTTCTGATTTGGAAGTTCCTTTTGATAAAGACACTGCAACCTTGGATACCCGTTATGAACATGCTAAAAGTATATCTGAAGTAGTTATAAATGAAAAGAAAATTATTTTTCTTGTTCTTTTGAATATGATGAATCTAATATTATGTGCTGTAAACCATAATACTCTATAGATATAAGTTATTCAGGGAAATGTCATCACAAACAATGCATTTTTAGTAAGTAGTCTCAATGGAAAACCTAAACAATCATTTCATAGAATGAAAGGAAAAAGAAATAACAAACAATTACTAGTATTTACTATATCATTACTTTTATCCTATTGAAAAAAAGAAAAAAGAAAAATGGAAGTGATGTTAGGAAAAGACATAGAAATTATAATAAGTGGGGATAGCACAATGACAATATAAAACTGTTAGTTTTTGCCAAAGAAATAGAGTATTAGATTTCATCTTTAATTATAAGATCGTGAAAAGTAAGGTCACATTCTCTTTTTCGCAACAAAATCAACTTTAAAAGTTTTGACTTACAAAGGGTAATTTCAAAAAATCAGATTTGAGAGCTTTTTAGGCTTTTGTAGGAAGTGGTACCACCTATGGTTAGCTTAGCCCAGAGCTGGTCTGAAGAAGAAAATAGTTACTAAAAACAAACACGGTAACCAAAGAGAATCCAACGGTCAAAAACCAGGAATCAAAGAGTAGTTACACCTTAAAAAAGAATGTAATGCTACATAATTAAAAAAGAGGACGATCATGCAAGCACTGGAGACGCCTATGGATTAGGACAACTGAACTGTAACAAGGCTGACAGCTTGACTCAGTCTCAGACAGATTCGTAACACAAGCATGATCACGTGTATCTATGAATAAAAAAAAAGGTCTAATGCAAAACTTTCCCCCTCATTCAAATAAAAGAATATATTTTTAATTGTCTCTAAACTAATAGCAAAGCCAAAAGTTACCACTCATTAACTAAAAGCAGAAATTGGGTTTTATCAGGACTTTGTCTTCTGACCAACAGGGTTAAAGTTCAACAAAGCAATGGATTATTGCAAAAAATGACCTTGCAAGCAGTAGTATTTTTGTCCTTAAGATATGAAAAGACTAAAATAACCTTCTTCATAAACCAACCACTACACTTTTTTCACCAAGGTAATCTTTAAAAGGATTTTAAGTTCAGAGCAATTTATTTCAAATCAACTTCAAGCCCAAATATCAAGGAAATAATGACAGTTAAAAAGTGATATGTAATTCAGTTATTAGGCCAAATACTACCAAACAAAGGACATTATTGGGATTTCAGATATTTACCTAGCTTCCCCAAAAACGCCAGCGTTGACAGTGAGCTGTTCAACGAGGGAAGCAGATTTGGGATCCAGACTTGAAGCTTTTTCATACTGAGCACTTAGGCCAGCTCCAGAGGGCACAAAATATGCTCCATTTACCATTATGTCCCCATCTGTCCTCCAGTTCCAATCTGTCCAATCTTTCTCGTCCGTTTCTACTCTCTTTGTCACCTGCTTACAAATGCATAGTGTAAGGAGATTGCATTATACGCGCCTACACAGGCGAGTTAAAATATGTAAAACAAGGTGCTAGCAATAAAGGGCTGCTACTGCTGTTGTCCAAGGTGGATTTGAGTAGAAAGGAGAAACTGTGAACCAAAAAAAATATCGGCTTCACGCCTCAGCATTGCTGGCATGCACTACCATCCCCGTCAGATAATAGTATATCTCACGCGTCACCGCTGGGAGTGGGGATTATGAATGAGCCCCACTTGAAAAAGTATTCATCTCCCATAACAAGTCAAAAAGGTTAAGGAGACACCACCAAGAATCATGAATCGATCATAAATTTAATCCATCTCTTAAAACAATCTAAACCAAAATCTAAAATGAAAAGAAATTTTTAAAAATTAACCAATCAAAAAAAAAAAAAAAAAAAAAAGAAAACTACTACCTCTTTAGCATCGGGGTTCCCTGGTGCAGTATATCGATTTCCTTGACTGTTGATGGTAGGATTAGCACTACCACCGATAGCATACATTTCCCATGCAGTAAAATCATTGTTCACCACGTGTATATATCCTCGGCGGCACCTTGGCATTCTTTGCACCAACGCTTGTCCGAAATGATTAAAAGCTATAGTCACCTGCATACCTGAATCAGGCAAATACCTATACAAGAAAAAGGTCAAAATAATAATAATAATAATAATAATAAGAACTTGAAGCAAGATTCGTTCAATGCATTTAAATTCATCGTATTAATTGTTTTTGACACTCTAAACTATTAGAGGAATTGTGAATGTAGACATTGAAATGAAAGTACCTGTCATCATGGCCTAAAAGCATAACTTCATCATGGTGAGAAAAATAGCTATTACTAATAGTAATCCCAGTGGACCCCATAATAGCATCAACCAGGCCATCAGTGCAATAACTAAGGGAACAATGATCAATCCAGATCTTCTGAGAACCAAGAATGGAAATCCCATCACCATCTGATCTTCCTCTCCACCCAACATGAGTTGGAGATGAAGCAATGTCTGTGTTCCCTGAAGGCTTACAATGGTGAACATGGATGTTATGGATAATAACATGGGATACAGACTGCAAGGTTATACACCCATTTCCAGTTATATGAACGTTGGCGCCGCGGCCATCAACGGTTTTGTAAGAGTTGAAGATGAGCTCGTGTTTGAGTTTGATGACCATGTTGGTTGAGAAGATAATCCAAAGGGGCTCGTTTTGTATGACAGCATGGCGGAGAGTGCCTGGCTTGGGGTTAGCAGGGTCGTGGTCGGAGGAATCGGTGACGGTGTAGATCTGGCCACCTTTGCCACCTAGTGTGCCTTGAGCAAAGCCTATGGAGCAGTCGGCTAAGCGCTGGCGGTTGTTGTACCAGTTGGGGTCGCATCGCCAGCAGTCGTCTATGGGGTTTCCGGTTAGGCATTGGTCTTTTTCGGTTACAGACAGGGCTTGTCTTCTTGATAAGGACACATTTAACCTCCTATAAGCAATAAAGTAAAGATTTTGAGTAATGTCGGCAGATTTTTCAGGAAACAGGGGAGAAAAACAGAGTATTCAGTTTATTAAAATGTGGTATATGGGAAAATGGGGCTACATTTTTACAGTCAGAATCCTTAAAAAAAACAAGGGTTTTGGCCTTTTGGATTATAGAACCCTAAAATTGGTAAGAACAGATGGAACTTTTTTTCCTTTACCTGAAAATGCTTTGGGATAAATCTTTTGAGTATGAAACAATGAAGAAAACAGTGTAGAAAAACATGGTATCTAAGAAAATGGGAAGACTATGTTTTTTAGTCAAAATCCTTAAAAAAAATTAGACCCCATGACAAAAATCTTGAAATGTCCAAGACCAAAAAAAGTGGGCTTTTGGGTTATAATACTCCAAAATGGGTAAGAAAAATGGGAATTGTTTTTTCAAAAACAAAATCTTGACAGAAACCAGACGGCAAAACCCCAGAGAGTTTGAATTATGAAAAGGGCTTACCTTTGAACATCTTGAACAACTGATTCAGGGTCAGGGTGCTGGTGAGGGAGGCTAACATTGAAGGCAGCTCTGGCAGAGGCAGGGACAGAACCCAAAAAGCATATTAAGAGAAAGCAGGTGAAAGAAAGCATCTTGGGAGGGAAGGAAGGAATAATAATGGAAGGGAGGTTGGGGTTTTTCCTTCTTTGAACAGTCTTGCTTTGCGCTTTGCTTGTTCTTCAAAACCGCAAAGCAAAACTTGGGAGGTTGCAAATCCTTCGAAAATGTGAAGTCATCAGTGTAATATTAGCGTTAAAAACTGCCATGATGTGACAAAGAATAATTTAAAAAAAAAAAAGAAAGAAAAGAACGCTTATTATTATTTTTTTCTCTTTCTTTTCTGTTGGTTTACATAATCGGAAAGGAGAAGGAAAAAAAAGGAAAACAAAACTACGGCTATAATGGAGGAAGAGGAAGAGAAAGAAGAGAATAGCGCCCTTCTCAGTACTCTCTCAGTGTTTCCCTTGTTTTTTCCCTTTTGGAGAGTCCCTCAAATACTCACATTCCTACCTCGCTCTCTAATTATTCTAAAAAAGAGTTAATCTAGGACGAAAGAGAGGGAAATAAAAGGGGAGCTTATCCAAAATGTTAAAGAAAAAACTTAAATGAAGCTTTTTTTTTTTTTTTTTTTTTTGGGTAAAATTGATGAAATTTTTAATTAAAATTAAAATCAATAGATTAAAATATGTCGTTACATAAATTAAATATGTAAAATTTAAAAAAATTTATATATATTTTAGATAAATATTTTTAATAAAAATATTGATAAATTTTTTATTATTAAATAAATATCAATCAAATTTATATTATAAATAATATTTTAAAAAATTTTTTACGTATTATTGATTTTCACATTAAATTTTATTAATTTATTAATTTAAATTTTTTATTAAAGTTTTTATTAAATCATTTATGAGAAGGAACTTTACAAACTTCACTTAAAAATTTTTATGTAAGTTTTTCTATAGTGCTGAAAACCTTTTTTATTCCCTTGAAAGAAAGGTGATATGTTGCCTTTGTATTCGAGGATTGAGGTTTTTTACCGTGAGTGTTTCTACATAAATATATAAATAAAAAGGATTAACTTATATCAGTTTTATATTTTTTTAATTTTTAATTTTAATAAATTAAAAAGATAAGATTAAAACTTTTTCCTTTATTTATTTTAAAATTTTATTAAAATTAATAATTAGAAAATATGTAATTTTTTAATTTATATTAATATAAGTTTATCTCTTTTTTATAAGTAATATTATTTCTTATTTTGCCCAATAAGCAAAGCAGCTTACGAGTGTAGATAGAAATTTGTTGAAAAACATTTGAAGAAGCGTTTGATTCACAAAATTTTATATTTCGAGAGAAAAATGATTCTTGAGAAGTGTCAATTCATGGGAATGGATGATTTTTCCCATCATGGGAATGTTAGAGTCCATATTTAGTTTGCGGAATCTTAGGTTGTGTAATAAAGATTTTTTATTATAATATCCTTCATTATGTGTAAATAACACATAATATTTCAACTGCTAATTATGTTATTAAAATTAAACATGTGACAACCATTAAACAACTAAAAATAAAAATGATTTTCATTTTTCATTATGTTAAAAATAAGGTGGTATATTATGAACAAATATATATATATATATATAATAAAGTTCAAAAACAACTTTTTTTTTCATTATAAATGTAGTATTTGATAAATTAAAAAAATTCATTATAAACAAGCATGATAATTTTTTTTATATAAATGCTATAATAAATAACAAACATGATGTTTCTATCACTATAAACACTGTGTTTAATAAAAAACTAAGTACTACATTTTGATTTATAAATAAGCACATAAGCACCACGTTTTGGTTTTATAAATGTAGTCTTTTAATCAAACACAATGTTTATGGAATTATAAAGTAATTGACAATTAAACAAAGGCGACGTTTTGAAACTATAAACGCAGTCTATGTATGTACAAACACAATGTTTCTACCATTATAAAATTAGTATTTTACAAATCATAAAAAAAGCTTTTAATATAACAAAATATTTTTTGATACAATTTCTTACTTAAGAATGTTTCATATTGAAGTATTCTTGGGGTGTCGTAAGTTGGTGTGCTGACTTTCAATCATTTAAATGGTATTTTTAACATCTATAAGGTATTAAAAATTTTTTTCATTTGCGTATCTAGCATCGCACAAATAGTAAAAACTTAATTCAGTGTCATTATATTAATATACATTTAAAATGTGTTTCATGGTATAACTAAAACCAAAATATTAAACTAATACTTTATGGGATCCTTAAACCATTTTTACGTATAATGGCATCGTTAAGCACTCTACCATATGTTGAAGAACCTTCCCATCCTAGTAGAACATAAATGAATTGCATGTTTTGTGCACAAACACCAAGAACATTGGTAGTAATTTTATTTTTCCTAATCTTGTACCTAAGCCTATCAACTGAGTCTATATTCACCCTTATGAATGTTTCATCTAAAACACCAAAACAATTTTAAACCCAACAACTCTGATTAATATATTGTACAAAATTAAGATTTATTAATATTTATTTAGAACAAACAATGATTAATGTATTATTTTGAACCATTTTCATCTATTATCTGTTGAATTTTCTGCTATCAGTTTTGGTTTGTTAAACAATAATAAATGTAATTTCAAAATAGAATTCAATACAACATGAAATTGTCTACTAATTGTCTCTTCAGATCTAGCTACTTGATGCTTTATAACCTTATATTTTATATGATAGGCAATGATATGAATGAAGCTAATAATCATTTCTTTTATTGGCATATGTTTAGATGCCTTTAATTTTCTTTGTGTTTGAAGCAATTGAGATAATTTTACAGAATCCCTCTTATCCATTCTACAATTATCCACATCCTATTTATCACTCTCAAAGACCATTTTGTTTAAGTTCAATGATTTAATCTGAAGCCTATTAAGAGTTTTATCCGTATAAAAGATTTTATGTCTTTTTTCAAGTATCATAACAACTAATGTCATAGTAATAATAAGTAATAGTTGAATACTTTATGTTTGTTCATTTACAAAATAAGTATTGTTATCAATTGTATCTTCTTTTTTATTGATAAATGAGTCATAATTGCTTTTAAAAAATATTTTTGTTAATGTTGAAAACGTGTGTCGAAAGTAATAATGTGCATTTAGTAGATCAAGATTTAAGTCACATAAAAAAAAACCAAATAGTAAGAAAATATTTGAGTAGATCAAGAAATAGCAAGAAAACATTTGTAGATCAAGAACAAACAACCAATAGTAAGAACACATATGATAGATCAATAACTTTTTAATCAAGATCTAACCCAGATCTACCAATATAACAAGAAGACATTTGACGCAAACAAATAATATAGAACAAATCGTACAAAATAAAAAGTAAACTGATCTTATAATGATAAAAGATAAGCTAAAATGAATCGCATGAAAATTGAATCACAAAGCTAAAAGGTGATGCTGTGTGAAATAGAAAAAGATGTAATTTCGGGTTTGATTAGAGCTCTATAATATTGTTTGGAAAAGGAAATATGGTTTTATATCATGTTCATATGTCAATTTATTTTTTTTTTTTTATCTATTGTCAACAATGTTTTAAAACTAAAAAACATGATCATTGTTAGTTACTATGTTTTCAGGTGATCAATTACTATATTTATCAATGACTACGTTTCTATAATAAAAAACATAATTATTGATATAGACAAAAATTTTATTTTTATCAAATACTATGTTTTTTACATAAAAAAACATAGTTAAAATTATCTTAAATATTTTATCATAAATATTAATCTATTATTACGTTTTCATACTAAGAAACATCATTAATATTGAAAATATCAAATTTATTTTGTTATTTATTAAATGATCAACCACATTTCATATGTAAAAAATATAGTGCTTATAAAAATAAAAAAACTACAGTTTATAAATGACTATGTTTCCATAACAAGAAACATAGTTATTGATATAAAATTTTTTTTATATATATCAAATACTACATTTTTATATAAAAAATGTAGTTAAAAATACCATAAATATTCTATTATAAATATTATATCTATTACTATGTTTTCATATTAAGAAACGTTATTGATATTGCAAATATCTAATTTATTTTGTTATTATTTTAATTGATCAACTATGTTTCATATATAAAAAACATAATGCTTCTGAAAATAAAAAATTCAAAATCCTAAATTTGCAATAATCTGCTATGTTTTTTTCTTTTAAAAATATTGGTTTTTATTATATTTAATCTACTACGTGTCCAGTCGTTGTCAGGTGTCTAATCGTGTGGCTGAAAATGCAGTTTTACTCAATCGTATGGCTATGAATGCAATTTTTCATGTTAGAATAGGTTTTGATTTATCATGTAATTATGTTGATTTTCAAGGGTAAAATAGATTGAAAAAATTTATTATTAAGGTTAAAAGTGGGACAAAATTTAAGTTTCTTCAAGAATCTTAAAAAACCTCAAGGGCCTTTTAAATACACCAAAACATTTTCTCTACACACCTCCAAAATTTTCTTCTAAAAATACTTACATAGTAAATACCAATTTTAACCTTTAGTAAATGATAAAAATACCTTCAATAGCTTATATACCTAAAAACCACCTTCACAAGTCTTAAAATAGATTTTCAAGAGTTATATTATATTATTGATAATCCATTTTCGAAAAAAAATATAATTCTTAAAAATCTATTTTCAAGAACACAAATAATTCTTGAATTTGATTTTTGAGAATTATTTACGTTTTCGTAAGTGAATTTTCAATAGCCATCTTCTATTCTTGAAAATTTAATTTTGAAAATATATAAATTTTTGTTTAAATATATATAATTATAAACTCTTGATAACGTTTAATTTTAATTTAAATAAAATAAATACATTTAATCTTAAAATAAATAATACTAAAATAAATAAATCTGATATGCTAAGATCTCCAGATGTCTCTAATGATTCTCTGAGGCATGGCTTAATTTCGACAATAGGGATCTCTAATCTTTAGGCCACCAGCATCCTGGTGGTCAAAAAATATTGGTGGCAAAAAACATAGAGGTTCTTACTATCGAATTTGTTAGTCTACTGATAATATTGTCAGGGTCAATGTCCTATAAAGTATTTAAGCTCGGATTAGAATACATGCATGCACACATATGAGTCATCGATATGCCCATTCTTACCTGATCATGTGTGAATAGAAGAGACATGTTAGTTCACAAATATGTATGGGTATAAAAGTATTTTTTTCTTGATACCAGAAAATAAAAAAACACTTTTTTGCCTATATAAAACCAAAAAACCAAAAAATGGTGTTATTGGTTTTCTGGAGTCTTAAAAGAAAGAACAAGTTTATGCCATGCATGTTAAGAACATTGATTTGAGTTCTATTCTCACACATGAGCAAGTAAATAGGTTCATAAGTGCATGATTAAGATTTTCAGTGATTAAAAGTGAAATTGAGCTTCTAAAAAATAGATACCAAAGAAGATTCAAAACTTTTTAGATGTTCATTTCCAAAAAGACTTATGGCTTTTCATAAATAAATATTCGAGAAGTCTTGAATATTTTTGGATATAAATATCTGAGAATCTTTGAAACTTCTTGAAATGGATATCTGAGAATCATTAAAACTTCTTGAATATTCATTTTCAAGAAATCTCAAAACTTTTAAGATATTTATTTTTGAGAAGCTTGAGTTCAAAAAGTGAGAAAAAAGAAGAGAGAAAGAGTATGAATGGAAAATAAAAAGTGATGGGTGTGGATGTATTTAATAGAAATAGAAAATTACATTTTGAATTTGGGGTATATTTAGAAGTGAGGTGTAAATAGAATTCTCCAAAAGCTTATAGAGAGAAAATTTTTATTCCGGACTATTTGGAAATTATTAAAAATTTTTGAATACCTTTAAAAATCAAATACTACAAATCAAATTTGTCATAACAAATAGATCTGGGGATCTATCGTTAGACATTGACTTAAGGAGTTGCCACCAATCTTTTTTTGTTTAGATGTAATTGATCACCTAAGGAATCTATCCTTTCAAAGAACATCTAAGCTTAAGGGTCCCTAAAAAATAAGTTCGGGTCTATTAACTAGAACAAGGTTCAGGAGTTCGGTTACGATTGAAGAAGGTTATAGTACCCTTATAATGCCCATCAAAAGATGGTACCAACTTAATTTCGTATTATCTATTAAGCTAAAAAAATTTACAAAAAAATTAATTATTAGAAATTATTCTTAATTGACTCCAATACTTTTGATAAAAAATTAAGAAAATTCCCTCATCTTAAGAGTATACAAGAAAACTACTGTTTCCCTTACAATGGTTCAATCTTCGAATTATTTAACATTAAAAATTTTCAAGAAAAGAAAAAAAATAAAATAAAAAAGAAGGAATAATGGTTCAACTTTTGATATAAATAATTTTTTTTCATTTTATAAAAAAAAACTCATTGTTTTGTATAAGGAAAATTGATACTTTCAACTTTTCCTTAAAATATTTTTTTTGACAAAATTTTTTTAAAAAAGAAAAATTGGTACTTCCAACTTTTCCCTAAACTGTATTTTTTAAAAAATTTTATTTTAAAAATTTTACTTTAAGAAAAATTGATACTTTTAACTTTTCTTCAAAATATTTTTTTTTGAAAATTTTATTTTAGAAATTTTATTTTAAGAAAAATTGATACTTTCAACTTTCTCTAAAATACTTTTTTTCTTGAAATTTTATTTTCAAGAAAAATTTATACTTTTAACTTTTCCCTAAAAATATTTTTTTAAACCTTTTTATTTTCAAGAAAAATTGATACTTTTAACTTTTCCTCAAAAATATTTTTTTGAAAATTTTATTTTAGGAAAATCATTGAAAAAAAAGAATATAAAAATAAGAATAATAAAATAAAAAATTAAGGAATATCAAATAATTTTAATTTAGAAATAATAATAAAAATAATAATAATAAATTAATTAATTAAAAAAAACTTTGGAACGACTCGGCTCGGCTTGGATTTGGCTCAGCTTGAGAGACAAAAACGGCTCAAAGGTGTGGCTCGGCTTGGCCTTAAAACCTAGGTAGAGACGCGAGTCACTAGTTCGGGTCATGCTACGGGTCGAGTTAGATCTTGACAAAACACGTGGATCCTAGGTTTATTAATGCCCAAAACGATGTCGTTTTATGCAGGTATATAAAGCTGAAATTGGTTCTCTCTTCAGATTTCCTTCCTCTTTCTCTCTCTTTCCTTCTTTTTTTCTCCTCCTTCTCTCTCTACCCGTGAAGAACACCGATGAAATTCTTATTAATTTCTGGGTTTTTCCATCGAAAACTGGGTTTTTCACCAGAAAAATCACTAAAAAACTTGAACTTCATCGAAAAATTGCTAAGAATCTGAAAACTTCAAAAATTTTCCAAAAACAAAATCACCAAAAATTCCTAAAAAATCTTAAAAACACTTTTGAATTTTCTAAACACCTTTTTTTTATGTTTTTTTTCTCTCTGTGTCCCTTAGCAAGCTTGGTTAGGATCTGTATTTATAAGACAAAATCTAAAGTCAAATGGGAATCCCAACTCCTCTAGACTTTTAGTCTCATCCAACCTCTCCCAATTCAATCCAAACTCCTTTGCCTAATTTTACACCAATTCATCTACCTTTTTTTGTTTTTTTATTTTTATTTTTTGATTAATCAAAAGGTAGACCCTGGATAGATTGGGTGTCTACAGCTACTTCTTTTTGCGTATTTTTTATGCAACATGAATTGTGCAAAGACGTAGACACCCCACTTATGTCGACACATTCATTTTTTTTAAAAGGACACTCGAAACACCCCTGAGGAGAGGTTCACAATTCTTGGAAAAAAAACAAAGCTCCTCTAAACAAAAGTTCAACGACTTTTGAAAAATAAACAAAGCTCCTCTAAGCAGAGGCTTAACGACTTTTGAAAAATAAACAAAGCTCTTCTAATCAGAGGCTCAACGACTTTGAAAAACATAAACAAAGCTCCTCTAAATAGAGGCAACAGAACTTTGAGAAAATAAATAAAGCTCATATGAATAGAGGCAACAGAACTTTGGAAAAATAAATAAATCTCCTATAAATTGAGGCAACAGAACTTTGGAAAAATAAATTGCTCATTGATAATCATGTCTAAAGGAGTCAAAGATCGTGTTTGAAGAAATTTCAGGAGATTATGCCCAAGGCTCTTACAAATCAATCATGATACCGAGAGATATCCTTTTTCAAAGATTAGAATCTTACCTCATAAGCTTTTTCTCAAATTTGAAACTTTTACATCGAAAAAGTCTTCACATTTGTAGGATCTTGGAATACCCCTACTTTTTGAATTTATGCACTATACTTTCTTAAATGCATATACTATGTGAAATGCAATGCATGCTATGCAAATTCTTGCTAATTAATTTTCATTCAGTTATGCTACTTAAGTTTCTCAAGCTCTTTTTTTGAACCCTTTTATTTTTCAAAGACCAAGTCAGTGTAACCTCGATCATCTCTTTCATTTAATTCTCACATTTTTTCTGTAAGAAATCCCTTCCAAATTCAGTGTCCTTATCAGGAACTGAACATCTTAATTTTGCCCTTATCACTATTGACCTTTCCAATGTAATGTAGAAATCTTTCATGCTATTATTCATTTATTAATCATTATCTCAAACTTAAAAAAAAGTAAGAATGCATTCACACATTTCTTCCATTGTAAGGTATTAAGAAGAAAAGAATAAGAATGGTTAGGAAATAGTCAACAGCAAGACACACAAAGAATGAAATAGAATATCTTTTATTAGCAAAAATGTTGGTAAACTTTGGCCATGAAAGAATTACAAAGATAGGTATGGGAAACAATGCCCAAAAATGAACAATCAGACAATCATGATAACACATCTCAAGATCCTTTTCAAAAAACTTAACCACTTAATGCACTTAACAACTTAGAGCTTATCAGAATATGCTAGTTTTCATGCCAATGAATTTTCATATTTGATGCTGTGTTCTCCTTATCTAAGCTATTTTTTTAGGTTTTCAACTTAGATAAACTCCTTATGACTCAAATCGCCCTTTTACAGTTTTCACTTTGAATCATCTTTTTTCATTTTTATTTTTTTTATTTTTTCATTTTTTTCATTTTTTTAAGCATAGTACCTCTTCACAGCATCAAAATTTATAGGATGACGCAAATTACTTCCATCCATCTCAGTTAGTACCAATGTTCCACCCGAAAAATTCAGTTTCACCACATATGACAATTTTCAATTCAAAATCCATTTTTCTCTATTATTGTACTAACTTGAGAGAATTCTTTTCAAGATCAACTCTTATTCTCAAAAATATTGAGGTCAAACTTTTTTATCATAAGCCCTCATCATTCTTCTTTGATATAGCTGACCATGGCACAACGTTGTCAATCTCTTTTCTTCTATGAAATTTAACTGTTTATAGTATTCTCAAATTTATTCAACCTTTTCTAGTTCAATTTCTTTTAGAATCCTTAAGGATGAGATTTCTACTTCTACTGACAATACAACTTCCATCTTATAAACAAAAAAAAATGAAGTTACCTCGGTAGAGGTGCGCACTGATGTTCGATATGCATGCAGTGTAAATGATAACTTCTCATGTCAATCTTTATAGGTCTCGATCATCTTCTCAAGAATTCTTTTTATATTCTTATTAGCTGTCTTAACTGTCCCATTTATTTTCGGATGGTATGGCACCGAATTATGATGCTTGATCTTGTATTGGGTACATATTTTCTGTATCATCTTGCTATTCAAATTCTTAGTATTATCTAAAATGATTCTTTCTAGAAGTCTATATTTGTAAATGATCTCTTTTTTTTATAAACTTGCAAACCACAGATCGTGTTACATTTGTAAATGATGCTGTCGCTACCCATTTCGTGAAGTAATCTATCATCACAAAAATAAACCTATGTCCATTAAAAGCTTTTGGGATAATAGGACCAATGACATCCATGCCTCACATAAAAAATGGCTAGGAAGGTGCCAAAACATGTAAAGCAGATGACAGAGCATGGATCTTATCAGCATATATCTGGCATTTATGACATTTACGAGTATAGTCAATACAATTACTCTCAATTGTCAACCAATAGTACCATACTCTTATAATCTATCTTACCATCATATGTCTATTAGCATGTGCCTTATATATTCCATCATGCACCTCTTTAATGATTTTCTTTGCCTCAGCCTTATTTATGCATCTCAGTAATACTTAATCATGGCTTTTTTTGTACAGAACATCCTTATCCAGGAAAAAGCTCATAGCTAATCTTGGGATGACCCTTTTATCATTCTTCGTTACTTAAACTGGATATTACTGATTCTTAATATGCTGTAATATTTCATAAAACTAGGGTTTCTATCCTCATATTCTTCTACATTGGAGTAATGAGTTGACATATCTTTGACATCTAACTTGATAGGCTGAATGTTAGTATTATCATTAATTCGGATCATTACCGTTAAAGTAGCCAAGGCTTCAATAATCAGATTCTTTTCTCAAGGTAAATGATCAAACTGGACATCTTCAAACTGCTTAATCAACTTTAAAATATACTTATGATATGAAATAAGTTTTGAATCTCTCATCTCTCATTCTCTTTTTATTTGATATATAACTAGAGTTGAGTCCCCAAACACTTTTAATACTTTCACTCTTCTATCTATAACAGCTTGTAGACCCATGACACATACTTTATATTCAGTGATGTTATTTATTTAATTAAAATTTAATCTCGCCTGTTATAAGATAGTATTATTCTTTTTGGAAAAATTAAAATTACCCCAATTTCATGTCCTAAGGCATTGATCGCTCTATCAAAATACATCTTTCAACACTTTTCTTTATGCTCCCCTTCTTTAATTGGGAAACAGTCATCATATCTTTATAAAAAAACTCTAATTTCATTAGTTCATATTCTTCAGTAGTACGATCTGCGAGAAACTCAATTATAACACTCTCTTTTTATTGCCTTTTAACTTATGTATATGATATCATATTCTGAGAGCATTACTTGCCACTTAACAATTCTCCCAGACAAAAAAAGCTTTTCAAAGATGTATTTAATTGGATCCAATTTTGCTATAAGCTAAATGGTGTGATAGAGCATGTAATGTTTGAACCTTTTGGCCATCCAAGCTAATGCACAACACATTTTCTCCACAGAAGAATACTCGAACTCATATTCAGTGAATTTTTTACTCAGATAATAAATAGCTCTCTCTCTTTTTTATCATATTCATCTTGCTGCCTCAGCACACATCTCATTGAATTCTCGCACACTGTCAAATATAAAATTAAAAGTTTTCTTGAAACAAGTGGTACAAACACTAGAAGATTTGATAAGTATTGCTTAATTTAATCAAAAGCCACTTGGCATTTCTCGTTTTATTCTCCCGGGTTATTCTTATGAAGAAGCTTAAAAATGGGATCACATTTATAAGTAAGCTGAGCTATGAATCACGAAATGTAGTTTAACCTTCCCAAAAAACTTCAAACTTTTTTTAGTGTACTCGGAGGTGACAAACTTTGAATGACTTGTATTTTGTCTGGATCAACTTCAATTTCTCTTTAACTGACCACAAAGCCTAGCAACTTCTTTGAATTTACCTCGAAGGTACACTTGGTTGGGTTCAACTTGAGTTAAAATTTTTTCAATCTCTCAAATAACTTTTTGAGGTTGGTGACATAATCTTCATTTTTATGAGATTTTGCAATCATATCGTCCATATAAACTTTATCTCTTTGTGCATCATGTCATGAAAGAGTGTCACCACGGCTCTTTGGTATGTTGTCCCAGTATTCTTTAACCAAAAAGGTATGACTTTGTAGTAAAAGATCCCTCTTATAGTCACAAAAGTGATCTTTTTCATATCATCTGCAACCATTTTTATCTGATTATACCTTGAGAATCCATCCATAAAGGAGAACATTGAATGCTTAGCCGTGTTATCTACCAGTGTGTCGATATGAGATAAAAAAAAGTTATCTTTTGGGCTAGCCCTATTCAAATTATGATAGTCTACACATATTCATACCTTTTCATCTTTCTTAGGGACTGATAGTATATTGGCTACCCACTCTGAATACTTAGCCACTTGCAAGAAACCTACATCAAACTACTTTTTCACCTTTTCTTTAATCTTTAGTAGCAGAGGCATTAAAACCTCACGAAAGCAATATGTACTTTACTCTCTCCTAAGGGATGGAGCTCAGGTATAGATCTTATGTTATGCACATGCATATGAATGATAGAATTAACAAAATAAATAAATATGAATGAATAAAAAGTTTATACAAAAGTTCAATTTTATTAGGCTTTTGAAAAACACGAATTTATTCGCTAGCCTGACTCTCAGCATCTCCAGTGAAGTCGCCAAACTGTCATAATAAATAGATATGGGGATCTATCACTAGACATTAACTTAAGAAGTCACCACCAATCTTTTTTTTGTTTAGTGCAATTGGTCACTTAAAGAATCTATTCTTTCAAGGAACACTTAAGCTTAAGGGTCTCTAAAAGAATATGTTCGAGTCTATTAACCAAACAGGATTCGAGAGTTTGGTTATGAGTGAAAAATGATATAGCACCCTCACAACGCTCATCAAAAGATGGTACCAGTTTAATTTCATGTTATCCATTAAGCTCAAAAAATTTACCATATAATTAATTATTAAAAATTATTCTTAATTTACTCAAATACTTTTAGCAGAAAATTAAAAAAAAATTTTCACCTCAAGAGTATACAAGAAAACTACTGTTTCCCTTGCAGTGGCTTTATTGTCGGATTATTTAACATTAAAATTTTTCAAGAAAAGAAAATAAAATAAAATAAAATAAGAGGAATAATGATCCAACTTTTTATATAAATCATTTTTTTCATTTTATAAGAAAAAACTCATTGCTTTTATAAAAGAAAAATTAATACTTTCAACTTTTTCTTAAAGCATTCGGAAGTTTTTTTTTTAAGAAAAATTGATATTTTCAACTTTTCTTTAAAACGTTTTTCTTGACAAAATTTTTTTAAGAAAAGAAAATTGATACTTCCAACTTTTCTTCAAAATGTATTTTTTTGAAAATTTTATTTTAGAAATTTTGCTTTAAGAAAAATTGATACTTTCAACTTTTTCTCAAAATATTTTTTTTTGAAAATTTTATTTTAGAAATTTTATTTTAAGAAAAATTGATACTTTCAACTTTTCCTCAAAAATATTTTTTAGAAGTTTTATTTTCAAGAAAAATTGATACTTTCAACTTTTCCCTAAAAATATTTTTTAAAACCTTTTTATTTTCAAGAAAAATTGATACTTTCAACTTTCCCCCAAAGATATTTTTTAAAATTTTATTTTCAAGAAAAGTTGATACTTTTAACTTTTTCACAAAAATATTTTTTTGAGAATTTTATTTTAGAAAATCATTGAAAAAAAAGAAAAATAAAATAAAATAAAAATAAAAAATTAAGTAATACCAAATAATTCTAATTTAGAAATAATAATAACAATAATAATAATAATAATAATAAATAAAGAAATAAAGAAATAAATTAACAAATTAATAAATTAATAGATTTTTTTTAAAAAAACTTTAAATGGCGCGGCTCGACTTGAGAAATAGAAACAGCTTAAAGGTGCGGCTCGACCGGAAACGGCTCGACTCGACTGAAGCCCAGGCAGAGATGCGGGTCGCTGGTTCGGGTTGCTCTCTAGGTTAGGTCAGATCTTGACAAAATGTGCAGATTCTAGATTTATTAACGCCCAAAATAACGTCATTTTATGAAGGTATATAAGATTGAAATCGATTATCTCTTCAGATTTTCTTTCTCCTTTCTCTTTTTTCTTTTCTTTTTTTCTCCTCATTTTCTTTCTACTCGCGAAGAACATCGGTGGAATTCTCACCGATTTATGGGTTTTTTTGTCGAAAATTGGGTTTTTCACCAAAAAAGTCACCAAAAAACTTGAATTTCATCAAAAAATTGCTCGAATTCTAGAAATTCCAGAAATTTTCTAGAAAAAAAATCACCAAAAATTCTTAAAAAATCCTAAAAACACTTCTAAACTTTCTAAATACCATTTTTTTTTATGTTTTTTTCTCTGTGTCCCCTAGCAAGCTTGGTTAGGATCTGTATTTATAAGACAAAATCCAAAGCCGAATGGGAATCCCAACTCCTTTGGACTTTTTGTCTCATCCAACCTCTCTCAATTCAATCCAAACTCCTTAGCCCAATTTTATACCAATTCATCTACCTTTTTTATTTTTATTTTTTAATTAATCAAAAGGTAGACCCTGGACAGATTAGGTGTCTAACAAAATTAAAACATTAAATTACAAAAAATAAGATTTTGACTAATGGTTTAACTTTCTCCTGAACCAAACACTCCAAAAAAGAAGGTTTGATTACATATTAACTAATGATTTCAAGGATTTTGTGCCCTTCTTCTAGTAAACTTTTTTTTTTTTGTTTTTAGCCTTTGCGTAAAACTTTTTTTTTATTTGTAGTGAAAATAGGAGATGCTGGTACAAAATATCGTTATCTTATTTAATTGAATTGAGATATATCAATTACACAATACAAATAATGGTTAATATTATTTAATTGAATTAAATTTTTTTATGTAATTTTGAATTTTTTTATTTTTTGAGTAAATTTTTTTATTTGTAATAATAAAATTATATATTTATTTACTGCTAATAAAAATTCAAAAACTTAAATATATCTTATAAAAAAAATTTGGCTTTTACCCAGTTGCTTGACTAGTTCTCTTAGAAAGTTTTACTTCAATTAGACCATTCAGAACATTTTGTGCACCTCATGATTAGAGTTATGCTAAATATTAAATAAAATTATTGTTATTCTTGAGAAAGAGTAGGAAGAACCATATTAATAAAATGCTTGCAAAAATCAATCAATTGGTTTTAAAATCAATTTGTTATACTCTATAGCAACTGTTAGGGGCATTTTTTTTTTTTTGCATACCCCTTTTTCATCTCTTTTTATCACTTCCTTTTTTCTTTGATCCATGATACTTTGATCAAAATCTCAAATAATCTAATGACAAATTATGTCTTAGTTCAATTCATTATTCTCTAATTTGAGCATTCACATTCGATCAAAATAGATTTTTAAGGGATGTAATATATGTTAGGATAAGGGGTTATGAAAGAAATAGATAAGATAGGCCTAAATTGTATTTGAAGGGTTATCAAACCAAGAATCATTTTTCATGTGGAACATATTGACATTTTGCCCCATCAATTTCTTTTTCATTTTTTTTTATTTTTATCATTTTTTAAGAAAAATTTGAGCACAAAATGGTTTGCCCTTGAAATCATTAAGGATAAACAAGCTTCTCAAACTTTACCCCTAATATGAGGGTGATCTTTGGTTAGAGTTCCTTAAATAAAATTGTCAATAGGCTTAAATGGGTAGCAAAGGATAATTTTACTATTCTTTTTTTTAAAGGATAGAATAAAGATTAGTCATTTCTCATCTCGAACATGAATACTCTCAATGAAGAATATTTATTGATCAAGAGCAGAGTTGAGAATTAATAATTACAAAGATCATTTTTGAAACTCTTCACTAAATTTATCTTCTTTTTATTCAGCAGTCCCAATTAATCAATAATTTTTATCTGTTAATCAAGTCATCATGAATGATGTTTTCAAAATCAAATATGAATTATCATCATAACTGTTTGAACATTTATTATTTGGAATTAAAGAATGGACATGAGGATATAGTATGAGAAGGTAAGAGTAAATAATGGTGATTCACACAAAAGTGAAATGTCATGAAAATGCATCAAATCTATCACTTTTATTAAAATGATAAAAAATAAGATAAAATTCAAGTATATAAAAGATATCTATATTCTCAAAAAATCTTAAGATAATAATTAGCTTCAATCAGCCTTCCCAAATTCCTACCCCTGGATGATGAGGCAAAAAGTCTTTTATTGATATTTAGTTCTCTTGATTCGTTGAAGCTTATCAAGCTTGCTCGAATCAAACTTTGCACCTTAAACTTGAAAGTATGGTAGGTTTTTATTGAATGACCCATATTCCTGTTATGGTAGTCGTATGTGGCATTAACATTATACCATTTGGGATAGGGTGACTTCAATGGTTCCAAAAAGATTGGGGATTAGGTCATTCTTGACCAAATAGCTCAGTATAGATTATAAGGATAGGATCAATACGAGCTCTTTCTTAATTGCCCTTGGATCTTTCCAAACCATTCGTTTGATTATTAAGCTTTGAAAATGGTGTAATAATAGGATTAGGTTCATATACAGGTGTAATAATAACGATGTTGTTCATGGTTAAGAAATAAGGTTCGTAATGAACTTTTGCAACATTATTGGCTATTGGGTAGTAAGCAAGATAAACATATGATGGATATGGAGCATAACTTTTGGATTGCTGGCCCTCAAAATTCACAGCTTAGGCTTCATCATCTTTTTTTTTAGGCATCCCACTTTTTTTGACATTGTCGACCTTTCCCTTATCAAGCTTGCCACTCTTTATGGCACTTTCAATAATCTCCCTTGAGTTCACTATATCAGTAAAATTCTTTATTATGTTCCCTCTCATCTTCTCATAATATGGTGATTTTAAAGTGCTTACAAATAAAACCATCATTTCTGTAGACATCAAATTGTCCAGTTTTGATCAAATTTGTTATTAAATAATATATATTAATAAGTTAACATTATTATTATTAAATATAATAATACAAAAAATATAAAAAAACTAAAAAAACAAGAAAGGAAAAAATGAAAAAATATAAAATATAAACAAAAAAATACATAAAAAAATAAAACAAAAGCTAAGAAACAAAGGGAAAAAAACAAATGACTGATGGCAATGGGTGCCGTGCACAGCGCCACTGCTACCCCCTATTCATTCCTATTCATCCATGTTCACACCCACGCCCTATGCTCACTGCAATCATGCCCTACCACTGGATAAGGCATAAGAAGAAAATGAGGGCAGATAGGCTGTGCTAGGGTGCCATACATGGCATCCCTCTCTGCCAAGCTTTGTGCCGTTCACTCAGGCATAGGACATGGTCGGAGCTTTATAAATAGAGCTCATGGCCCAACCAACAGAAAAAAAGAAAAGATATCTTGCAAAAAAAAAAGGAAAAGCTTTTTGCCAAAAACAACAACAAAAAATATAAAAAAGTAACTCAGTCCCCTGGAACGGGGAACCCAGTGCCAAGATCACCTACAAAAAGAAAGCAAAGTCAGTAAAAAAGAAAAGGGATCAGAATACAAAAAAAAAAAAGTTTGGCCTAAAGTTTGAAGGTAGATCTAGGGAATCAAGGACCTTTTTTAGTGAAAAAAGGCCAGATCTATGTTCAAGGAGTCGAAAGGAGTATTTCAGGCTTTTTTGAGATTTTTTGATAACCGTGTACGACGATCGATTATCGATAATCAACCCCTAACGGCGACCAATGGTGACCGATCAACAGGGTAGAGAGAGAAGCTTTGAAAGTGTAGAGAGAGATGGGGAGAAGAGAAAAAGAGAAAAAATTTTTGGGGTTTTATAGAAAGCTGAAAGCCAAAACGACTTCGTTTCATTAAACGGTCGAAACAATGTCGTTTTAAGCCCAGGATCCGCGCGTCAACCCCACGACCCAACCTGGGGTCCGTGCAATCAATCCGATAACTCGACTCACCCTTTGACCCTAATCGATCCAGATAAATCGGGTCAAATTGAGCTAGATAACATAGAATCGTTGAGTCACATAAACGAATTGAGCCGTCGGATCGGATCGGACCCAACATTGATCGGTCTGGTTCAGGTAAAAAAATTTTATTTATTTATTTATTTATTTATAATATTTATGCATATTAAAATAATTATATTTGTTAGATTAAATGATGAAATATGTAGTTAAATTTTTATAATTTTGTTAAATTTTAAAAACAAACTCTAAAAAATAAAAAATTAAAATAAAAAATAAACTTAATAATAATACAAATTAATAAAAAATGTAAGAAAAAGAAAACTTTTCTCCGACAATAAGATTTAAAGATACTCCGAGTAGTGATGCCTATGAAATCTCTAAGTAAATTTTTTTTTAAAATAATACCAATGCGTTGGAGTATTTATAAAAAGTTTTCAATACAATAAAAAAATTTTTTCTTTAAAAAAATAATTAAATTAATTAATAAATTAAGAATAAATAATAAAAAATGAGAAAAAAATTTTTTATCCAATGATGGGATTCTAAAAGTATTCAAAGTAGAGATGCTTTAAAAATCCCTAGGTGAGAAGATTTTTTAAATATTATCAGTGTATTGAAATATTTATAGAAAATCTTCAATATAATAAAATTTTCATTTTCTTCAAAGTTTTAAATGAAAAAAATTAATAAAATTTCTATATAAAATAATAAAATGTGTGCATTAATAATAAATTTAAACCTCCAAAGATGAGATTCTAAGGTATTCCGAGAAATGATACCTAAGAAATCTTTAGGTGAGAAAGAGTTCTTTCAATGTTACCAACGTATTGGAACATTTTAAGAATTATTTCAATAAAAAGGTTCTGATTTATTTTTCTCGAATAAAATTTGAATAATAGACTTTTTTTAAAAAAATTAAAAAAATCAATTTCTAATAAATAAAAAAATCAAGAAAATTATTTTTCAAACACCCAAAATAAGATTGTTTTTATTAAAATCAATGGATAACACATAGTTAAATGGTACCATTTTTAAACGGGCGTTGTGGCAGTGCTAATCCTTCCTCATATGTAATCGACTTTCGAATCCAGACTGTTTCAAAGATCATAAAATTATCTTTTTAATAAATTTTAATTAATTTTAAAATCTTATTAAAATGATAAATTTTAAGAGGTAGCCAATCACACCTACCCAAAAAAGATTGGTGATGACTCTATTTTTCGTTCTTTTATTTTCGTTTCCAAATTCGTCGGACGGCTCCAAAACCGTTATGACAACTTGATGACTCCACTAGGGATACCATTCGAGAGTCAGGCCAAAATTAACAATGTGTTATTCTTAAATTTTGATTTAAACAGTCCTAATTATTTTTAAAAATTTTTATTTCAATAAGAAAAAAGTAAAAAAAGTAACAAATTGAAAATAAAAAAAAATTCACACATGTTTCTTTTACTATGCCTCTTATGCTTTATTTTTTTGTATATATTACTCTTGATAAATTAAGAAACATATATACACACAATGACACAATGCATCTCATGCATGAGCTCTATATCCAGGCTCTATCCTTTATAGGAGGAAGTAAAATACCTATGCTCTCGTGAGGTGATAACCTTCATAATGGCAAGTGAAATACTTACACTCAAATTGAATCATTTTCATTCGTAGCTTATAATGAGTGAGGATCGAGATACCTTGCTAGTCCAGCATGGTTAACAATAAGGAACAATTTGAGAACTTCTAGATGCATGTCAACCCAAACCAAGCATGTAATAAGTCGTAAGAAGCTAATCTTAGGTAGAGCCTTGCCCACCCTATTGTAGAAAATACCTAAGTCCAAAACGTATAGGAATAAAAGTTGTGTGTAATACAAAAATAAAACAAAATTAAAAAAAAATCTCATCACACTAACTCAAATTTTTTTTGTTTTTCTTTTTACATTAATCATATCATATAATTCTGCATAAAAGTATTTGCTTTAAGATATCTTTCTCCTGATAAGTCTTCATGGATCCTATAAAACTATAGACTTGCTCAAATCTCATAAAGAATTTCTAGTGTTGAAATTTATCCAAAAGTAAATATCTCTCACTTGTATTCATGCATCATGTGCACCATTTTTATTTTAAAAAAATAAAAAATAAAAATTAAATTTTCAACATATGGCATTTTAATTTTTTTTCTTTTAAAATTTTTTTTTTCAGTGATGAAGGTTCAAGAATAGCTCGCCCACTAAAAAATTTGACTCAACCTACTTGCCATTCATACAATACTAGAGCTCAAACAATAATCATGGAATAAGAACAAGTTAGTTGATTTGAAAGGATTGAGAAGGCTCAAGAAGGACTAAAAGAAGATCTTAATATGATGATGGACATGCTCAAGAATTTGGATAAAGAAAAAGCAATGGAAGGAAATCCTAGCCTCTAAAAACAATCGCTAGACATGGTGGATCCTACATACCCTTCAGGATTTGAACCACAGCCAACTCAACGTTCTCAAGAAGTCAGAATTCAAATTCCTACCCCCGAAGGATATGCCAATCCTTATCCAGGGATGACGTCCACACCTGTTCCAAGACAATTCTAAAATTTTACTAATCCGATCATGGTAAGAAAATCATCTGAGCCAATCTTGATTCCAGAATCGGATGATTCCAAAAGAGAGAAGAGCTAGAGATAGAGACGTATGAGAAAGTAAAAGATACCAATGCTCAACAAAAGATGAAATTATTAGAAGAAAGACTTAGGGCCATAGAGAGAATGGATTTTTATGGCTCCATGGATGCAACTGAGCTTTGTTTGGTTTCAAATGTGGTCATTCCACCTAAATTCAAGGTTTCTGAGTTTGAAAAATATAATGGCATAAAATGTCTAATTACTCATGTCACCATGTATTATCGTAAGATGATAGCACATACTCATGATAAGAAGTTATTGATGCATATATTTCAAGATAGCTTTATAGGATTTACAGTTAGATGGTATGTTTAACTAGATAAAATTTATATTCGTTTCTGGTAAGAGCTCTCAAGGGCATTCCTTACACAATATCGGTATGTCATAGATTTAGCTCCAGATCGTCTATCTCTACAGAACATAAAAAAGAAGGTAACTGAAAGCTTTAAAAAGTATGCACAGAGATGGAGATATATGGCTACACAAGTTCAACCTCCCATCATTAAGAAAGAGATAACTGTCTTATTTGTGAATACCTAAAAAACATCGTACTATAAGAGATTGATAGGTAATGCCACTAAAAGCTTTATAGATATGGTGATGTCCGGTGAAATTATTAAAAATATCATAAAAAAAGGCAAGCTTCCAAAAAAAAAAAGAATAAAGCTCAAGCAGTGAACTATGTGGGGCAACAGTTTGAAGGTTTCACTTTACACCCTACACTAATGTACCAAACCCATTACTCTCTCATAAACAATGTCACATCCATCTCTTATCCTTGTCAACCGTATCAGTCGCTACAATAACCAACTTGTATACCTCATTTTCAACCATCTTTGCAGACACCTAACTATTCATACAACCATTTCATTGCCCTTACCAGATTAGAACAAAGATCCAATCTAGGTAGTGGTCCAAGAGCCCTAAAAAATACCAAAAAAAAATTTATTTTTGACCCAATTCCCATATCTTACACAGAATTATTACCCTAACTTATCCATAATCAACTTTTAGAACCTGTGCATCTAGAACCCCTTTAACCCACTTACCTAAAATGGTACGATCCTAATGCAAAATGTGATTACAATAATGGAAATTAGGGTCACTTAACAGAGAACTATCCTGTACTGAAATACAAGGTTAGAGATCTCATTAAAGCTAAAAAAATAAAATTGAAAACTAATAATGATCATCATGTTGTTGAAAACTCTCTACCTTGATATATTGAAAAAGAGGTGAACCAAGGGTGTTAAAGCATTGATATGAATAATTTTGATACAATGGACAGATGAAGAATTAGAGAATGATTCTATGGCTTTTCTTGGAAAATGATGGATATTGTATTTGGTGTTGCAAATAGGTGGATTGATTCAAAATAAAAAGTGTGCCCCTTTTATTTATTTTTTTTTCACTTCTATATTAGACATGTGTATGAACTTCATAACTTGTATGAAAGTTGAATTTGAATGCTAAAAGCCTTATTTTTCTCTTTTTCTCTCATGTTTTTTTTTAAAAAATTTTCTCTTTATAATAAAAAGTCTCAAAAAAATTTGGTGGTCATTATTATGAATCTACCAGAATAAAATATTCCCATGTCCTTTTCATGTCCCAAAATCACTTGAAAAAGAAACCTTAATGCTCCAAAGGATACAAGTTTGAACTTTGTGATGCTTCTCTCAGAATAACAAATACTGAAATGATCAATCTGAAAAAAAAAACTTTTAAGTTCATTGAAAATCAGGCAAATATGATGTTTTTCTCTAGATGTTGGTGATTTAATAGGTGTCAAGACTATGCTTTAAACAAAAACTCATCTAGATAGCCATGAATACCCAAACACACCATTTTTTTTTATCTAGGGGGCATACTGACAAAAGAGCATGATTTTTAGTTGTCCTAAGATTATCTAGTTTAAGGCACTAGGTAATTTCATGATTGGAATCCAAATAAATCTTTTCAACATGATTTTCATTGTCACATAAACCTTATTGCCTTATTGACTTATCAAGATGGGATAAAGATTAGTTGTGATGTGAGCTATGAAAACAAGAAGAAAAAATAAAGAAAAAATAAAAATATATTGATGGTTACATTGTGCACTCTAGATATTTAAACAATCCCAAAAAGAAAAAGAAAAAGATAGGCGATAAAAATAAAATTTTGATTTTTCAAGGAATCACTCTTCAATACAAGTGACCAGATTTGAGATGACAAATTGCCATCTTTCCTTATCCTTTCACAAATAAGAAATTATCCATTTGCTACCCCTTTGAACCTAGTGAATTCTTTGTAAATGAACCTTGATCAAGGATCACTTTCTACATTTGGAAAAGATACAAAGAAAGATTTATTTGATGAATTCATGATTCAACAAAGAAAGAATGCCTTAAGTTGTTGGGGCAAATGTCAAACAAATTAAGTTTTGAAGTTTTAAACATATTTCAGTAAATGTTGAAATATACAAGAAAGAGCAAAAGTGAAAGCAAAAAAAAGGTAAAAAAAAAAAAGAGATGATTGGATGTTATGACTGAAGAAATAAAAGGGATGAATGCCCAAAAGAAAGTCCTGCACATGATGTAAAATAGTCATTGGTTTGATCACTTTTGAATACATGTTTTGAGGCCTATTTATCCATTCCCTCAGAACCTCGAATCCTGACCTATCTTACATACCTTAAAAAGTCCATTTTGATTAAACATGGATGTTTGAACTAAAAAGTTTGTTTCTTATAGAATCCTTTATAAACAACTTCTCTTTTATCCATTTTTTTTTCACAAGAATACTTGAGTGCATGATGAAATTGTCAAAAAAAAAAAAAAAAAAAAAGAAAAATAAAAGAATGAAGCTCTAGGGTAAAAACTCAAAAATAGGCAATCTAGAGCAAGAATGGGATTGCAACATGAGAACTCATCTCAACCAATGATTGAGATGTATGTAAGGGTTATCATAGAAAATCTTGGCCTTGCCCAATATGATCTTGAATTAACCACAGCCGGTCTTGATATCTATTAAAATATCATATTGAGATACTAAAAATGGTGTCAAATCTGATTTAACCATTATAGAACCTCCTAAAAAAATTTTTGTTGTTGAGCCTAGATAAAAATTCAAGTTTCCCATGCGGACCTTAATTTGACAATTGATCATCCCAGCTTTTTGAAAAGATAGAATTGCCATGTGCATAACAATGATCACCATTTTTTTTAGAGACTTAAGAGTCACATTGTTTCATAAAGGTTGACTAAGGCAATTTTTTTTTAGAATTTTGTCATTAAAATAAAATGTTTTTAGAGAGGAAAAATAAAATTTTGAAAATTTTTTTGAGTAAAATAAAGGACAATATGGGAACACAAAAGTATATTTAATCATTTGAGTCTTTACCATGGTTCAGTGGCTTATTTTCTTCAATTCCCTTTCATCGAGTTTGAATTGGTCATATGCATGTTCGATTTGAAGATGAAAATGTAAAGAAAAATTAAAAATTCCAAATTATGAAGAAAAAAAGCAAAATTGATGAAAATGAACAGCAAAAAAAGGATTTGGAATTGAGATGGAAGATTCAAGATTGAATGAAAGAAAACTTTGAAAAAAGGAAAATTGTGGGTAGTAACATATCTTGACTTTTAAAAAAAAAAATTTTTTTTTGAGCATTTGAACCTTTTGACATTGTATTTGCATCATTAGATTGTCCTTCATTAATAAAGCATGTGTGTTTATAAAAGAGATATTTGCATTTCATGTGCATCATTTTAAGAAAAGACATTTGTATTTTATTTTAAGAAAAGATATTTGCCTATCATATGCATCATTTTAAGAAAAGATATTTGCATTTAATTTGCATCATCATTTAAAGAGAAGACATTTGTATCATAATATTGTTCACCAATTTTGAAAGCATCAAAAAAGAGAAAAGAAAAAAAAGGGGTAAAAACATACTCAAAAGGTCAAGATGAGAGCTCTAAGCCCAATCTAACTGGCAAAAAAGTTGTTAACCCAATGAAATCAACATCAGTCAAGAAAAATATTATGATAAATTATTTTCAAAGTTTTCGGTGGTGATATCTGAGTTTAAAGTTTGAATTTGCACTTACATTTTCTTGGTGGTGAAATCCAAGACATTTTCAAAATCACTAGATGGTAATATTCGAGTATTAAAAAAGTCATTTGCATTTTTTTGATGGTGATATCTAAGTATTAAGATTTGAATTGCATCTTCTTGATGGTGATATCCAAGTTTAAATTTTAAATTTTCATTTGCATTCTCTCGGTGGTGATATTCGAGTATTAAAGCATGAATTGTATTTTTTCGATGGTGATGTTCGAGTTTCCTTTGGTGGCAATATCCGAAGACATTTGCATCTTCTTAGTGGTGATATCCAAGTTTAAATTTTGAATTTGCATTTGCATTCTCTCAGTAGTGATATTCGAGTATTAAAGCTTGAATTACATTTTCTCGATGGTGATATTTGAGTTTCCTTCAGTGGCGATATCCGAAGTCATTCATATCTTCTCGACGGTGATATCCGAGTTTAAAGTTTGAATTTACATTTGCATTCTCTCGATGGTGATATCAGAGTATTAAAGCTTAAATTATATTTTTTTTATGGTGATATTCGAGTTCCCTTGGGTGGCAATATTCGAAGTCATTTACATCTTCTCGGTGGTAATATTCAAGTTTAAAGTTTGAATTTGCATTTGCATTCTCTCGATGGTGATATCCGAGTATTAAAGCTTGAATTACATATTCTCGGTGGTAATATCTGAGTTTAAAGTTTGAATTTACATTTGCATTCTTTCGGTGGTGATATTTGAGTATTAAAGCTTGAATTGTATTTTTTC
Source organism: Durio zibethinus (assembly GCF_002303985.1). The sequence goes on from NW_019168481.1 coordinate 20,283,408, forward strand.
AATGATGATATTCGAGCTTCATTCAGTGGCGATATCCGAAGTCATTTGCATCTTTTCGGTAGTGATATTCGAGTTTAAAGTTTGAATTTGCATTTGCATTTTCTTGATGGTGATATTGAGTATTAAAGTTTGAATTATATTTTTTCGATGGTGATATTCGAGTTTCTTTTAGTGACGATATCCGAAGTCATTTACATATTCTCAGTGGTGATATCTAAGATTATTTATCCTTTGATGGTGATATTCAAAGTTATTTTTTAATGGTTTAATTTAAGGTTGTTGAGCCTCTGCTGAGAAGCGTTTTTTTTCAAGATAAGAATTTAAAGTTGTTGAGCCTCTACTAAGAGGAGCCCTTTTTTAGATGAGAATTTTTTAAAGTTATTGAGCTTTTACTGAGAAGAGCCGTTTTTTTATTTTAAAATTTCAAAAGTTGTTGAGCCTCGAATAAGAGAAGCATTTCAATTTGATGAGAAAAACTTTCTAATTAGTTTAAGTAAAAAAAAAGCCTTTTTTAAATAAAATTGATGTCTTTGTCTTTGCACTATTCTTGATTCTCAGTAATATGCAAAGAGGAACAATTATAGACATCAAATTTATCCGATCTTAATCAAATTTGCTATTAAATAATATATATTAATAAGATAACATTATTATTATTAAATATAATAATACAAAAAATAGAAAAAACAAGAAAGGAAAAAAAATACAAACAAAAAAAATATACAACAAAAAATAAAAGCTAAGAAACAAAGGGAAAAAAACAAATGGTCGGTGGTAGTGGGTGCCGTGCACGGCCCCACTGCCACCCCTTGTTCATTCCTATTCATCCCTGTTCACACCCACGCCCTATGCTCACTGTAATCATGCCCTACCACTGGATAAGACATAAAAAAAAAAATAAGGGCAGATAGGCTATGTCGGGGTGCCATACATGGCATCCCCCTCTGTCAAGCCTTATGCCGTTCACTCAAGCATAGGGCATGGCCGGAGCTCTATAAATAGAGCTTCTGGTCGAACTAATAGAAAAAAAGAGGATACCCTGTAAAAAAAAAAGAAAAACTTTCTGCCAAAAACAATAACAAAAAAATACAAAAAAGTAACTCAGTCCCCTAGAACGGGAACCCAGCACCGAGATCACCTATAAAAAGAAAGCAAAGTCAGTAAGAAAGAAGGGGGGTCAGAATACAAAAAAAAGTTTGGCCAAAAGTTTGAAGGTAGATCTAAAAAATCAGAGACTCTTTTTGGTGAAAAAAAGATCAGATTTGTGTTCAGGGAGTCAAAGGGAGTATTTTAGGTTTTTTAAGATTTTTTGGCAGTCGTGTACGACGGTCAAAGACTGATGATTAATCCCCAATTGCAGTCGACGGTGACTAGCCGACAGGGTAGAGAGAGAAACTCTGAGAGTGTAGAGAGAGAGAGGGAGAAGAAAAATAGGAGAAAAAAATTTGGGCTTTTATAGAAAGCTGAAAGCCAAAATGAAGTCATTTCATTAAACGGTCGAAACAACATCGTTTTAAGCCCAGGATCCGCGTGTCAACCCATCAACCCGACCCGAGGTCTGCACATCCAACCCGGTAACCCGACTCACCCTTTGGCCCTGATCGATCTAGATAAATCGAGTCGAACCGAACTAGACCATGCCAAACCATCGAGTCACCCAGGCAGAATCGAGCCATCGGACCAGATTGAACCCAACGTTGATCGGACCGTTGACCGGTTCGGTTCAGGTAAAAAATTATTTTTTATTATTTTTATAATATTTATGCATATTAAAATAATTATATTTGTTAAATTAAATGATGAAATATGTAGTTAAAAATTTTATAATTTTGTTAAATTTTAAAAACAAACTTTAAAAAATAAAAAAATAAAATAAAAAATAAACTTAATAATAATACAAATTAATAAAAAGTGCAAGAAAAGAAAACTTTTATCCGACAATGAAATTTAAAGGTACTCCAAGTAGTAATGCCTATGAAATCTCTAAGTGAAATTTTTTTTTTAAATACTACCAATGTATTTAGGTATTAATAAAAAGTTTTCAATACAATAAAATTGTTTTTTCTTTAATAAAAATAATTAAATAAATTAATAAATTAAGAATAAATAATAAAAAATGAGAAAAAATTAAATTTTATCCAATTATAGGATTCTAAAAGTATTTCAAGTAGAGATACTTTAAAAATCTCTATGTGAGAATTTTTTTAAAATATTATCAGTGTATTGAAATATTTATAGAAAATCTTCAATATAATAAAATTTTCATTTTCTTCAAAGTTTTAAATGAAAAAAATTAATAAAATTTCTAAATAAAAAAATAAAATGTGTGCATTAATATGTTAGCATTTGCATTGCATGCATGGCATAAAATTTTTTACGAAAAATAAATTTAAACCTCCGAATATGAGATTCTAAAGTATTCCGAGAAGTGATGCCTAAAAAATCTCTAGGTGAGAAAGAGTTATTTCAATGTTACCAACGTATTAAAATATTTTAAGAATTATTTCAATAAAAAGGTTTTGATTTGTTTTTCTCGAATAAAATTTGAATAATAGACTTTTTTTAAAAAAATATTAAAAGAAAACCAATTTCTAATAAATAAAAAAATTAAGAAAATTATTTTTCAAACATCGAAAATAAGACTGTTTTTATTAAAATCAATGGATAACACATAGTTAAGTGGTACCATTTTTAAACAAGCGTTGTGGGGGTGCTAATCATTCTCCACACGTAACCGACTCCTGAATTCAGACTGTTTTACAGACCATAAAATTGTCTTTTTAATTAATTTTAAAATCTTATTAAAAAGATAAATTTTAATAGGTGGCCAATCACATCTAGCCAAAAAAGATTAGTGGCGACTTCGTTTTTCATTTTTTTATTTTTGTTTTCAAATTCGTCAGGCGGCTCCAAAACCATTACGACAATTTTTTTTTCAGTTAAAGGTGGCTGGACCCGAACAGCTATATCTCGCCACCTTTGAGCATGTTCTTTAAATAATTTTGTCTTTTTTTTTATATTATAATTGGATGCAGGTCTTGTCCAATTGAACACACCACTTTATAACAAAACCAGCTAAACTGTCTTGGAATACATGCATATGTAGCTTCTTGTTACTAGTATAAGTTGCATATTTCAACAGTACATGGTGAAATGAATTATCGGATACTTACTATCATTGTACTTTTTAAGCTTTGAAACTTTAAATTTATGAGGAATCACAACATTTGAGACCAAATAAAGGCTAGTGGCATTCATAAAGCCATAAAAATCTATTCCTTCAAGAGCTTGCAACCTTTCATTAAGCACATTCATCCTGTAATCAACTTTTGAATCTTCTAAAGCCTCAACCATTTTTAATTTCTCTTTTGGAATGTCTCAATTAGGAACTTGGATAGGTTTAACTACATTTTCAGCAAAGCTAGGGTTGTTGTAGCTTGGACATTCCCTTTACTAGGTGCAAAAGATATTTTTGAATAAGTATAGCTAGTTGAAAATGCAAACTATTATGATGAAAGACTTGGAGTGGATTAGGCTTGATATGGACCACAACCCAGAGGATATAAAAGATCAACAATGTCACGTGAAAAGTCTTCTTTTATCACATTTTTTTTATTCAACTTGCCCCATGCCTCAAGGATTTTGTTCAATTCTCCTTTAATCTCTTCTTAGGCTTTTTCTAATTTCTCAACATAGCTAGTATTATCTTATTCCATTCTTCTAGCTTGGGCCCTAGTATAATACTAGTGTTAAGCTAACCTTGATTTCCTACAATTATGGTGCAAATTTAGAATGATGTTTATGGAATCATTAGATTATGCATGAAAATAAATGCAAAAAAAAAAATTATGAAATCCAATCTACATGAAAAATATGCAGTCTAAATGTTTGTTTATGAATAAGCATAAAAAGAAAAGAAATAAAAGAGACAAGAAAATTGATTAATCACCTCAATAGATAATACAAAACAAACACTATAAAGCAAGTAAAATAACAACATGACCCTAAATTTGGATTAAATATAAAGGGTGGAAGGACATGATTCTACTTATGGTTAGGCTCTTAAAGTTGACTATATGTGGTTTGGACCATTTTTAAAAGGTTCCTAAATTGTTCCTTTCATTATTGTCCATCATAGACTAGTAAGGCACCTTGATCCTAGCCCATCATAGGCTACAAACGAAAATGGTTCAATCTGAGTGGGAGAATTTCATAGGCTCAAACAAAGACATGAAATCTCATAAAGGCATAAATACTTCATTCCCTCATAAAGGGCAAAGCTCTAATGGAAAGCTTATGTTATACACATGCAAATGAATGACAGATATATAAATATATAAATGAATAACTAAACAAAATATAAGTAATGAAAAAAAATAAGAAAAAAAAAAATCTCAAATTTATTAAGCAAGGTTTAAATAGTAAGATCCATGGTCTGACTCTCGATATCCCCAGTAGAGTTGTCAAACTATTATAACGTATAGATCTATGGACATATCACTATATATGATTTTTAAAAGTTGCCACCAATCTTTTTTATTTAGGTGTGATTGACTACCTGATCAAATTTGTCTTTTTTAAATAGGAGTCCCAATATTGACTTAGGTATCTTTAAATAGTATATTCTGATCCACGAAATCAGACTTTAGGTTTGAGAGTACGGTTATGTGTGAGAAAGGTTATAACACCCTCACAGCGTCCATCCAAAGGATGGTATCAGTTTGATTTCAAATTATCGAAACCTTAAATATGTTTATATTTTACCAAAATATTTAATATTGAAAATTAATCCCAAATTACTCTAATAGTTTGGTAATAATTTAAAATAATTCTCTTACCTTATGAGTATTCATGGAGACTAGTGTCCCACCCTGAAGAAGCTTCATCGTTGGATTCATTAATGTATTTTATTTAGAAAAATTAGTAAAGTCCTCCAATAGTTTAGTAGAATTTACTTTAATACAAATCTCCTAATAGTTTGGTGAGATTTTATTATGAAATATTTTGTTTTTAAGAAAATTCATTAAATCTTCTAATAGTTTGGTAAAATTTAACTTGAGATATAATCCTCTAATAGTTTGGTAGGATAAAAATTATTTTTTATTTTTGGAATTTATTTATGAAATTTTTCAATAGTTTGGTAGATTCTATAAAATTTAAATTTAGAAAAATTCTCCAATAGTTTGATGGAATTCATGAATTTATTTGAAAAGATTTTTTTTTTTATTTTTCAGAAAATTTTTTTATAAAATATTTAATAAATAATAAATTACTCAATAAAAGTCTATAAATAATAAAAATTAGTAAAATAAAATAAATAAAAAAAACTAAAAATAAAATCAAAATATAAAATGAATCAAAAAATAAAATTAAAATAAAAAAACCTGTGATTGGGTTGAGTTGAACAACGGGCAACACACGGATCTTATTTGGGTTACGTGCAGATCTAGCACTTAAAAATGACATTTTGTAGGGGTGATATAAAAGTTAACTTCCTTTGTTTTCCTTCAGACGTTCCCTGCTCTCTTTCTTTCTCCCTTTAGCTGAATCTTCTCTCTTTTCTCTATAAAAGGAACCTAAGAACACCAGCCATAAATTTGGTTTGACCACTGGTTTCTAGAAAACTAGTCAGAATCCTGTCAAAAAATTTAAAGTTTGTCGAAAAACTCGTCGAAAAATTCAAAATTCATTGGAAAACTCATCGAAAAATTGAAACCTTCAACCTTAAAACCTAGAATTTTCCAAAAAAATTTCAAAAAATTTCAGATTTTTTTAAATTCTTTTAGAAACCTTCTAGAAATTTAACCTTAATCCTAGAAACCCAAATCCAAACCTAGAAACTTCAAACCAAACCTAGAAGTCTAAATCTAAAATTCCCGAAGCCTAAACCCCAAAATCCCAACAACTTAAAATTCTAGAAACTTAAACATCGAACCTTTTTCCAAAATTATCTCCCTACCCCATTGTTCTGTCATATTGCCTCTAATTTATAGGTTGTCCTCAGTCAATTTTAAGGATCCGACAGAACCAATTCAAGTTTGAATCTTGGAATTAGATTTTGTCTGAATATGATTTTAGATCTAAGCTCTTGCTAATTTTTTTGGTTTGAATTGAAAGTTTTTTGATTTGATTCTGCATTAAGACTTTTGACTTTGAAGATCAAATTCTATTGATTCGGCACTTTCAGATTTCCATTTCCATATCCAATCGCAGCTTAGGAAAAAAAAATAAAGAGAAATAATAATAATAATAATATACTTTAATATAATAATAATAATATACTTTAATATAATAATATTATAATAATATAATAATAGTATAATGTAATAATATAATAGTGTAATAATAATATAATATAATATAATATACTATATTAATAATAATAACAATAATAAAATAATAACAACTAATACTAATATTAATGACAAAAATAAAAGCAATAATGGTAATAATAAAAATAGACTTCGTTTGATCCCCAGATGAATGTCTACAACTAGCAATTAAAGAATTATACCATTGTGTTCCTAGTTCTAGATTTTGACGTCTCACTTCCTCAAGGATAGGTAATTAAGGGTCCTTAATATGTTCGGCAGCCTTTCAAAATTGGATGATAAAAGAGAATAAATTACAATGAATTAATCACTGACGGGGTGATATATAGAGTTGTTGGTTGTTTTAACTTATGACTCATCTTTTAGATAGTTATTTTACAAAATAAAAAACAAAGAAGAAAAATGTTATAAGTTTCATTTGTATTTACTGGTTGGAGATTTCTGTTTCCACATTTGTAACCTATTGGGGTTAATAAATAATCTTTTATTGGTTGAGAAAAAAATTTAATTTCGATTGGACAATTAGAGCTTATAGAGACAATGCTTAAGGGGAATATCGATGACGTAACCAACTCAAATGTATATTTTTATTCCAGTCTTGTTGGCGGGCATCGACATAATCTTATTATATTTATTAAGTGGAATTCGTAGAAGAGATTTATAATTAATATTTGAACTTTAAATTTATTTAATGTTATTTTTTAAATATGATTACATGAATCGATTAAATGAAATATTTTATTCAAAAAAAAATTGTTAACATTACAATTTGTAACATCGTACGGTATTACATAGAAACTTTTTAGTTAATCATCAAATTCTTGAAACGAAGGACGTGATGTATCCTAATTTGATAGTTATATCAATTGAATTAGGGTTCATTCAAACTGGAATTATAACAATCAAGATTTGTCCTTGTATACTCTTAAAGTAGAGAAGGGTTAAGTCTAATTGAAACTGTTAGATCAGAAAAGAAAGCTTGAGGTAATTGACTAATTGGTTCATGCAGCAAACTCAATGCGCACATAACTTATAATCCACCTTTTATATTGTCTGGTTTCAATTTTTCCTTTTGTTACACCGAATGCACTTTTCAATACACATAACTAGTGGCATTTGACCTAAATTTGAGTTGAAAACTTTCATGCCGTTAACATATTCGATTCATAATTATGTCCATTTCCAATAAGATTCCATGTAAATTAGTAATGATTTGCAGAAAGAAAATCCTGCCTACCATGAACAACTTTGTGATCATCTAGTAATGAAAATACATATATATACATACATACATATATAAATATGGGCATTTTTAGTGCTAATAGTTAATGGTTCCACCATTGCTACCTACAATTAACTTCAGAAACTAGCATTTTTCTACTTCTATTACTGCACCCCACTTGCATGAAACATGAAAAAAAAAACATTTTCCTTGATGGGTTTGACTCATAATTAATATTAAACATAATCTTATTAGGCAATAAGAGACATACATGCAGCAATGTTTTACCCGAGCAACACAGTTTTATCTCATAATCGTCCACTTATAACATTAATTTCCTGTTATATTCTCTTCACAAAAAAAAAAAAAGGCTCTCTCCAACCAACCGAGAATTTGTTTGCAAATAAAAGGTTCAGTGATTCAGCCCTTTGATGGTTTTTGTCTTTAGATACGTTTCTTAGTAGAAAGCTTGCTTTTTGATTGCAGATTGCAACTTTTAGGCTTCAGCATTTTATTTATATATTTATGCTTTTCCTGTAACATGTTAACACCATCTATAGATAAATAAATAAAAGACTAGCTAGCTAGTACAATAAGAAGTGTTTAGCCCTTATAGCTGAACGAGGATCAGCTATTGATTTTGTGTATTTAGGATTGCTTGATTCAAACTGCCAGCATTTATTCATTTGTTCTTAGTTGGACCCTAACCCCAAACCCCACATGCACAACCAATAAAGCCGAAGCTTTTGGTTACATCCAGCATTACCTAGAAAGGGTCCTGGGTAGTGGGTACCTTTCCCTAGTCTTGGACTGATATCTGAAACGCCCGAGTTTCTCCTTCCCAACATGGGCCTTCTGGCTAGTATTATTCAACTCTCTCATTTTTTTTTTTTTTAAGTATAAAAACAAAACAAGGATTAAAAACAAATCATATTTAAATTATTGCACACTTTTAGATTACCTTTTAAGATTGGTTAATATATTATTTATAGTAATATTTTTGTATTAGGTGCACTAGTTGATAGTTAATATGATAATTTCAATGTATTGAAAAACGATATTTATAGTTAATATAATAATCTTAAAAATTACCCTTAAGTCATTCTTAATAAAATCTTCAAATTTTATTTATTCACTTATAAAAATATAATAAAAATATGTACCAAATTCATGATATAAAGATTTTTTGGTATGTTATTGAAAATTAAATGTTTAATAGATTTTTTATTAATCTTTTATATAAAAGAGATATAATTTTATAATTATTTTTAATTGATAAAAGGTAAAAAAGAACAGCATAAATAATTAAAAGAAAGAATATATGATTAATGTAATAAAATAACATTTTTCTTTAAATAAAATTGATTTAATACATTAAGTAACTAATAAAAATTACTTAACATTTTCAAATTTTTATTGAAAATCTTCCATAAATGGTTTCTAAATATAATTTATCAAAAGCAATGAAAAAATCAAATTTTCAACCGTTTATCAAATACTCCTCAATGTTTAATATTTTATTAAATTAAATGTACTCTTTTGTATTATTTTTTAATCAATAAAGTTTAAATTAACATAATTAATTCATGGAAAGTACTTCTCTTTGGATATTTCCTGCATTACCTAATTGTGCTGGACAATCAATTTGCCTTTTGGATTTTTTTTCCTTGGTGTGTAAAGCTCAATTAAAACCTTTTTAATTTATTCTGTTTTATCATTGCTTTAAAGCATTCCCTACCCAACAAGCAATGGATCATGAAAATGTTATCAGGTAGAAGCATTTCCATTCAAATGTATACAATCTTTTCTTTTTGAGAGGAACATAAATAACTTCTTTGAATTTGGTGTAACTTGGAAGAGCATATTTGTATAATGGTTTTTTCCAATGCCTTGACTATGTTTAAGAACTAAGAGAATCACAAGAATGGTATAAGTAATCATCAGCAGAAGCATATTAATAAATGGAAAAACAGATAAATAAAATGCATGAACAAATTAAAGTATAAAAGAGAATAAAGATATATTTTATTGAATGATTTTCTAATTGAAAAAACTCAAAGAGTCATTGTCAAATCGAGAAAAGAAAAAAAAAAAAAAACTCAATGAGTCACACATTTGTAAGTAGGACTTTTAAAATTAGTTCAAATTTGAAAAATTCATTCAACTACTTCAAATTTAACCTAATCTAATTTGATCAAGAAAAATTAACTACTCAAACCTGAATTACTTTAAATCTAAAATATAAATATTTGAATGACCCAAAAAATTAACTTAAAACAATTCAAAATAAAATTGATTTGATTTTAAAACTCAACAACTTGAACATAAAATTATTCAAATCTAATGTTATGAACTTAATAATTCGAGCATCAAACTTGAAAAATTCAAATTTGAAGTGACTTAAACTCAAAGTGACCCGATCCAAATTCAATTCTTCTCGCCCAATTGACATCCCTATTTGGAAGGATGTTACCAGAATTTGGTGGCATTTTCATGATGGACAAGGCTAAACAAAACTAGATTACTTATAAAATTCTTTTCAATATTGAGTAAATATTATTATATGGTTTTAATTTGTTTAAAAAATTATATACACATTTTATATAAGTAAAATATGTGTATGGAAAAAAGATGATAATTACATTAATCATTGAAATATTGTTATTACATTAATCATTAATATATTGATAAACATGTTCTAAAGTTTAATATTTAATAACAATGAATACTATTGTTTAAAAAATTTAAAAAAAAGTATATGTGAAAGTAAAATAAAATAAACTCAGAATTAAATCTTAAAATGAGGTCGGTGATTATTCAGTAGAGAATTATATATTTAAATTTGATTCTTGAATAATTTTGCACTTTATATAAGTTATCATGTAAAATTTCAAATAGCACTTTATTCTGTAGAACTAATTTAACAAAAAGAAAGTTGCATAACTCAAGCCTCAAATATAAAAAGAAACAAACAATTCAAATAGCAATGTCATTCATGAATTCAAACTCAAACAAATCAAATCAAATAAGAGAATAACTCAAAGTTAAAAGCGAAGCCAAAAGTCACAACCCAATCAAGCAACACTTATAACAAACATTTAACATCAATTTGCCATATGAAATGATCATTCCCACATCATCAGAAATCCCAAATCCTAAGTAATCTCCTCAACTCAAACCTTCCAATTCAGCCAATTATAAGATGTACCAAATGCCAGCAAAATGCATCGGTAGCAATATCTGGACAAGACAAGACTCTATTAATAATCTCTTCAGAACCACTCATGTGCCTGCATGCCTTCATTCTTCTCACAACTCTTCTCAATTACAATCAACAAGACAAAATTAAAGTTAATTGATAGTAATTAATATTAAAGGGAATAATATCATATAATTAATAATGACAATATTGATCAATAACCTAAAACAGCTTTTAACATCTGTACTCCTACTTACCATTTATCAGTTTCTATACCGACATTTGCAGAGGATAAAAATGTTGCATCTAGAACACTTGAGAGCTTCATCTTGGCAAAGCTTACCACAAAAAAATGCATTTATGAGATATTTGGTTCATGGAATTTTAGATTTTGGAAGGGAAAGTAATTTTTGGGTAAGAATGGATTCCTGATAATAGATAATTTCCTGTGTTATGAGAATATTAGATTCCTATATTTGATTCGAGGAAAAGTTAAATTATATAATAAAGGTTTTTGTACTATAATGACCTTTAATATATGTGAATAATATGTGATGTTGTTTGAAAAAAAAAATTACAATGACTACGTTAATGAAAGTGAAAACATAGTCTTTTATTGTTGTTTATAAAACCACTCATCAAACTACCACTCAAACCAAAATCAATTTCCTCAAACTCAAAACCAAAAATCCTACGTTATCGACTCGCCATCAGATTTTTAGCCATGTTTGTTGCCACTATCATTGACTCTGTCATTGCCGTCATTTTTGTCGCCGTCATTTCAAGTAATAATTAATTTCATGCTATGTTCTTATGTTATGAAACCCCAAAAAAATCAATAGTATACAAATATTGTATATATTTATGATATTGTATATCATAACATAATTGCATACAAATATTGTAAATATTTTTTGTTTGTGATTTTTACTACTACTACTACACTGGAAAGTCAATAAATATAATTGTATACAAATATTGTATATATTTTTGTGATATTGTATATTGTATGAATCAATAAATATATGTTATGAACAATATATACAATATTTGTATGGATTAGTTGATATAATATTCTTATTTTATTTGTATTTTTCCCATTTCATATTTATTTGTATTGATTAGTTGATATAATGAATCCTAAAGAACATATAACTATCTTAACCAAACATAACGAAAAACATTTAGTTGATACATTATGTTTAAAAAAAAAAAAAGGTAAAGGACGATTTAAGTTGCTTCAAGCAACAAAGAAGAAAATACACATTGAGTTCAATGCCAATGGCCAACTTATCTTAAGTGGTGCATCGAAGATGGCCAACCATATCGAATGTCTCATCCAAAAGATAATATCCATTAACTACAACAATTGGAGGAACGTTCCAATAAATAAAAAGGACCATTTATGGGAATTGGTTATGATAAGTTATATTAATCAAATTGAAATTGTTGATCGTTGATGTCTATTGCTTATGGAATGCAATTACATTGTCTTATTCAAATGTTTTAATTTATTTTTTATAGGAATGCTTTAACGTTCGAGTTGAGTATAAGAAGGTTGTATTATAATCTACTTGGTTGAAATTCAAATACTTTAAAGACAGATTGACTCAAAAATATTTATTACCTAATGTTGATAATTCTGAATTGTTTGCTTATCCTCAAGTCATATATTTAGATGTAATAAGTGATATAGAGAGGACAAAGTTTGTTTTAGCTCAGTTGTTAAATGAATTTAGTGTATGTATATTAGTCTTTTTTTTTTGGAAAATTATTGAAGCTAGGTTATTTGTTTCATGTGGTATTAAAATTGTTTGTTTCATGTGTTCTTAAATTTATTGGTTGTAAAAAATAAAAGAAATCCAACAAAAAATAAAGGCCCAAAAAAGTATCATCATCAATCATAAAAAAGAGGTACAAATGTGAAGCATGAACTTGTAAGTTTTTTTGATTATGTATTATACACATGGTTTAAGAAATTTTAAATTCAATTATTTTCAAGTTGCAATCTTATATTTTGATCTAGTTTTAGGAAACATCCGAATCAAGCAACGAAATATCAAGATGAGATGTTTGGAAAAGACACATGCTACAAAAATTGAAGAGTATTCTAATGAAACAACTAAAGAAA